>OX123188.2:23026486-23626577 GCA_944739405.2 Euclidia mi
TGACACAGTACGTCGACATTTTCTCAAAGAACGACGGTGACATCGGAAAGACAGGAGTAGTAAAACACACCATCAATACGGGGAATGAGCAACCGATCCGTCAACGCCCACGACCTTGCCTTTTGCCAGGGAGAAGGAGGTAGAGGATATGATTGAAGATATGAGGAAAAACGGGGTTATTGAGCCATCGACTAGCCCGTGGTGTTCGCCGGTGGTATTGGTAAAGAAAAAGGATAGATCGACTAGATTCTGTATTGACTATCAAAGATTGAATGATGTAACCAAGAAAGACAGTTATCCTTTGCCTAGAATAGACGACACGTTAGACACATTATGCGGAATGAAGTGGTTCACAACAACCGACCTAAAAAGTGGTTACTGGCAAGTGGAAATTGACCCAAAAGACAAAGAGAAGACTGCATTTTCAATGGGCAGAGGGCTTTGGCATTTCAATGTTATGCCTTTCGGATTGTGCAACGCACCAGCTACTTTCGAAAGGTTAATGGAACACTTCCTTGGTGGGCTTTTAGGGGAAGCTTGTCTGGTGTATCTCGATGACATAATTGTAATGGGCCGAGACTTCGATGATCATCTCACGAAGCTAGAAAATGTACTCAATAGATTGAAAAATGCAAATCTGAAGCTCAGTCTTAAAAAAAATTCAATTTTCAAGCGACAAGTTAACTAGTTGGGTCATGTCGTCTCTGAAAATGGCATCGAGTAGGACCCTGCCAAAATTTCGGCGGTTAAAGATTGGCCCATGCCTAAGGACAAGACGCAGGTGCGCTCATTTATGGGGCTTTGCTCTTATTACAGACGTTTTGTGAAGAATTTCTCGAGCATTGCAAAACCCTTACATGAGCTGACGGAGCAAAAACGACCATTTAATTGGGATGAAAAATGTCAAACTGCTTTCGAGGAGTTGAAGACGCGTTTATGTGAAGCGCCAATTCTTGCATATCCCGACGTCAATGGAGAATTCATTGTTGACACAGACGCAAGCAATGTGGGTATTGGTGGAACTCTTTCCCAGAGACAAGGACATCAGGAGGAGGCTGTTATTGCCTACTTTAGCAAATAGTTGTCTAAACCTGAAAGGAACTACTGTACCACACGAAAAGAGCTTCTAGCAGTAGTAAAAACTCTCCAGCATTTTAAAAAGTACTTGATCGGAAGAAAATTCCGGATCCGGACGGACCACGCAGCGCTTAAATGGCTTTTACAGTTTAAAAATTGTGAGGGTCAAGTAGCTCGATGGATAGAACAACTTCAAGAGTACGATTTCGAAGTTGAGCATCGTGGCGGGAAATCTCACGGTAATGCTGATGCCTTATCAAGACGTCCCTGTGATAAGAGCTGCAAGCATTGCGTGCGACAAGAAGGAAAAGAAGAAGCTGCCGTCAAGGTAATTAGAACGGATACCATCGACGGGCGATGGAACAAGGAGTTCATTATTAAATTGCAGGAAGAAGATAAAGATTTGAAACCGATACTGGAGCGGCTAAAGAATAACTCTCTTCGGCCAGAATGGACTGAGGTGGCTGATACTAGTACCGTGACGAAAAGTTATTGGGCGCAATGGAACAGCCTAATAATACAAGATGGACAACTTTGTCGAAAATGGGAAAGTGCTTCTGGAAGAGACAGTTATCTTCAAACAATAGTGCCAAAATCAATGATTCCTGAAGTTTTGCGAGTTTGTCATGATGGCCCATCTGGCGGACATCTTGGAGCACGAAGAAACTTACTGAAGATTCGTCAACGTTTTTATTGGCTACACTGTAGGTAAGACGTTGAAGACTGGTGCAGGAGATGCGTTAAATGTTCTTCAGTTAAAGGGCCGCAAACTCGGAGCCGCCGAGCACTAAAACTATACACTGTAGGAGCTCCTTGGGCACGGATTGCTGTGGATGTAGCTGGACCAGTTCCTTTGACAGAAAGTGGTAATCGCTACATTCTGGTGGTGATGGATTATTTCACGAGATGGCCAGAAGCTTTTGCAGTCCCCAATCAGGAAGCAATTACAGTTGCGACAAAATTAGTAAATGAAGTATTTTGCCGATTTGGTTTACCGTTAGAGATCCACAGCGACCAAGGGAGTAACTTTGAATCGCAACTGTTTCAAGAAATCTGCAAGATGATGGATCCACAAAACTAGGACAACTCCGTTTCACCCTCAATCGGCTGGAATGATGGAGAGATTTAACCAGACATTGGAGCGCCATCTTGCAAAAGTGGTCGATAGCCATCAGAGAAACTGGGACGAATATATTCCACTATTTCTTCTGGCTTACAGAGCCGCAGTACATGAAAGTACGGCAACAACCCCGGCACGAACAAATTTAGGAAGGGAGCTTCGACTTCCAATAGACCTTCTTGCTGGATGTCCTCTGGGAACGCCTAGCTATGTTACCGATTATGCATGTGAATTAAGAAGAAAGCTCGAAGAAATTCATGAACACGTTAGAGAAGAGAATTTACAAGCGGGAGTAAGAATGAAGACTCGATATAACAGACGCGCAAATGCAAGAGAATTCGAAGAGGGAACTTTGGTGTGGCTTCATAACCCGGTCCGATGTAAGGGAAAATCTCCGAAATTACAGCCAAGCTGGGAAGGACCATATACTGTTATAAAGAAAATTAATGACGTAACCTACAGAATTCGGAAGACACCTAGAAGTCTACTGAAGATTGTTCATGTGAATAGGATAGCGGTATATCATGGATCCAACAATGCTCGGGACGAGCATGTCTTAGAGAGGGGGTAGTGTGACGGCCGGTGTCATGTCAAAATGTCATCACTACAGTCGCCAAGGACTATTGACGTCTACACGACAAGCTAGCCGGTCATCAAACATAATAATTTATTAGCAAAGAGGTTTGAAGACCATTTTATTATTTAGAAACGACGTAATTCGATGACGTATATACTTTGTAAGTGTTCGCCAAATTCACCAGTCATTGACAACAAAGCGATGGCCGTGCGGATAACACATCCTGTTCACGTTCTGATGGCGTGGGTTCAAATCCCAGTCATAACAGTTATGTGGACTATGGTTTTTATGAAATTTGGAAAATGTTTATGAATATTTGGCAAATATTAAAAAAAAGATTATTTAAATATTTCGAGTAAAAAATAGAAAATTCTAGAAACTTCAGGAAGGAATGGAAAGGTTAAAAAGAGACAAGGGATGGAAAAAACAAATTTAAATATTTCGAATAAAGATTAGAAAGTTCTAGAAACTTCAGGAAGGAATGGAAAGGTTAAAAAGAGACAGGAGATGGAAAAACAATTGAATAATGAAATGACAATCGAAATTAGTGGATCTAGAACATTCCTAGGGATATATAAGGCGGTGTAGACGCGCTGAGTGCCAGTTTAAGTTGAGAAGTGGTAAAGTGGAGAAGAAAAGGAAGAAGTAAAAGGAAGAAAGAAGTAGTAGTGAAATAAAGTGAAGTGAAAGTATAGTGCAGTGAAGTGCAGTGCAAAAGACGCTATTGTTGGTACTGTCCGCGTCGAAATTGAACGACGCGTCGTGTGTGTGAAGTCAAATAAAGTGTCATCAGTGCTACTCGCTGTTTCCTTCCAATCCCGTTACCCTGTCCGTAACAATACCATTGTCCCTATACATATATGTACGTATTACTTACGCAATTGAGATCCTTTGACTTATAATACCAAAGTTTTATTCGTACATGTTGATCCTATTCGAGATAGCTGCTCCTGAATTAACTCTATTGATTTACTTTTTGCTAGCAAAGAGCCCCTTGAAAAGCTTTGAAGACCCTAATCATCACAGAATACGTCAAAAGGTGAGTTGAGTGCGATATTTCGAATGCTGTAGATACTTTTTCTTTGGTGGCTTTTTATACTCTTTTGATATAACTAAATTACGTTAAACTCTATATGAAAAATGTAGATTTCTTGTTCGTGGACGAGATATCTTTGGTTCCCTTTGGTAAGCCTTTGGCGGCATAATAAACGTTATGCTCTTGTGCGACCTCATACAGCTTCTGCCAGGAAATGTGTATATGTTAACAAAAACGTCTTTCCTGTTCCAGCGCCCCACGCTCTTACAATCAAATATTATAATTAAAAGCACAAAGTTTACACTTCAGCCCAGAAATAGATACAACTTGAACGATCCATAATTTATCTTTTGTTTTTACGTGCATTTATAAAAGCGTGTTTTTCTAGTGCTTTTTAAACTATTAATTTATTTTGTAGTCAATTCACGCCCCAATAATAAATCCTGTGCCACGCGAGGGCTTCACGCACATTCAATCAACGGACACAGGATACATCCGACTCAAAGAGCAAATTTGTATTTGTGTAACATCAAGTGTTATCTCGTGTGGGGATCAAACCCAGCACTCAGTGCAGTGCACTCAATTCAAAATGGCGTTGAGGCTACTGTAGAAACGACTCTATACTGACGTCACGTGCAGGTTCAACCCTCTATGTTTTATTTGAAAACGAAACGAAGTGAAACATAAATAATATAAGTAAGTAACTGCCACGCTGGCCTCATGGACTAAATTAGTTTTTAAGCTTTCTGAGACTTATAAAGTAACAATACAATTGTCCATTTAAGCCACTATTTACTCACATATATCATCATTGACATATATAATACTGTAACTAGTATTTATTACATTGAAAAATTTGCAATCGAAGTACCTGAAACCGGCGAGCATGTATGAGTAATGATTGTAGAGGAAGCGCTTGAGGTTTGTAAGGATAGACGCAAGTGGCGTTCTGTTGTCTCTGCCTGTCCCGAGGGAAAAAGGTGTGAGTATATATATGTGTATGTATATAATTATATACATGTATGCGCTAACTAGCTAACAACTTTGAGCCTTCTAAAAGTAATTTTATAAGTAAATAAGAATAGGGATTCTTATAGGCAAACATCTATGTAGCACTTACTACAAGTTTTCGCTGTTAGTAAAAGTGATAAATACGAAACGGTGGTAAATATTTTTGTAGAGGAAAATATGTCAGTAGACTAGGGAATGCAATAAGGCTTGTTGGGAAATATGTTTTCACATTTTGGATACTGGTATTTTACTTGTTAGTAAAACTTTTGGACAGATAATAAAACCTAAATAAGAACAAAAGCTCTAGTTTTTTATGTAGTATCCTGATTCGATATTTTATTTAAATTGTCAGAAATTCACCTATTTTAGCGAGAGCCAATAATTATTATTTTAAATGAACCTACTTGTACTCATGTAATTAAAGTGGCTTACGCAATTTGTAGTTAATCGTGTGTCTTTTTCTCCTAACATGTTATTACCCACTCTAAAATAGACGTAACGGTGACAATATAATTGTAACATATTGAAAATATTCAGCTGATACTTTCAAATTGTATGTTCATTGTGTCCGATGGTTGTATGTGTGTATGTCTCCCGCGACACAGGAATTATTAATAGTGCGAGAGTCCATTTAAAAACAAAAATAAATAATCATGTTCTTTTTTGCCATGAGGTTGTACTCAATATTTGTTCACATGTATCGTAAGACCAAAAACAGCGACGTACCTAGTCTCATCAGTGAACATAGCCGGCGCTGGTATATTTTTTCCCCCATGTACAAACTGATCATCATCATCAGCCCTGTATATAAACTGTCCCACCGCTGGGCACGGGCCTCTTCTCACTATGAGAAGTACGGTAATGAGCATAAATAATAAAAACAATATAATTATTTTAAACTTTACTAACTTAGGTTTCTCCATAAGGCGCTCATTACTGCCATTCACATACAACTCACCCGACGCCCAAATAAAATACACACATAAAACATTATATAATATAAAAAACGGTATAAGTTCTAAAGGAGATTGCGAACCCTCATCAAAAATGATATCCCAGCCGACATGTATGGAACTTTATAGTAAATATGCTATGGTATGAATATAAAGCCTTTCATAGTATTCGGCAACGCTTTTATTGTTCGCCAAATTGTGTAACGGTATATATACATTTTCTTTTATAATAATATACGGACGCGTTTGCTTTTTTATTGACAGTTACGATTTTGTGGTGATTTCAATGGCTTTATTATGGTAAACGTAGTTCATTTCCCTAGTAACTTCGTTTATGTTCCACATAAACTTTGATTGATTTTACATATTTTCTTATGTATGAAATGAAGTGAGAAGAAATAAAATTATTTACGCTCGTTTCTCACGTAAAAATAGAAATATGGACTGTGAATTCCTTAAGGCTGCTACACACAGTGCCGGCTTTTGTCGCGCGACACGTGCCCGCGGCTTTTGTCAGGCATCGGTGTCGCCGGCATCTGCCGCAGATAGCCGCCGGGCATCATTCCAGTTGTATAGAACGACCACATACAAGTAGCAAGTTGCAACCTGGCCGCGGCCGGCCGGCGGCTCCTTCGTGCTGCAAAGCCGGCGGCTTTGTATGCCGCCGGGTGCACGCGGCGTGGCCTGTGTGTAGGAGCCTTTAAAAGTTGTTAAATAGTGACACTTTTATATTATTATGTAGGTGTTGATTTTAGAAACTATTCTAATATCAACAGTTGGTGGAAAGTGTCAACACGGAATTATGAACGGTACACTGATAAAAAAGTAACGGACTCAACAATTGTGATGTCAGTGAATAGTAACATTATTGGTGCAAAAATGCAATGGGCCGGTGGGGGGAGGGGGTGCGTTGATTGACTGTCACAGTGATTCATACCGTTTGCTCGCCAAAATGTCAGCAGTTAATCTTTTATACATATTATTATATTTATTTTAATATTTATCATAAATAAAATAAAAAAATTGGTAAATAAATTGGATAATATTTTCACCTAAATTCTAAAGTTTAAAATTTCATTAATAAAACAATAAACTCTGATCATACAATTAAAGAATAATTATATGATCAATAAACTTTAATTTGAATCATTTCTGAGTTATATTAATTTCATCTTTCAGATGACGAAACTAATAACGCAATAAAAAATAGGTAACTATAGTACTTGAATATCTTCTTCGGATGCGTCGCGATTGTCTTACAATGTTTTTATCTAGCAGGGTCGGCGGTGGCTATGATCGGAGCGAATCTTTGCTTCGGATCAGCGGGCGCCACGAACTCTTCGATCGCGAATAACACGCAGCACTGTCCACCAGGGGGCGCAGCAAGCGCTGCCGCACTGCTCGAGCTCTTCGGCCTCGGCATGTCGGCTAACGTGGCGCTGATGACCGTCATACTCAGCAAAAAGCAGTTGAGGAGGTAAGGAACAAAGTTGAGTTAAGGTTTGTCAAAGAATATTTTAGCAACATTCATTTGTCATCATCATCAATATCATGTTTTTTTACAAAAACACTTTTTAGTGTTCGATGAAACCTTCTTTCCCCAGGTTCAAGGCCTGTCCACTCAAACCACGATGAGCCTCCTCCCAAATAAAATCCTTGATCCGCTACTGAATCTTACTTTCTGCATCAGCTATAGCAAAAGTCATGAACGAAGAAAACTTATAGGCTTTTCCAAATTACAGCACAATAATGTGGAAAACGCTACTATGTTACACAGCTGGGTAGCTGTTACATATTATTATATAAAATTAATTACATTTAAATAAACGAATAACTGAAAAAATCAAGATACAATGTATACTACGAAATCAACGATTATTAGATTTTGAATAGGGTAAATTCGTTAGAGATGGCCATACGGGAGAGATGGCCAATCGATTTATTTTTGACATTTACGGCTAGATGGGGCTACGGTTCAGTTAGTATGCTCCGATTAACGATCATGAACACAGTACGACACAATTACTGAGCAAAATTATACTAAAAAGTAAGTAAATAACCTTTAATTTTACAAGCTTTTCCTTAAATTTTATAGTGTGGTGATATTTTAAGGTGAAATACTATTTTCAAATGTATAATTTTTGTGTTTACTAAGTTTATTGCGTTTTACTAATGATAATGTCTATTCTAACCTCAAAACGGCGCCCGTTACGTTAACATTACGTTTTAGAATTGAGGTGGTCATCTCACCCGTACAAAAAGGAGAGGTGGCCACATAAATTCAGGTTGAGATGGCCATATCCATTATTGTTATTGTAAATGTTTTTAATGTGCTTTATGTCTTGGTATAGATGCCAAACAAGTATCAGAGGAAAACTATAGCCACTCGCGGTAATTGGAGTGAAGAATCATTAAAAGCTGCCATTAATGCAGTAACCCAAAGATAATAAATCTGATAAAAGTAGGATTAGAAAACGAAAAGCTGCTAGGTCTGATCTTAGTGCACCAATAATTTGTGACACATCCGACGAATAAGATAAAGAAAATGAGGCAGACAACTCTGCCGGATGCGGAGACAATTATTATACGAAGCGTCTCGTTGAAAATTGGCCGCAATGTATTATTTGTGATAGATGGATTCATGGAAATTGTACATAATTTAATGTGAATCTCATGTGAACAACAGAAGAAAAAATAAGATAGACAAGCTCAATTTCAAGGCAAGGTAATGGTAAAAGGGAAGTCAAGTACTGGCCATCTATCCCGTACAACTACGGCCAACTCACCCTGATATGCCGGGAGAGATGGCCAGTTCTATTTTTTTTTGTAAATTGATTTATCGTATGTTTCTTAATTACAAAATTTTATTTGTAGTTGATTTTTCGAAGACAAATTACTGTTCATTATGATAAGAATAAAAGTCTGATAATTAAAAGCCTATTTAATTTTTTATTTCACCTCAAAAAAACTATGGCCATCTCTAACGAATTTACCCTACTAATGACCTATCATCGTCATCACTGCGTTCCACCATTTGCAATCTAAGTACTTACTTCGTTTTGAACTAACTAAATATATTCACATTACTACACACTAATTTGATTCGCCGTAATAAAAAGTGCTTTAAGGTGAGTTAGAAACTTAGGTCTGGTTAATTCACGGTAATAGTCTAAAGCGTACGTAGCAGAGCCCTCTAAGTAACAGTTTCCTTAATATCGCAATTGATCGTTTCCCACCAACCTCCGTAGATTCTTAGACCGTTTCTTTGCGTCATAAGCATTATAATAACCCCGATAACGGGCTATTCAAGCCGTATCCGAGATGTCCAATAACAACGTTGTCAAATATTGTCAAGGAAAAAAATCTCAGACATAAATAACGGCATAATACTTTGAAAGAAATAGAACCCATAAATTCAGCAGACGATTTCAATGCGAGGAATGAGAAAACAGGAAAAATTGATGTTTATCATTATTCAAACGTCGCGTTTTACGAGGCACGCTTCTTAATTTACACCGGTGTAGATCTATTTGAATCACATTGGTAAGGCCTTTCAAAGTGTTATTTAGTTTAACAATAGACGACATCGGATATGTTATTTTGAAGAGAACGATCGGTTTGCCAGATTGGGCACGTTTATATTCTCCGGCACGAAATACTACTTACAGTCACCGCCAAATCTGCATTTTATATGACGCCTATCTGACAAAAGTATTTAGTTTGGCATCTTTGATTAAATCCAATTTAAACTTAAGTCGTTCGATCCAAGTTTGCGCAGCTGCCGAAATTGGACATATTCATATATAATTAGGCAAAATCGAATCAATTCGAAACGAAAGAGGATTTAAAAATTTTATATGGATGAAAAATTTCGGTAATGAAGTGATAGCTTATAAAAATGTCATCCGTTAATTTGTTACGAACTTAGTACATTTCGTTCTACATAATTAAATGTTTTGGGGAAAGTAGCGTATAAATCTTTTAGTCTTAATTATGTTTCTGCCAAAGTATTTTCCCAAAGTATTGAGAAGTTGAAAAGTTTTAATTATAAATATATACTGAAACTTGTTTTTATGTTCAAGAATATTTAACTTTAAAATGTTAAAACTGGTAACTAGCATACTTCGCACTCTGAATAAATTTTTAATTTTGGATGAGGATTTTATGTAGTTGTTTATGTAATCGTAGTTTCTAAACCTTTGCCCGTACAGTAGTCATCTATTAGTACTGAGTCTTACAAAAACTCTAAGTGAAAGGCATATAATAAAAATTAAACATGTAATTTAACTAAACATAGAAATGACATTTCTAATGCTAGTACAATATGTTTATACCTAAGCATTATGTATGTAAACTATAATCCAGTTTAGTTTATACGTAATTTAAAGAGCTACCTTGTTACTTAATAAAATTACATGTTGATTGAATATGAATAACTCAAATGTTATTTGATAGAAATCTGAATAAAAAAGCAGTGATAGATCAGTTAACATGAAAATTTTTGACAAACGTTAACTCAAATTCAAATATGTTTTTTCCATAAAAATGTTTTCATTTTTTGGACATGTCAGCAGGTCATACAAATAAAAGTAAAAAAGTAACTTTAAATGTATATTAACATAATTGAGCATTGAAAAAAATGCCTGTTCAGAAAGTAGAGCCTCGTGAGAAGAACCAAGCAAGAAACTCCGGGCCACTCTTTTCTTCGTCTTGATTCTATACAATTTAAAAACTTAGTAACTTCATTGAATTTTTCATAGGTATATGAGCTGGTGTGTCTATAATGTTTTTGTCAATTAATAAGGTTTTTTTTAAAATTAATATTAAAGTACTAACTAGCATAATATAGACACAATAACTCACACTCACATGAAAATTAACACTAATCAAACATAAGGAGTATGTGGGACCGAGCAAATTAATCCCAAGCATTTTTGTCTTCAATATAATCTAGCAATATTTTTTTATCTTCTCTAGCCGGGTGGCCGGCACTACTAGTTTGCTCTTATTTCTAGTATTCAAATAGTAGATATCACTTTTCTTTGAGTATGAGGCCTTGTTCTGGAATACATATTTGACGAGGTGCAGGTTGGAATAAATGTACTGGCTTGCAACTGTTAAAATGTTTATTTCCTTGAATTTATTCCTTAACGAAGCCCCATAATCCAAATTATTAATTGCTCGAATAGCTCTTTTCTGCAGAACGAAGATGGTCTGAATGTCGGCAGTATTTCCCAACAAAAGAATACCGTACGACATTACACTATGAAAATAGCTATGATATTATTTTTTTTTGGTATTTCTGCCGAACAAATTGACTCCATGCGGCATGATCTTAAGCAGCCAGTGAAGTCCCATAGTGATGGACATCATCCCAGCAGCCAGCATGGCATTATGGCATGATGGCCCTCACCTTGACGGCCTTGAGTAAAGCTTTTTCACGCCCCGCTTAAAGGACCACGGATCATAAGTGGAGGGAAACACGTGGACTGGTAAAGAGTTCCACATCTTAATGGTACGGCAGAGATAAGAGGCGCCGAACCGTTTGGTGCGTGACGGTATCTGTTCTACCGTGTAAGAGTGGTACCTCAACCCAGCACGTGTCGTTCGAGATAGGAAAGGAGAGGGTTGGATTAGTTGAAAGATCTCTTTGGAGCACTCCCCGTGATAGATGCGGTAGAAGACAGCCATTGAGGCCACGTCTCTGTGTAATTGTAGTGACTCAAGAGTCTTAGTGGCCTCTGGATCCCCAATGATACGGACAGCACGCCGCTGCAACCTATCGAGGGCGTCCAATAAGTACTGACCGGAGCCATTCCAAAGGTGCGAGCAGTATTCTACGCAGGAGCGAATCTGGGTCTTGTATAACAGACACAACTGCTCCGGCGTGAAAAACCTTCTCACCTTGTACAGGACTCCGAGTTTCCGAGATGCAGATTTGATGACACCCTCGATGTAGTTCTTCTGGTTGAGATTTCTGCGTATGTCCATACCCAGGATATTGAGGCTGTCTTGAATCGGTAGTGGAGTGACCAGAAGAGAGGATTGGGGAAGGAATGGAGATACCTTGGCTGAGAATCCGCACACCTGTGTTTTCTTGGCGTGGAACTCGATCAGGTTCTCATCACCCCAATGCGAGATGCAATTCAGAACCCGGTCAAGCTCAGCAACAAGTGTTCGCCTATACTCCTCAGCATCGGCTTGCTTAGCCGTAGGGTGTCCGAGATATCGCCCATGTACAGTACTGTCATCTGCATAGCAATGTATGCCCCCAAAAGTGAGCATATCATTATACAGGCCTGGCTGTGTCAATGTCAGTTAACTGTAGAATTTTCCTGTCTGCGTATGCTGCAGAGCTGAGTCTATTCGAGAATTTACTAATATGTGGTCCCCATTGCAGCTTAGAATCTAGTGTAATGTCTAAAAAGAACAATGCCCATTTCTGGCCCAGTTTGGAACTCATGAACAGCAAAATAAAGTTTCAATTAGTTGTTGAATAATCCTTTTAATTATAACTTAATTTATAGGCATTACTAAAGGTGTTCCGAGTAACTTATTCAATAAATAGGTTTAAAAAGATGTGTTAACGTCTAAATAGCCAGACACGTAATAGATCAGAAATTGCCAGTATAGAAATCATAATTTTTAATCGATTATCACTTCTTCTTTATCGATTGTACGTTTTCTCTACTCAAAATGATTTGAGTTAATAGCAAATCTCTACTTGGTCCTTAAACATTTAAAATGTGTGTATTTTTAAGGTGTATATGCGATTTACTACAAATAAGTTCGATTTTGAACCAAATATATAGATTATAACCTATGTCCAAAATCTATATCGATTAATCAATATCATATAAAACTGTAAAATGGCAACACATTTTTTACTTTTAAGTAAATGTCAATAATGTCATATTCAGTTTATTTTGTTTGTTACCTTTTTGTTTTCCTCGTGCACATTGTGAATGCTTTTTATGTTTTCGGATCTTTTACGACTTCTGGCTTTTTCTTTCGGATTTCTTACTTACCAAATGATTAACTCATTCCTTTCTACGAAATACTTTAACTATCCTAATAAAAGTGGGTACACGCCTAATGTTTTGTGAGATATAAAAGTACTTCTTGTAATAAATCTATGAATGTGATGGACCTCTAATCAATCTCAAAATTCTAGTTTAACACTCTTTTATCGAATGCAATAACAACTACAACGATTTTTGACTGTCCACATCTGGGCTCCGGCGGGTCTCTAAGAAAAATGGGCATTGTTCTTTGGTGTTATCCACAAGATCCAACGCATCATCCTTAACCTTTACTGAGGTGTTCACTTGTTTGACGTTAGGCATCAAAAATCAAATCCTGTGCTTGTCATTAACGAGGTGTGGTAAGTCATTAATATACACTAAAAATAAAAAATGACCGAGGATTGAACCCTGTGGGACACCCATTTTGACTTCAGACCCATGTGAACGCGTCCCGTTGACATCAATTCTCTGAATCCTATTACTCAAATATGGCTCCCTCCTGAAGTCAGAATGGCCACCAACCGTTCTGCATTTAAAATGAAAGTACGGAATCTTCTCTTTGCTAAGTTGAAGGAATCGGCTCATCACTCTCATCAGCTATAGCATAATATTTATTTATATATGTATATATTTTTATTCATGTGTTTATCATATCTATGAATAATTATATATATATTTATAGTATATTTATGGTTTATAATATATACCTAAATTATTAATATGTATCTATTACATATCCTCTTTTTCACCACTTGGCTAATGCACCTACCTCATCTATCTCTGCACCACCAAAAGGTTGAAAATGCCATTAAGCATTAAGTCCACCTATGAACTATTTTTTTGCATAAAGAATAAAAAATATATATATGAAGTAAGAAGATGCAGAGCAGAACTACTTAAACCATAGTGAGTAATTTCCTGATCAATGTATCATGTTCTACACAATCAAAGGCCTTGGACAAATCACAGAAGACACCTAAAGCATCATTTGAATCCTCCCAGGCATCAAAGATATGTTTTACAAGTAGTTAAGATATGTTTTTATGTTAAAGTTTCGTTATCAATGTTTAAACTAAATTTAAAACTTTTACTTTTAACCTTCCCAGTCTCGCTGTTTATAATATTCCATGTCATTTTCATTTTATCGTCACTACTCCTCATTTTTGAACTCAGGTAAAGAGACTTAGCTTTCTTGCAAAGTTTTCGAAATATCCTAGCATAGTTTCTAACATAATCCTGAAATTGTTCACTTAAATTAAAGTTTCTCTCGTCATATAGCTCATACTATCTCTTTCTAATTTTGTGAAGCCTAGTTGTTGCCCATTCACAGAAGGTTGCATTACCTACAACTGTAATCGTTCTAGGTGTGAACTCCGAATTAAATTCAGTACAAAACGCTTTGAAAAAACTATTATATAACAAATTAGGGTCACCTTCATCATCTAACAGTGACCAGCTAGTCATTAGTTTACTTTGAAACCTAGCAAAACGAGTTGCAGTTTTAGGTATTAGAACTATTGTTTGAGGGTGATAATACTTCTTAATAAATGGACACTAGTCTAAACCATGCGATATCACTATCCCTTTGGGTTGCGGAGGTCAGATATACAGTCGTTTTGTGGAAAAGCTAATTCAGTCAAACCCGGTTAGGCGAGTAAGCGAAACCCGGGTTGCAACTAGGATAACGGAAAAAAGGAAGGTGATGATCCAATTAAACCATAGCCTTAACCTTGAATTCATTCGGTATAAAAATAATACTCACAATAGAATAATTAATTTTGAGAGTACAACTGTGTACACACACAACATGTCTTTAAGAAACACTGGTTGAATAAAGGGTAGTCCCTTTATTCGTACCTTTATTACAATAAAGGTACGCAATGAAAATGAACACAAAAGGCCGCATTACAAAGGATACTACAACTAGAAGTACATACATAGGGCTGCTCTGTTATCTCATTTTCCTTTGAGTACCTTATTCTGAGATAACAGATACAGCCTAAAGAAAATATGATTTACACGGAGAGGGTTCTCAATTTGCTGCCAAATCAAATTATAGGCTCACTACCAGTAGTAATTTGATGAAATGGGATCTATTTGAATTCGATTTCAAGATGTATTTAGATAGAATGCTGTTAATTTCAAACAAGGCAACGAGCTCCTTTTTGGAGTAAGGAGGTGGGACTGTATTGTTTTCATCGAAGTGTAGTTATTATACCCCTTTCTGCGTTTTAAATACGTTTACTCGTCTTATTATTAGGTCTGAGGTTATTAAATCCTTATCTGACGGATTTTGGGTTAATGGGCACGCCCACAAATCAATTGATTGATAAGATTAAGTGTGTAGTCACCTTTGCAAATTGCTGAGCGGTCCCAAATCATGCACATCTTGCATCGAAGAGCACGTAAGGCACCATTGTTTCCGGCTATCATCAAGACATGTGACAATCGTTACGGGTAATTAGTATCTGCAAACATTCTGGCACCTGTGTCTTTCAGCTGCAGGAGACAGACGGGAGATATTCTGTAAAAGAGACAATCTTCACTCAAAATTTAGATGAAGAAAAAGCGGCAACTGGTTAAATATAAACAACTCAACAACAAATAGATAAATAGATTAGCACTTGTACACAAGTAAACATAACGAATTAAAATTGTTAAGTAAGTAACCTAAAACTAGTAACACAATGGCGAACAATGCAATTTACCTAGATAGTGATGAATGCAAAATTTCTATGACGTTAAAGAATACTGTGCATGGATGCATACTGCACTCATATAAGTTTATAAAGGACACCTCAGGGATTCGAGTTGGGATGGATAATGATTATATACTAAATCCAAAACAATATTAGAACAGTTACAGTTCTAGGAACATTTATTTCATTACAGAATAACATCATGAATTGAATAGAGCGTTGTGGAATACTGCCTGTATGCTTTAATATCAAATTTCTGTTGAAGTAGCGATATGAAACCTCTTTGTATTTCTAGGCTGATATGTTTCTTTTTCTTCGTGGTGCTTTTATACTATGATTTTTGATTTTAAATGTAGAATGCCACTGTTGTTTACTTTAGTCAAGAATGTCATAGTTTTTCCACTGTCTTGTCAAGAAGCATGGTAACCGGATTACATATATTTTTCATGTCTGCAAAACTAACATGTTTTATTAATCTTCCACTTGTCAAACTATAATTGGTTATGGGCCCAGCACGAGGGGAATTAGTGTATCAACTTTAAATGGTTATGCGCCCTACACGAGAATTGTTGTAAATAATGGAGCTATCGAAAATTCAGATTTCGAAACTTGACGGCGAAAATTGGGTATCATGGAAGTACCGCATGTCGGCGATGTTACGTGGCATGGACGGTCTCATGGATATTGTTCAGGGAAAGATAAGTAAACCAAAGAAGCCTGCAAAGAGTGATACTATGGAAGGTACAGCTTTTGAAGCGGCGATGGCTACATATCGAACGAACTTAGCCGAGTACTACAAGTTGGAAAGTACAGCTCTCTTATTGATTACGAACAATTTGTTAGACGAGACTCTCGACAAAGTAATAAGGTTCACGAATCCTAAGGAAGTATGGGATGAACTACATAGATTGTACGATGGTGTATCTGAAGACCATTTATACAGGAAATGTATGGAATTCTTTCAATATAAATGGGAATCTACTTCAGGAAATGATATGAAAGCTCATATTTCAAAGATGAAAAACTTATGGCACAGCTTAAATCAGGAGCTTATCAAAGACGAAGGTAAAGAATTACCAGAATCGTTATTGATATGCAAGATTATGGAGACCCTGCCAGAAAGCTATTTCAACTTTAAATCGAGCTGGTTACTCATGTCTAAGAAGGATAGAACCGTGGAGAACCTTACTAGTCAGTTATGTACTCACGAGAAGGCATTGTTAGCTAAAGAGAACATGTCTGAGTCTACGTCAGAGAATGTGTTAGTTGCGAAAGGTACCAAGAATTGTAGAAACACCAAGAAGGGTAATGGTGAAGGTAGTAAAGAGAAGAAAAAAAAGGCTTTCAGGTGTCACATTTGTAAGGAAGTCGGGCACTTTAAGAAGGACTGTCCTAAGAAAGAACAGGTTCGAGAGAAAGGTCCTACAACAAGTATGTTGGCAGTAAAGGTTAATGCGACAGATTGCGCTCAACATCGTGATGATTGGTATGTTGACAACGGAGCCACACACCATATTACAATGCGAGGCGACCTGTTTGAGGAATTTGAACGCTTTACGGAACCATGTACGGTGACAACAGCTAATGGAAAGCAAGTTGATGCCTTGGGTAAAGGAAGCATTTTGATGAAAACCAAGAATGAGGTATCGTTTTATTTGAGAAATGTTTGGTATGTTCCTCAGATTATTACAAACCTGTTTTCGGTACTAGCAGCGCAGGACATGAATCCGAGAAGCGTGTTTCAGTCACGTATGATTACCTGCTCATTGAAAGTTAATAAGACAGTAACCGTTACTGGAGATAGACGGAGATATGGTGGACTATACAAGCTAAACTGCAAGGCGATACAACCAAATAGAAGCGTTGTTGTTAATACGGTTGATACGCTGCAGCTTTACCACGAACGTATGGGTCACCAGGATAAACGTCACGTGAAGGATGTAATAGAGAAAGAGCTGAATGTGAAAACTAAGAATAATGGGACATTATGCGAAGGATGCATTTTCGGGAAAACACATAGGAAGAAGTTTGGTGTTAGAGAAAAAGCAAGTAGTCCAGGAGAACGCATACATTCGGACGTCTGTGGTCCGTTCCCACCTTCAGGCTCCAAGTTTAGATACTTTGTACTCTTTAAAGACGAATACACTCGCTATCGATATGTCTATTGTATGAAACAGAAGTCAGAAGTCCCTGCAAAGTTGCGAATGATGTTAGCTGAAGCAAAGGCAGTTGAACACACGATTAAGGAGTTTCTAAGTGACAATGGAGGGGAATTCGACAATGCGGAAGTCAAAAAAGAATTACAGAAGTACGGAATACATCAACGGTTAGTTATGCCCTATACTCCAGAACAGAACGGGTGCAGTGAAAGAGAAAACCGTACGATTGTTGAAATGGCCAGAGCAATGATGCATGCTCATGAAGAGCTTCCTCAAGAACTGTGGGCAGAGTTGGTAAATCCAGCGACGTATATTCTGAATAGAACAGGACCAACTTCTGTGAAACACAAGTCTCCGTACGAGTTGTGGTTTGGGAAGAAGCCGCAAATCAAACATTTGAGGATCATTGGTTCGACTTGCTACGCGCATATTCCGAAACAGAAAAGGAAGAAGATGCAGAAGAAAGCAAAGAAGTGTTACTTGGTTGGCTATGACAATGATGACGGTTATAGACTCTGGTACAGAGAGTCGGATACTATAGTTAGATCCAGAGATGTCACATTTGATGAGAGACCACTGGAGACTAATTTAGGAAGTGAAGAACCTGAGGATACTGAACGTTCACAAGTAACAGAGACAGCTGATATAGAAGTTCCGATATATGTAAGGAAGGAACGACATGATAATGAGATACCGCAACCAGTCACAGCTGAAGAAGACAGAGGAAGACCTATTGAGACAAATAACGAAGTTGAACTCTCGGAGGACACGGAAGTTATTGAGCGTCCTGTTACTAGCGGTGATGAAGAAGAATTTGAAGATGCGCGTATAGAGGAGTTGGAAGACGAATCTATTGAATTGGGCAGGCAAGGTATGCAGCTCAGAGATCGATCACTCCTGCAGCGACCATTGAAATTCAATGATTACGTTACTCATGTCAATACCAGCGATAATTGTTACTACGAACCAGGAACTTACAAGGAAGCTATAGATTGCCCAGATAAAGACCTTTGGCGCAAAGCTATGGATTGCGAGATAGGATCCTTAAAAGCAAATGGAACGTGGGTTCTTGAGAAATTGCCTAAGAATCGGAAAGCAATACCTTGTAAATGGATCTATAAAGTGAAATTAAACCCAGATGGTTCAGTAGATAAATATAAGGCACGTCTTGTCGTAAAAGGTTTTAGACAGAAGAAAGGGGAAGATTATGATCAGACCTTTAGCCCTGTAGCTAAGATGGCAA
Source organism: Euclidia mi (assembly GCA_944739405.2). NCBI lineage: Eukaryota > Metazoa > Arthropoda > Insecta > Lepidoptera > Erebidae > Euclidia > Euclidia mi. The sequence goes on from OX123188.2 coordinate 23,045,387, forward strand.
CTATTAGAGCGGTGCTGAGCTTAACAGCTAATGAAGGGATGGCACTACGTCAGTTTGACATCTGTACAGCCTTTTTATAGGGTTCGTTGACTGAGGAAGAGATATTCATGCGGCAACCGGAAGGATATGATGATGGTAGCGGACGAGTATGCTTGCTTAAGAAAAGCTTGTATGGGTTAAAACAGGCTCCACGATGTTGGAACACGACGATCATAAACTACTTCAAGGAAATTGGCTTTGAAGTCAGTGAAGCTGATTTCTGCCTGTTTAAGAGAAAGAGATCTAATGGGAAATTATTAGTTGCTCTGTAAGTCGACGACGGTCTTATAACTGGTTCAAATGAAGGACTGATTGATGAATTCATTAAGGAATTGAAAAAGAAGTTTGCGATGACTTATAAACCTGTATCACATTACTTGGGTATGGAGGTTGAAGTCAGAGAAGGCGGTGATATTAAAATACACCAGACTTCTTATGTAAAGAAAATCTTGAAGAGATTTGGTATGGAAAATTGCAAACCAGTAAGCACTCCTATGGTAAAGGACCCTGTACCACAGGAAACAGAGAAGGTTGATGACTACTTTCTGAAGAATTATAGACAAGTAGTAGGTGCTTTTGCTTATCTGATGGTGTGCACAAGGCCTGACATAGCATATCCTGTCAGTGTAGTATCCAGAAGCTTGGAAAACCCGACTCACACGGAATGTGTTCGGTTGAAGCGCATGCTAAGATATCTACAGTACACCCCAGATATGGGAATTCTGTATAAGAAGGATTACAGGAGAGGTGTTCTGGAATGTTACAGTGATGCAGATCACGGTGGAGATCTGACAACAGGGAGATCAACTACTGGAGTTGTATGCATTTATGCTGGAGGCGCCGTGTCATGGTTGAGCCAGAGACAACCCAGTGTGGCTATTTCCACTACAGAAGCCGAGATTGTCGCAGCTAGTGAGACAGCGAAAGAAGGCATTTGGCTAGCTCGTCTAATGCAAGGCATGACGAAGATGGAGGCTCCACCTGTTCTCTATGTGGATAACGAAGCGGCTGTGAGATTAGCTGAGAATCCTGAGTTCCATAGAAGAACTAAGCACATTCGAATACGCCACTTCTTTGTGCGAGAACTGGTGACTGCTGGAGTAATGAAGGTGAATAGGATCAGCACTGAGAAGCAGCTGGCAGATCTTTTCACAAAGCCACTGGCTAGGCCGAGGCTTATCAGCCTACAAGAACAGCTAGGTCTACACATCGAGAGAAGGTGTTGAAGTAGCGATATGAAACCTCTTTGTATTTCTAGGCTGATATGTTTCTTTTTCTTCGTGGTGCTTTTATACTATGATTTTTGATTTTAAATGTAGAATGCCACTGTTGTTTACTTTAGTCAAGAATGTCATAGTTTTTCCACTGTCTTGTCAAGAAGCATGGTAACCGGATTACATATATTTTTCATGTCTGCAAAACTAACATGTTTTATTAATCTTCCACTCGTCAAACTTTAATTATTTCTTGCATGGAAACATGGTTTCTCTCTTACAAATGATGACTAAACACTGCCAACAGTTGAGTCAAGAAATTAAGCTCTGTGTGTTTAACTGATGAAGCAGCCTCAAAGGCAACAAATTGACGAATACGGAATTGTTTTGTATACTGTGGCGGTTTACTTTTCGTTTTGTACGATGCTCCTGCAATGAAAACTTGTTGGAGGTTTCTCAATCGTGCTAGCGTCCGCTGGATATGCGCGTTCATCAAGTTTAAATGACGGAGATCCCCTTCAGAATGAATGTGAATAAAAAAGGGCGCTGTAATAAGCGGGCAGACAGACAAAGAAAAAGGATTTTTAGTGCTACCGAACCTAACTCGAGTTTAGCTTTAATAATACCACCTCTATAATCAATACATTTTTAAGGTAGTTGTAATTAAAGTTGTACCATTCATTAACCTTTACGCAACATGCTAGCTAATTAGCTGTATTCATATTTCTTAAACAGACGCATTGAAGCAAACTAAAATGAAATTACAAGCGCTTTGTGTAGTAATAATTTGTGCACCACAGCTAAAGTATCGTTAATAAATTGTCTCAGCTGCATCTAATAAAACCCACACTTACGTCACGTTGTATTGAAAACTCCAGCGACGCATTTATCATTCTGAAGTTTTCTAACATAATCTATCTTGTCTTATCTCGTCTCCATTAAATTAATTAATCACAAGTTACATTATTTTTGCTGTTAACTAGTTCTAAAGTTGTTGTGTTAGTTGCGTTCTTCTTGTTCTTCTTTATGTTTACTGCTAAATTAAGATGCCTTATGTTCTTATAAGGCTATGTTTTAACATAGCCTTACAAGAACAGGTTACTTACTTAGGCAATAACAGCGTTTTAAGGCTGTTATTGCATCTTAATATATGATTTAAAAAATCTGAAATTATTATGAAGATGAAGAGATTTTTTGTTTGCTTTGTGACGTTGTTAAATAAAAATCGTTATTTCGGTTACAAACGAAAATTTTTATATTTTCATAAAAGAATCTAAACAGCCTTTAGCAGGGAATTTTATTGGAAAATAGTGATTCTATAACAATTTAACTAGTTACAAAGATAGAACCAGGCTCGCGTGATAAGGTTTAAAAACAACTTTATTTCTCATAAAGAATTGCATACATAATTCATTTACTGAGAAACAATGTTTAAACTAAGATTAATATTTCGAACGCACAAAGTATGTACGTAAATAAGAAACAAAACAAAGTAACAAAAAAGTGGGTTAACAAATAGCATTTAAACGGTAAGAAACTCGATCGTAAATTAACCGAGCAGAACATGGATGCATGAATTGTTACTAGTTGTTGCATTGATGACATCATAGTCTGTTATCAACAACTTGTTTTGTAATATTATGATTTTATTATTATAATGTAATAATAATGTCCGTGTGGTGACGGATTAAAAATACGGATTGCCACCACCCCATATCATCCAATGGGTATCGTAAGAGCCGACAGAGGGAGCAGATTGTGCAGAGAAGAGCACTGTTGGAGAAGGAAAACTTGATACAAACCCTATACCAACCCGTTTGGCCAGCGTGGTATAGTAGACCAATTCCTGCTTTCAAAGGACAGGCCTAGTCCAGCAGTGGACTGTTAAAGGCTGATGATGATGATGATATTAATTTTAGTTCATTATTCTATTTATATATTTTAGGTATATAGGTAGTATTGGATTTATTTGTTGTCGATTATTTTAATTAATTACTTATGTTTATTTTTAATTTAGAGGTATATAGTTAATCTATACACGCTGATTTTTTATTGGTTTTGGAGCGAAAGCCATTTTATTAGTTATCGTTAATAGAAACTAACCAGCTAATAATATTTGAAATGTAAGCTAAAAAAATCTTGAGAAATTAATTAATTTAATAGTACGAGAACACGAAGTATCACTGCCGCACACTGGCGAAGTACGAGTGATCGTGTCACACACACACTGGCATTAGTCATTGAACTGTTATGCCCGCCGTCCCGCTCCCCGCCATGCGCGCGCGCCACCCTCCGCTGCAGGGCGCCAGCAGGGGGTGGAGGCGCGGCGGGGTGCGGCCGTGCGGCGCAGGCGCAAGTTGACCTTCAGTCTTAAGAAATTAGGTCAATGGGACAGTCGTATATCACGCTTCCGTCACTTTTTGTCCGTGTTACGTAATTAAACTACAATCTTGGATCCTTACAATACTGATGTGTTTGCTAGTGGATTGATAGGCCGCAACGTGACCTGACTCCAAAGGGTTTTATTAGTGGATCGAGGTTATAAGATTTGTGTACAAAGAAGAAACGGAGTCGCGAGAAACATGTGTGTGCAAATGTGTAAATTGATTGTGATGTAAGCAGAAGACTGTAAAGGTAAGTGATTTGCTTTACTGATTGTTGTGAATACCTACGTTGATAACATGTTTTAAAAACGCCAAAAATAAGTAAATACCTAAATTCGGCTTTTACTAGTTATTGAAAATGATTATGTACCGGCGATTAATACGAAAATAATAATAAGTTCTTCTTTTCGTCCACTAGTTTATTATGATTGCGTGAACCCACGGCTTCTTTCTGTCGACTTACGAAGGAATAGGTAGGTACAGCTATTTATTTACATGTGTTTATTATGTGCTTAAAATTATTGAAGTTGTCATCGTAATTAATTTGTGTTTTGTAAGTACGTAAATCCATCCGTACTTCTTATGCTGGGGCCTCACTACCGGCTAACGTCAATGTCTGCTAGCGCAATAATTATTGCGATAATTTTTAACTCGCTAAAGTAGGTGGCTACACTTAAAACGTCAACGTGAATGCCCATCATTGGCGATAAAAACTAATGTTAATGCCATTGTCAAATTATCGCGTTAAGTCGTGGCTACACCTATGGTTAACGTACATTATCGCAATAATTAATGGCATTTCTCTTTAGTATGGCCCTAGCAGAAGTGCTTTGCTGACTGATAGGTGTTTTATGTGTAGGTAGTTACACGCACTGTACTGTACCTAAAACAGCTGTTGACCTGGCCGCGCGACGTCAACAGCCGTTTTAGGTACCTACAGCGCGCCGTCGAGTTGATCGACGATCGAGTCGCGCGTTACTACGTATTTTCTAGAGTTATTGACTTTTATAACTTTTTTATTTTACGTGGTAGGTATATTTTGATTTTGAATATGAATAGCAGATATTTTTTCCAGCGTGATGTATTTTTTCCTAAACCAATAAAAAATCAGCGTGTATATTGTATGTATTTTATTTATATGTTATTGTATAAACATTTTTAGATATTTTTTTATTTATTTGTATGTGGGTGCATAGGGTTCCCACCAAGAACTTAGGGTCCCAAGCCAACCTCACCTGCAAGTGGTGCACCTGCCGATCAACGGACGAGGCTCTGGCAAACAAAATGTCCCAATAAGCGGCAATAGGCTCGCCACCTATTACGTAGGATCAAAACACTGGCGAAAAGTGGGCGTTTAATATGCCTCTGCCTACCCCTTCGGGGAAACAGGCGTGAGTCTATGTTTGTATGTATGTATTACTTGTGTGAATTTTGAGTAGCTTTTTGAACCGGACATAACTTTTTTCTTCTTTTATTGCTGATGGTAATTTATTGTAAATTTTAACACCCTAATATTCCAAATTTCTTTTTCCATAGTTAGTTCTAGGAGGACGGGTCACTAAGTAACTAGCACGTCTTAGATTGATCTTCGTGTTTGCTGTTTTGTTACAAACTTTAAATTTGAATGGATTTCTTTATTTAATATTTTACGTATGAGAATACATGTGTAGTAAGTGTACGTTTGTCTTATGTTCATTATTTTTGTTTCCTCGTATATCTTTTTAGTAGGTGTCCTAAAATTATAGTTAAATAAAATTTTAATTAATCTGTTCTGAACTCGTTGAATTGGATCTATATTAGTCTTCGGTGCAGTACCCTAGATTTCAATGAAATAGTCGATACGAGGTTTAACTAGAGAATTGTAAATCAGATGTCGTACTTTTAGAGGGAGCCAATTTTTTATATTGCGTACCGCCCCTGTGAGTGGACTAAGTTTAAGTTTATTTTTTTCTTAGTGTGGCTTCCAGGTTAGGTTACTATCTAAAATAAGTCCGACATATTTTTATTTTGGTTTTCGTTCAAGTAGTTGGTCGTCTATTTTAAGTTCAAAAGTATCCGTTTTTTTTATTCTTTGCTGCAAAAATTACATAATTTGTTTTTGTAATGTTAATGGTTAAAAGATTTGACTGGGACCACTCATTCAACAAATTGAGATCATTCTAAGCGTCGGCTATTATATCTTCGACAGAGTGTCCAAACTAAAACAGACTTGTATCGTCTGCATAAAGGGAGATGTCTCCTTTGAGGCCTAATGCACTGGTACTGTTTATATAGATAAGGAACATGATGACGGGCCCAGTATTGATCCCTGGGACGGTACGCCAAAATCGAGGACACCGGGACTGCTTTCATATTCACCTATTTTTACAATTTGTTTACGGTTATCCATATATGATTTAAAAATTCCAAGTGCTTTGCTTGTAACACCAATGAGTTCTGGTTTTTGTAATAGCATGTCATGGCTGATGGTGTCAAAGGATTTTTTTAGATCAATAAATATACCTAGGGCAACTTGCTCTTTATCAAGTTTATTTTAAAATTTAGTTACGAGATCAATTGTAGCAGCGAGAGTATTTGATTGAGCTCTAAATCTATGGATTTAGATGTTTCCGGTAAAAGAAATATTTTGAATTAAGGAATGATTCTAATCGGTTGTAAATAATCTTTTCAAAAACTTTACTGATATTGGGCGGTAATTGCACGGGTCAAATCTACTTCCGGATTTATGAATAGGTACAACTTTTGCAACTTTTAAATCGTTGGGAAAAATACCTCGTGCCATGCAGTAGTTAATGCAAGCTGTTCGTTCCGTAGCAATAATATCTGTTACGCATTTGATCGTTTTTGTACTAATACCATCAATGCCAGATAAAGTATTATAGTCCAAGTGTTTAATTATAGTAGTAACTTCTTTCGTAGTTGCTGGTTTTAGAAACTTTAATTCGGTTTTATCAGTTAGTCTACACTTTTCTAAAATTCGACTACCTTTTGATTTTTCGAAGATCTTATTTGCTAGGGTTCAGCCAATAGTCGAGAAGTATGAGTTGAAACTTTCACATATTTCTTTTTGGTCTGTAAGAGTACCAGCTGCCGTTTCAAGTTTGTCCGGTCCAGTTCTATCATGCAGTTTGTTTTTTGACAAATCTTTTATGAGTTGCCACATTTTTCGTGGTTTACTTGAATTGTCTTCAAACGTCTATAAGTAATAGTCTCTTTTTGCTTTGCTTATGTTGTGTGATACTCTAGCTTTTGTACGCTCATACTTTGCCTTTAATGTGTCTGTGTCTGCCGTGTTTGTTTTATATTTTTGCCATAGTACGTTCTTGGTGTTTATATCTTCTAATAGTTCTTTTTAAACCAATTTTGCCGCGAAGGATTTAGGAGTTCAACTTTTGAAATTCTGCATTTATTCAAACAAGATTGTAATTTGTCTGCCAATTTCTCATTCTCTGGTTCTTCATAATTTTTAGGACATTCATCTAGGCATCGATAAAGTTTATTGTAGTCTACTGCGTTGTACTTCTGTTTCATGATAGGTGGCGGTTGGTATTGCTTTATCTCCAAAAGTATTTGTTTGTGGCCAAACATTGAAGATTCCATAGAGACAAAATTTAAAAAAAAATATTTGAAAATTATTTTCACTTAAATTACAAGAAACATGATCTAACATTGTCTTGGTTGAGGTTGTTTCACGGGTGCAGTGTTTTGAACTTATTTTGTTCAGAATTTTGTAGTTGTTCTCTTTTAAGGTGTGCTTATAATTTCGTGTCACTAGATCCGGATTGAGTAAGTCAAAGTCGCCAAAGACTATTGTTTATGTTAATTTATGTAATTGTTGCGAATATATTTCGAGAAAGTTGTCCATGTTCATTTTATTGGGTTTATAGATAGTACCAATATTTAGAGATTTTTTTTTTACGTATACCCAGAGATAGTGAGTATCATTCACGCATTGTTCTTCAACAAGGTGATGTTTGAGATTATTGTGCACAAATATTGACACTCCACCTCCCTTTTATTTTGTCTATAATTGTAGTAATGGGTATAAGAGGGTATCTGGAGCATTTTTGACTCATTTTCACTCTTAATCCAGGTTTCCGAAAGTATAATAATATGTTAAGTTACTTGTAGGGAAGCTATAATACATCTAAGTTCATCGAATTTCCCTGGTTTGACAATGCTACGAGCGTTCGCATAAAAACATTTTAGAGATTTTTTTGTAGAAATAATATCTGAGTAATTGTTGGTTATTTGGTATGTTATTTTTTCCTTAGATGTAGTTAGTTTTTTGGAATTTCTTTAGTTGTAGATGCAGCTTGCGTTTCTTTATATGTGACTATTTTTGGTATGCCCTTGATATATTTGATGTTGTGACGTATGTCCGGTACTTACCGCGTTTGCGTCACAGTACCGCCCATGCGCTCGGCCAATCAGAGAAGGCCATCGTCCGTACTCGTGAGTTTTGCCCATATTTGGTTACGCGCCGACACCAACGCTGATGGAGGGCCCGGTATATAAAGGGGCCGACAGAGAGGCCGGCACCGCTACTCTAACGTCGCTTCTACTACCTACCCACTATAACTGAGCGTACCTACTGATCCTACGTCGTATCAACGTGTATCCTGGTCCCAGCTACGGGTATGTTACTACATTTACTGCGTTAGCGTACTGCCCATTTCTCTACCTGCTAGCTGAGGCCGGCTGACGCCGCCTGCCTGACTCTATTGGTTGTGGCTCTCCTAATGCTGCTTTCCTTCAGGTTCCAGGTTCACCTTAAGACTCCGGCTACGCTCCTAGACCGCTACACTTCCCTGCATCACCTTCGGCGTCACCTCTGCCGAAGAGTCTGGCCTGCCCTGCTCATCGTACTCGCACCGCCGGCGTCTGCCAGCTGAACCAACGGCCTGCGAGGATCTACCGCTACGCGCAGCCTTCGAGCAGCCTGCCTACACACTACCGGAGGGAACAGCATGGGAGACTGCAGCCCTTAGTGTTCAGGCCAGTGTCGTGTTGTTTGTCGGTCATACTCGTGGCAAGGGAAGTGAGACAATACTCGGCAATAAACGCATCTAGGACCTCTTCTGCGTTTTACTACCAGAACCCGTTACAATGTTAAGACCACTTCCTCTGTTTGAGGTACGTTGCTGAAGCTCTTCTTTTAAATTTTGGAGGTATTTTCTTTGATATGGAGTTTGATCCCAAAATATTTTGATGTGATCCTCGTCAATCTTATTTCTATTTCGTAGTATATTTTTTGCTGTGTCTTCAGACGAGAAACATACTTTTATTGCATGTGTTTTCTCTGGTTTATATTTACCAAGGCGAAATATTTTAGTAGGTTGAGGGCAGCCATTATATATTAGCCCAGTTATTCGCAGTATTTTTGCCCTATCGTAATCTTGCCGACTGGTTGCAGTATCATTCTGGGATTCAGGAATGCCAATGTTTTTGGCTCGGAAGTTTCGTTCTTTCCTTTCGGTGAAGATTTAATTGTGTGTGGTAATTGTTACAGAAGATGAAAGTGGCATTTTCTTTAGGTTATTGACATAAGCTTCAAGACCCTCCACTTTTTTTCTGTATTTTCAGCAACAGCAGATAATTTTGAGAGTTTGTCTTTTAAATATTATTCTCCAAGATAATATTTTGCATAATATATCTAATATTACCAATTTCAGCTTTTATCGCAGCAACATCTAGAGAAAGCTTATTTATACTGTTACGAGCTGGGGTTCGTGATAAATTATAGCTCACTATGCCAGAAAAACTGCACTTTATTCTCTAACACAATAACACTAGATACACACACTTAATTTTCCAACACTAATAAAACACACTTTTCACACCACTAAAACAACACTAAACACTTCCGACTTATTTCTTCGCTTCTTGTTGATCGCTTTCCGTATTAAATTCAACTGTCCCGGTCCGTTCGCGCCCGCTCTATTTATACTGGCCGGATAACATCACTAGCTCATTCTAGATACTTCCACAAAACTGTCGAATAATCGCGAACAGTCCGATGCTCCATACAGCAATCGCCATCTAGTACAGAGTAGCTGAATTACCTTTAAACCACCGATACATTCAATCTCTTCTAGTACCCCCATTCACCGATAGATGGCGTAACACTGCCCCCCTCTTAAACGTGTTCGTCTCGAACATCGTTGGACCCATGGTAACGAGCCAACCGGTCCACATGAACTATCTTCGGTGCACCTCGCGACCCCTTCTGGATTCGATAGGAGACGTCGTTCATCCTGGTAACTATGCGATATGGCCCGTCCCACCTGGCTTGTAACTTAGGCGATTTACCTCTGCTTCGTACTGGGCCATGAAGCCACACCAATGACCCCTCATCGAAGCCCTTGTCGTTCGCCCTCCGGTCGCAGCGAGTCCTCATCCTCCCAGACATCCGCCGTCCCGACCCCCATGGAGCTTCTACATTGCACACCTTGAATGCACCTCTACTACGAGTATGTGGCCCCTTCACAGCCGCACAACTTGTGCATTTGCGGCACCAATCCTCGACGTCATTCCGACAGTGGAGCCAATAAAACCGCTCTCGGACCTTAGTAAGCGTCTTCTTAACACCCATGTGACCTCCCGAAGCACCATTGTGATAGAGCCGTAGTACTTCCGGCACCTTAGTCCTGGGCACTACCATTTGCAGATGGCATTGGTTACCTCGAGCGTTTTCCCATTTGCGGCACAGAACTCCATCCTGGACAACCAAGCTTTCCCACTGTGCCCAATAACCTTTGGTGACAGGGCTCATTGCTGCGATATCACTCCATTTGGGCCTAGGAGTGCCTGATTTCTTCCATTTGAGAATCGGCTGTACGTCCTTGTCTTCTTGCTGAGCACGCTGCAAAGCTTCTTTCCATCCGTCGCTCAGATTCGTCTTCAACATTCTCACTAGCGCTGCCGGCTTCGCTTCCTGTTTTGCACAGTGTTTGCGTTGGTCGGGGTAAGCCCTACCTGTCGGAGCATCTGCGCTACGTTGCTCTTGCCGCCAGACAGGTACGTAAGGTGACCCCTTTGGTGGAGACAGGGTACCAACGTGCCGCTTACGCTTTGGGCAGCTCAAGCGGATATGGCCTCTTTCCCCGCAGTTGTAGCACCGTGGTGAAGAAACAACTTCCCTGATACGGTAATTTCGATCCTCGTGACGCGCTGCTTTCACCTCCAGAGCGTAGGATAAGGCTGCCTTCAGGGACTTGAAGTGCCCAAGTCTTACCGCTGCTCTAACTTCCAGGTCACGGATCCCATCGGTAAATGTTTGTACGAGGTTCTCGTCAATCAGTGCAGGCGACGACTGGTATGCCTTCCTGACCAGTCTTTCCACCTCTAGAGCCCACTGCTGCAGAGTTTCTCCAGTGCGTTGTGTCCTGTCCTTCAGCTGAGCACGATACACATGTTCGAGGTGCGCGTCTCCGTACCTCGCCTCCAACGCCTCCAGAAGCTTCTCGTAGGTCACGTCTTGCCCGAGTGCCTCTAACACCGTCAAGGCCTGATCACGAAGGCCCAAGGTTAGGGCGGTGAAGGCCTGTTCTTTGTCCCACCCATTCGCTCGCATAACGGCCTCAAACTGAACCTTGTATGCAACCCACGATGACGAGCCATCAAAGGGTGGAACCTTAAACCAACGAGGCGAGGGCGCCATAGCTGCAGGTGTAACGTCGTTGGTCTCAAGCCCACGCAATTTCTTCTCCAATCTGGCAATACGGGTCTCGAGCTGGTCGTGTACACGCTTCTCTATAGAGGCGACGCGAGTCTCAAGCTGGTCGTGTACGAGCTTCTCCACGTCGCTGATACGAGCCTCGTGCTGCTGGAGCTCCTCCTTTACCACCTTCAGGTCCTTCCCTACAGCGGCGCTGAGGTCTTTCATCACCACCAGCTGTTCCTCCAAACGGCGGGCCTGCTCCTCCTTGTCGCGCTGCAGCTGTTCCTCTAGGCGGCGCGCGTGCTCCTCTTGACGGCGAGCATGCTCCTGTTGATGGCGGTCCTGCTCCTCTTGACGGCGGGCCTGCTCCTCCTCGTCGCGCTGTCGCTGTTCTTCCATGCGGCGCGCGTGCTCCTCTTGACGGCGGGCCTGCTCCTGCATGAACGCTATCAGAGCCGCGATGTCGGGCACCGCCATGGAGTGTGCGCTTGCAGGCTCCACTGCAGCCGCGGAGTCGCCTGATCCACCAGACGATGGAGAAGGAACGTCTCCGAAGCGTCTCTGGTCCAGGTCTTGCTGGCGCTGGTTCCTGGTACGCACACCTTCAGTTTCTTCCTTCGGCATAACCGGCATAATTTATGCCACTTCTGACACCAATTTGTTACGAGCTGGGGTTCGTGATAAATTATAGCTCACTATGCCAGAAAAACTGCACTTTATTCTCTAACACAATAACACTAGATACACACACTTAATTTTCCAACACTAATAAAACACACTTTTCACACCACTAAAACAACACTAAACACTTCCGACTTATTTCTTCGCTTCTTGTTGATCGCTTTCCGTATTCAATTGAACTGTCCCGGTCCGTTCGCGCCCGCTCTATTTATACTGGCCGGATAACATCACTAGCTCATTCTGGATACTTCCACAAAACTGTCGAATAATCGCGAACAGTCCGATGCTCCATACAGCAATCGCCATCTAGTACAGAGTAGCTGAATTACCTTTAAACCACCGATACATTCAATCTCTTCTAGTACCCCCATTCACCGATAGATGGCGTAACAATACATTCAGTTTGTTCGTTCTTGGAGGATTTTAATAATTCCATCATTTCAGACATTTGCTTTTTTATATCTGCAATATCAGACTTAATCGCTTTATTATCATCGGGAACTTTCGTTTATTACGAAGAGTAATCTGTGGTGTAATTTCACTGTGTGGTTCAGACAAACTCGGATAAGATCCGCTGCGTCCTGCACCCATGCCAACTCCAGGTGGTGAGTGTAGTGTGCTCATTGTAGATCTATGTGTGCAATTACTCACGTGGAAGTTGCTTGTACGCCGCTGTTAGATGCGTGCACTCGAGGGGGTGAGGAGCGGTTACCGCGTCGATGCCGCGTTCCTTACTGGAAGCTCAACACAATTACGGTGTATGTCACTCACGTTTGATTTTTGAAGAAGATGTCGTAATTAGGTGCCGTGAGGTTCGTAATTGACTAATGACCTTTTTTGAATTTATTAAACTAAATAATAACACGTCCGCTCTGTGCGCTCGTACGTACGTATATCCTTGGGAAATTGGGAATGCGTCTCCAGTGTTGCTCAGGGAAGAAGAGAAGCACTTAGCTTGGTGCCGCATAGCCGGTGAAAGGGACAGTTATCGCCGCACAGTCGTATTTAAAGGCACGGAGTGGAGTGCCTGAGGTGAGAGGACGGAGGTATAGAGATGCGATTAGGCAAGAATTTTCCGGGAGGGAAAATTCTGTGGCTGGTAGGCGGCAACTGCATTCCGGAACCCTGAAACAGATGAGTGGTGGTGTCAGTAGGCGACAAGGTAGCTACTAACCCTGAAAGAAAAAAACAAGTATAACCCTCGACCATTTATACGTCACCAAGCATTGAACGTTCCTATTACCTGACATTCATCACATCCAAAAAGCCTACACACAGTCATACGTGTGAACAAGCCAGCATACATTCCCGATGCGAGTCGTGTTCTAAATAAATAGATGCGAAGAGGTAGTATACGCGAAGTTTGAGAAAATAGCTACCAAACCTAGGTTGTTAGGCACCACCTGACAACACGGGTTCGATAAGTGCAAAGTAATATATATATATATATATATATATATATATATATATATATATATATATATATATATATATATCGAAAACTAATAATATTGTGATCAGTTGGTAATATCACAAGCAAATTGCACACTAACACGTATGATGCGAATTGTAGAAGCAATAAAATGTTCATTATAATTAAGTATACAATAAGACAATACAATGTTTTGAGCCGAGCGATCGGCTAACGTAAACAAGTGAGTCATAACTGCACAGCTGCACCGCATTCCATTGCCGCGACTCAAGTACAACACATAATCATAACAGGATACACTAGCCATTATTGGCAAATACACAATTCGGGATAGGTTGTAGTGAATAATATATCACCGAAGGAGACAATCGATGACATAGTATACACAACCGTAGCTAAAAAAAAACAGGTGAGAATCGAACTAACAGACCGATCAGACAACAGCTTTTTAACCACTGAGCCATGAGGAAAAATAAAATATTTTTTAGATTACGATTAGTCATAACTAAAGCTATATGTAACAAGATATTTGCGTATATATTTAAGCTGTAATTTGAAGTTAAAGATTTTTATAACATTTGTAAAAAATATGAATTTATGTTTATTAGATCATTAGTGATAAGTATTGATTATTTTATTTTTAAACTTTGTAGTGCGTTAATTTAAGATATTTTATACGGAAATAACCTAGTGCTTGCCAGACATACATATCTGATAATTTGATAGTTATCTGATAGTTAGATAGTTAGTTAGATAAACAAGATATTTTTTTGCAACAATATTACATTTAATAAACTTCTGCGACAATTTTTCACTGAAACATTCAATCATGTTTTAGCATGTTTATACAGATTACTAACGTAACACAATGGGTTATGTCGTGAGCTCCAATTCAGAAACATAAGTACAATTATTGGCTTTTACAAATATGTAGGTAATTATAACTTTGTATACATATGCGTCTTACATTGTTGTTAATGAAACTTTACACAATCCATTACAATCATAATTTTGCTGTAATAGAATAAGATTTAATTATTGTATTCAGCCTTTAGGTTTTAAATAGACGATAGTAAAAATCAAAACGGGAGTTTCTTAAACTTATACATCAATTAATTTACTTTAGTTATTAAAATATATATAATTTATTGATTTAATTTACGTGTAAATAGCCACTTTAGTTATTTAAGTAGGTATAGAAATTATTGATTTAATTTATGTGTAAATAGCCACTAGTTATAGTTAGTTTCAATTCAACTGCAATTAAATATTTTCAATAATTGACTTTGATACAATAATTGCGTAAATACAAGAACATTTATTATAAGCCAGCACTACGCAAAATGGTTATGTAAAACCTGATGTATAGCATTTGGAAAAAAAAGTAAATGTTACATATTCATTATTATTTTTACGGCCGTCAGCGGTTCAATTTTATCATTAATTTATCTTTATATGTTTTGTATATTTTGATAAAAAACCAGACATTGCAGAAAGAATCACCAGCAATACAAAAGTTACAAAAAAAAATCAATAATTGCGACGCAGGAATTTTAAACGTTTGAGCTCACAAAGAACAGCAAATGCATAAACAGATGCATCTGCAATTAACATACTAATAGGCAGTAACAAGAAAATAAGATCGAAGACCAAAAACAACGATTGTAGAAAAATAAACACCTAACAAAAAAAAACAACCAATAATTCCGCGATAATATTCGTATTTTTATACAAAATAGACAAAGATTAAATTCGTTCATTTTGTCAGTGCACCTGCGTGTGACACGTGTCGGTTTGATTAACAAATGACCGCGGAAATCCAGCTAAATACCTAGTATCTAACACGCTAGCATCTTTAGGTACGTTCATTTTCAATCAGTCCATTTATGGTAGGTACACGTGGTATAATAAAGAGGATAATTACATAACGCGTAGTGACGGTGCGAGTGTGCCACCGTTCATATCGGCTCCGCGTTTTTAATTCGATGAAAAATATCTGCAAGCAGTAAAAACGTTAGAACAGTGATAAATAGCAAGAAGGTGCAAAGAACTACCTGGACAATGTATGTTTCTCGCAAAAGTGAAGGATTAGTGCAATAACAATCAAAATATAAACAACACAAACAAGGAACAAAATATCAAATATTTAACAGTGTAATCACACCCGAAATAAATAAAAATAGTGTCGTGAATAAGAATTAACATAAATACAAGTGAATTATTGTTTTGCACGTAAGTAAGACTTTTTCTCATAAGTGCATAACCTCAAAACAAAAACAATATTGCAAAGTCATAAATCGTCCGTAACAAACATAACTAGCGTCGAGTAGCGGCACTCGTGAGAAAACATCGATAAACACACTCACTACCGGAGTAACAAATTCCGCTACTTACCAAAAGAGGGCGATACTTCACGCTGAGCTAAAAATAGAACCAATATAAACAATGGACGAAATAAAATGTATGTTCCGAAGTATGCAAGAAGAAATAAGATAGCAAAAAGCAGACATGCTTGATATAATAATAATAATAAATCTAATTATTTAGATAATAGTGAGGATCTCGGTGATACTCACTCAATCTTGTACTGTGCTGCCGTGGCGGCATGTCGTATAGCAGGTGTTAAGTTCCCTGAAACTGACACTGTTATACGACAAAGATCTGCTGTACCGGCGTGGCAGTGCAGGATTGAGAGTTGGCAAGCTGATCTGTTTTAGGGCGGGGAATACACGCCCCAGGGTAATGCGCTTTGTGAAACGGGCCTTGGTGGGGACTAATATTAGTCCTCAAGATTATACATCCCGTGTCACAGAGCGCATTGACTTCCTAAAACAGAAAGTCTATGCATGGGCAAACCGTATTCGTAGATTCAAAAAACGTGTGGACCGGTATCTCATTAATCGTACATTCCAGAGGGACCAGAGGTGGGTATACAGAAGCTGGGAACGACCAGACCAATGTGTGACTAATGTACAGCGACCGGATGAGGACGCCACAGCCATGTTTTGGCGTAGCATCTGGTCGATGCCCATTAGTCATACTGAAGGCGATTGGATGCGAGACGTCGAGCGTGCATGCGAACATATTCCCGAAATGGAATGCGTGGCCATTTCTAGCCAGGACGTTTCACAAGCAGTCCGTCCATTAGCGAATTGGAAATCTCCAGGGTTGGACGGGCTGCACAATTTCTGGCTGAAATGGCTACGTAGCTCGCATGAACGCTTGGCATCTCAATTCCAATCAGCTGTGGAATCTGGGTCGTTACCAACATTCATGACGACTGGAATTACCCACCTGCTCCATAAGACAGGCAGTACTAGCGAGCCCGGCAATTATAGACCGATAACATGTTTACCATCGGTCTATAAACTTCTTACATCTATTCTGAGAGCTAAAATAGCGAAACATGTTGAAGACCATGCAATTATGTCAGCCTCTCAGAATGGATGTAGGAAGGGGGCTCGTGGTACTAAGGAGCTCCTCCTCATTGACATGGCCATTAGCCAACAAGTTCGCCGTAACCGAAAGGATCTGGCGGCATGTTGGATAGATTATAAGAAAGCGTATGACTCCGTGCCGCATACATGGCTTTTGAGGGTGTTAGAGTTGTATAAAGTAAATACAACTCTACGCACCTTCTTAAAGTCATGTATGGGGCAGTGGAATACGACTCTTTGCTATCCAGGATGCCGACGGATCCAGGAGGACGGCGAACGTATTAAAATTGAGCGGGGAATTTTTCAGGGCGACAGTCTGAGTCCCCTTTGGTTTTGCTTAGCCATGAACCCTCTCAGTACTTTACTGGAGGGTTCAAGGTTAGGCTGCAAGTTACAGAGAAGTGGTCAGGTCATATCTCACCTGCTGTTCATGGATGACTTGAAGTTATTTGCCCACTCTGAGGCCCAATTGATAGACTTACTAAACGTAACCCAAAACTTTAGTAAATCTATCAATATGGAGTTCGGTGTGGATAAATGTGCTGTCATTCATGTGAAGCAGGGAAAGATGGTGGAATCTGAGGGGATCCAACTCTCAGATTCCATTAACCTAAGAACGCTTCTCTTAACTGATACCTATAAGTACTTGGGTATGTCACAGGCTTTATGTATCAATGAAGCCGTCATGAAGCAATCGTTGCAAGAGCGTTTCTTTGGCCGCCTGAAAAAAGTACTAAAAAGTCTTTTATCAGGTGGCAACAAGGTTCGTGCTTGCAACGGTTGGGTCATGCCACTTCTTGTATACTCCTTTGGCATACTCAAGTGGACTCAGTCTGAATTGGACGCCCTGGACAGAAGAGTTCGCACTTTGTTGACGGCATATCGTATGCATCATCCACGTTCATCCGTGATGAGGTTGTACATCCCGCGAAAGTGCGGGGGTCGCGGCTTTCTGAATGTCAAGACCCTACACAATCGCGAGGTGTGCAATCTCAGAGAATATTTTCTCCGGGCGAACGTGGATATGCATCGAGATGTTGTCGCGGTAGACAATGGGCTCACCCCGCTCAGGTTGGCTAAGGAGAACTGGCGCATGCCTGTAGTACTTAGTACTGATGATCGCAAGCGTGTATGGCAGAGCAAGGAGCTTCATGGCAGGTTCCATCGGGCCCTGTATGGACCCGATGTAGACCTATTAGCCTCGGTGAACTGGCTACGCTTCGGTGACCTCTTTGGGGAAACCGAAGGGTTTGTTTGTGCAATTGCTGACGAAGTTATCAAGATGAATAACTACCGGAAATATATCCTGAGGGATGGCACTACTGATATTTGCCGTGCCTGTCACCAACCTGGTGAATCCCTCAGGCATATTGTTTCCGGTTGTTCACGTCTTGCTAACGGCGAGTACTTGCACAGACATAACCAAGTAGCCAGAATTATTCACCAGCAACTTGCTCTGAAGTACAAACTTGTAGACATCGAGGTACCGTACTACAGGTATGTAGCAGAGCCAGTTCTCGAAAATGGCCATGTCACATTGTACTGGGATCGATCTATCATCACGGACAGGACTGTTGTAGCCAACAAGCCTGATATCGTGTTGATAGATCGATCAGAGCGCCTCGCAATAATTGTTGATGTCACTATTCCTCATGACGAGAATCTCGTGAAAGCCGAAAAGGAAAAACAGATTAAATATCTGGACTTGGCTCACGAGATTGTCGACATGTGGGATGTGAACTCAGCAATTATTGTGCCGAAAGTCGTGACCGTTAATGGTCTAATAGCCAAGAGCCTCGACCGTCACCTTAAGAGGCTCGCGTTGGGTGCTTGGGTCAAGGGCCTGATGCAGAAGGCAGTACTTCTGGACACGGCACGTATTGTGAGGAAGTTCCTGTCTCTGGAGCCCTAACCACCGGCAGCTTGGACCCTGTGCCCGATGCTGGTGGGACCCCACGGTTATTTTTATATTTTTAAATGTGTTTATTTTGTTAAAAAATATATTTAAAAATGTAATTTTAATTAGAAAAATAATAAATAAAGGAGATAATAATAATAATACATATAGCTGATAATTCTATTTTATCTGTTTCTCAAAATGGATGTAGGAGTGGGGCCCGTGGCACTAAAGAACTCCTGCTGATAGACATGGCCATTAGCCAGCAGGTGCGCCGTAACCGAAAGAATCTATCGCCATGCTGGATAGATTACAAGAAGGCTTACGACTCCGTGCCACATACATGGCTTTTGAGGGTGCTGGAGTTGTATAAAGTAGATACAACTCTATGCACCTTTTTAAGGTCATGTATGGGGCAATGGAGGACCGTACCGTGCTATCCAGGGTGTCGATCGAGTTTGGGTTGCGGTGCTCCAATAAGGATCGAGCGAGGTATATTCCAGGGCGATAGTTTGAGTCCTTTGTGGTTTTGTCTGGCCCTGAACCCCCTAAGTACCTTGTTAGAGGCTTCAGGGCTAGGCTATCGGTTAAGGAGAGGAGGTCATGTTACATCTCATCTCCTTTTCATGGATGACCTGAAATTATTTGCCCCCAACAATTTCCAACTGACAGCATTACTTAAGGTAACCGAAACCTTTAGTAATTCTATCAGGATGGAATTTGGTGTGGATAAATGTGCGGTCATGCATGTGAAGAGAGGCAGGATTATGGAATCTGCAGGGATACAACTCTCAGATTCCATACAACTTAGATCCCTCTCCCTAACCGAGACCTACAAATACCTGGGTATGTCGCAGTCTTTGAATATTTCTGAGACTGACATGAAACAGACGTTGCAGGCTCGTTTCTTTGGCCGCCTGAAAAAAGTACTTAACAGTCTTTTATCACGTGGCAACAAGGTGCGGGCCTGCAACGGGTGGACCATGCCAGTCCTAATGTATTCCTTCGGCATACTCAGGTGGACCCAGACGGAACTCGATGCCCTGGATAGAAAAGTCCGTTCAATGTTGACTGCATCTCGGATGCATCATCCACGCTCGTCGGTGATGAGGTTGTACATCCCGCGGAAATGTGGGGGTCGAGGCTTTTTATGTGCAAAGACCCTCCATAACCGCGAGCTGTACAACCTCAGAGAATATTTTCTGGGAATGAACGTGGATGTGCATCGCAATGTCGTTGCCGTTGATACAGGACTTACCCCGCTCGCTCTGGCTAAAGAGAACTGGCACAAACCTGCAGTACTTAGTACTGACGACCGAAGAGAAATATGGAAGGGCAAGGAGCTGCATGGACGGTTCTATAGAGCTTTACATGACTCAGACGTCAATTTTAAAGCTTCTATAGCCTGGTTACGTTTCGGTGATCTCTTCGGAGAAACCGAAGGTTTTGTCTTTGCAATTATGGACGAAGTTGTCATGACAAACAACTACCGAAAGTATATACTGAGGGATGGTACGGTTGACATATGTCGGGCGTGTCACCGGCCCGGGGAATCTCTCAGGCATATAGTATCCGGTTGTTCGAGTCTTGCCAATGGTCAGTATTTGCACAGACACAACCAAGTGGCCAGGATAATCCATCAGCAACTAGCCCTTAAATATGATCTCATTGGTTCTGAGGTACCGTACTACAGATATGTGCCCGACCCAGTTCTCGAAAATGGTCGTGCATTGTTGTACTGGGATCGGTCTATCATTACAGACAGGACTATTGTAGCCAATAAGCCTGATATTGTAGTGATAGACCGAGCAGAGCGACTCGCAATGATAATCGATATCACCATACCGCATGACAGCAATCTCGTGAAAGCAGAAAAAGAGAAAGAGATTAAATATTTGGACCTAGCTCACGAGATTGTTGACATGTGGGATGTGGATTCGGCGATCATTGTGCCGATAGTCGTGTCGGTGAATGGATTAATCGCCAAGAGCCTCGACCAACACCTAAAGAGGCTCACACTAGACAGCTGGATCAAGTCTTTGATTCAGAAGGCAGTTCTTCTCGACACGGCACGCATCGTGAGGAAGTTCCTGTCTCTGAGGCCCTAACCACGGGTGGCTTGGTCCCTGTACCCGACACTGGTGGGTCTCCGTGGTCCCTTTTATATTTTTAAATGTATTTTTCTAATTGTACTTTAATAATATAAAAGTGTGCCAAGTGAAGAATAATAAATGAAGTGAATAATAATAATAATAATAACGTGGGGGGCGGTCACACGATACTGAATTTACTGGCGTGGCTAACGTGGCACTGGTGGATGAGAAGATAGGAGAAGGACCCAAGCTAAGGTGACACAGTATACGCCGAGAGCTGCATGGCTAAGGGGGAGCTTAGTCGCTAGTATACGGACTCTGGAGACCGGGGTATCTTCAGTTTAATTTATCCTTGCCGCGGTGAACGCGGGGCTCTACCGCGGTCGACCTTTCGTCTCTTGCTACTCGTGGGAATACAATGGAAAACTATACTACACGGAGATATAACCTTAGATCGCTCCCCGGGGGACGCCGGGAACTTTATAATAATGTTGTACAGCAACAACATTCTATCCACCTTACAGCTGGTGGTGTCATTCATAATACAGACGCATCATTAAATTCTTCGCCTCCAAGCTCTCTCTTTTCTTCACCAATTTCTTCACCAAAATCATACCAAATTCAATCAGAAATCAGCAGCTTATCATCAGAACCATCATCTTCATCACCACTTGCAGTAGATGTTGTCCATGAAGCAATCATTGCTAATGTAAATGGACCCGCTACTGTAAAATCGCGCGCAAGACGTAAATGGACCGTTGATATGAATATGTTCATCTGGCGCACATACCTCATTATCACCAAACTAGAGACACAAGCACGAGGGTACTTAGATCAGTTACACAAAACTTTCATTGAACATTATCCTGAAATGAATGCATCAAAACAAAATGTGAGTGATCAACGTAGGGCCATAGTTAATAATAAATTGCTTCCAATAACCACTTTAAATCAAATAAAAAGTGAAGTGACCTCTTGGTTAGAGCATAACGAAACACCAATAATTACACTTACACAATCTTCACAGAGGATGAGATGGTCAAACGAAATTAACGAAGCTATACTACGTATTTATTTTGAAATAACCGAGCTCGAAACGAACAACACAGCACATAGGAAAAAACTTCACGAGAAATTCATACAAACTTATCCACACCTGTCTCACCTATCTGAACAAAGAATATCTGATCAGAGAAGGGCTATAATTAACAACAAAATGATACCTGATACCAGAATAAATGAAATCAAAAGTGATGTTCAAACTCAACTGCAAAGGCAAACGCCCCACACGATTCAACTTTTAAACGCACACACTGATAACAGTCTACAACCAACTTTCATAACACCAACTCAGTTACATCCTGAAACTATAGCACCATCATTAGCGCAAAACAGTTTCACTAACTCTGAAGAACAACTACGCTCTAATGCTACAAACACTGCCCACATAACACACTACAACGATATTGATCAACAATTTAATTTAGCTCTTGACACATTCACAAACACAGATCCCACGACAAGACCTTACCTACCTAAACAGAAGCCATCAAAAAGATTAGCATCCATTGTGGAATATATTAATAATGTTATTTTACCAAAGTTTTTAAGTATTGACCAAGACTTCAAAACGTTTCAAACAATTTTGTACTCAGCTGCATACACAGCAGTAGTTTCTAATGGCACCAATATAAATTTGAATAAAAGAACCACCAAGGTCTTTAAGCCATACTGGCAAAGAAGGTTAGAAAGTAAGATAGAAAAATTCCGGTCAGAAATAGCTAGATTGATCCAGTATATGAGAGGCAATCGAAGTCCTCGCATTATAACAGCAGTAGAGGCAATAAAAAGTAAATACCGAATACACGCACAGTATGAAGGTGAAAACACAGAAACTGAACACTTTTTAGATACAGTCAAACAAAAATTCAATACAGCAGCAAAAAGATTAAAGCGATATCTCACATGCACAACCCGAAAGAAACAAAATATGCAGTTTATTAACAATGAAAAGATCTTTTATAGGAGATTAGCTACGACTAATAGGCAGGCAGTTAACACCCAGGAACAGGAATTGCCATCATTGGACAATTTACGGCAATACTGGTCCAATATCTGGGAAATCCCATTCCAACACAATGTGAATGCTAATTGGGCACATTTAATTAAAGACGCAACTGACCACATTTCAGAAATGGAAACTGAGTTCATCTCTACAGACACATTTATAAATGTAAATAAACGTTCACATAACTGGAAATCACCTGGAAGTGATAACATACACAATTACTGGTATAAGAAATTCACTTACATCCATCCATACTTACATAATCATATTAATTCATTTATACAAACACCACACAAGATGCCGCATTATGTCACCCATGGAGTAACATACATGCTACCAAAAGATAATAACACATCAGACCCTTCAAAATATCGTCCAATCACTTGTCTGCAAACAATATATAAAATATTAACAGGATGTATAAGTGAATCCATATATAAACATCTGTCAGAATACAATATTATTTCCGAACATCAAAAAGGTTGTAGAAAATATAGCCAAGGTTGCAAGGAACAACTCACAATTGATGCCGTAACCATTAATGAAGCTTTCAGTAAAAAACACGATATACATACCATGTTCATAGATTTTCGCAAGGCTTTTGACTCCGTGCCACATAGCTGGTTATTACACATACTCGCAATTTATAAAATCAACCCAACTATCATTGCATTCCTTAAATCCTCTATGAAGAACTGGAAAACCGTTTTAAAATTAAAAGGCCAATCCACTACATTAACCTCTGAACCGATTTCCATATTGCGTGGCATATTCCAAGGAGATGCACTTAGCCCTCTTTGGTTCTGTTTAGCACTTAATCCTCTTTCATATCTTCTTAATAATAGTAATCTCGGATATCAATTAATTGCTTCTGAAAGCAGATTCTCGCTTACGCATTTATTTTATATGGATGACATAAAGCTTTATGCTAGTAATAAAAATGACCTTTTTCATCTCGCAGACCTAACGCAACAGTTCTCCGACGATATTGGCATGCAATTTGGGGTTGACAAATGTAAAATTTTATCGATAACCAACGGCATACTTGACAATAATAGATATGTCTTAGAGACTGGTGAAACGATTGAACCGTTGGATAATTTTACAGGGTACAAATATTTAGGAGTTAGACAATCTCGAAAAATTCTTCAAAAGGAAACTAAAGCAGATCTCACAAAGAAATTCAAGATCCGATTAAATCTTTTATTAAAATCTCACCTCAACTCTAAAAATTTGGTCAAAGCCATTAACACATATGCTATCCCTATACTCACTTACTAATTTGGAATAATTAACTGGTCACAAACAGACCTCAAAAACCTACAGCGAACAATAAACACGCTCATGACAAAACACCGTAAACACCATCCAAAATCTTCAATAGAACGACTCACTTTGCCACGTAAGGAGGGAGGAAGAGGACTTATACACATAGAAAACCTACACAATAAACAAATATCTACACTCAGACACTACTTCCATTCTAAGTCACAGCTGTCATTATTACACAAACACATAAACGAATTGGACAAGAAACTCACCCCTTTAAATTTACAAAACCGTAATTTGCAACCTAATGAAAAAATCACTAGTGCAGAGCTAAATATTAGTAAATGGGCAGCAAAAAGTCTTCATGGTAGACACCGTAACGATCTGGGTCAAAACTACGTCGATAAATTAAAATCGAACGAATGGCTTACGAGAGGGGAACTATTTCCAGAAACAGAAGGTTTTATGCTTGCTATACAAGACCAAATTATAGCTACCCGAAATTTTAAGAAATTTATTATTAAAGACCCAAACCAAGTCTCCGACCTATGCAGACACTGTCACTCAGCCTCCGAAACCATACAGCATGTAACTGGCGCATGTAAATTTCTTGTTCAGTCTGACTATAAACACCGCCATGATCAAGTAGCTGCAATAGTACATCAACACCTTGCTCATCAAAATAATTTCATTAATAGGAAAACGCCATATTATAAATATAAACCAGCGACTGTACTCGAAAATACATTGTGTAAAATATATTGGGATCGGACAATAATTACAGATAAAACAATACACTACAATAGACCTGACATAACTCTACATGATAAAACCAACAACACAGTTTATATTATTGACATAGCGATTCCCAACAGTCACAACATCCAGTCAACAATATCTGAAAATCTATCAAAATATCAAGACCTAGCCATTGAACTAAAAACGCAATGGCGAGCCGGTACTGTCCATATCGTACCAATAGTTTTATCATCAACTGGTTTAATACCCAAAACCCTCAATCAAAGTTTGAACACCCTTCAGATGCCCGCACACTCGATACAGTTACTACAAAAAGCCACCATACTTAACACATGTCGCATCACTCGCAAGTTTTTAACATCATCATCCATAACATCAGCTTATTCTATCTAACGTGACACGCTTGGCTGCGGCCCGCATGGCACATATTTTACCCCTACAAAAAGGGAGTTGTTTAAAAACAAAATAAAATAATAATAATAATAATAATAAACTTTATTCAATAAAATAAACGTCACATGTTACATAGGAAAGTATTACATTAAAAATAATAAACTTTTATGATTAAGTATAATGTCTATGATAATTGCTTATGTTAAATTGTGGTACATTCATGCGTATTTACTTTATTTATAACGGTAATACATTATATTTGGTAAATATAGCTATTTTAATGTTTACCTGAACTAGGCTGTAGCACCTGTGTTTCAGGAAAAATTGTAAATTATAATATTATAGGGCTATGCTTTTACAAAATAATCATGAACTGCTAATATGTAATAGGAAATAGACTTAATTATGATTTATTCTAACTTAGAGTAGGTACTTACACACTATTTTATAACTGTAAGCAAATTCTCTGTATCAGAGTAGGTCATTGTCATTAGGTGTTTTGTAACAATAAGGTGACACTGCTTATAACTTATGCTATATAAATCTAGGGTTTTATTTAATTTATTATAAAGGAAAGGTCCGAGGAAAGCAAAGAATCTATTTACATAAACATGTTTAGCTCGAGGTTTGATGCAGACTAGATCTTTCAGTCTTTTGCCTGATGGGATTGGTGTATAAGGAAGATGGGTGTGTTGTTTTAGTATGGTGCGTAGAATGAATAATTGGCGCACAGTTAGAACTCCGGTGGACTGATATAACTCATAAGTGGGAAAAATGAAAGGGCGAAGGGTTGCTACCTTTAAAATAGCTCTTTGGGCTCGTTCCAAATGCAGTAGGATCATTTTAGCTGCCCAACATATGAAGGAAGACATAAAAAATACCATTATTAGCACCATGAGCGAGAAGTTTAACAGTTTAGAATAAAAAAATGAGCGCCTAGAACAACAACTAGAATCACACAAGAAAAAAATAGAAAATATTGAGAGATTTACGAGAAGAGAAAAATTACTATTTTTCGGAGTAGAAGAAAACGAACGGTCTTATCAGGATTTGGAAAACAAGGTGCAATGATCAATTGCAGTGAGTATGGTATGGAATTAGTTAGACGACTCGGGAAAAAAGGTGATAAAATTAGACCTATCCTAGTCACCCTGGCCACTAACTGCTTACTACTACGCTACTGCTACGGGCTTAAAAATAAAGATACTAAGAAATAAGAAAATGTTAGAAAACTCCCCTTATTACATAAAAGAAGACTTTCCCTTGGAAATAATCAATAAACGCAAGGAGCTTCAAATCGAGCTCAAAAAGGAAAGAGAACTGGGCAATGGGTCTATAATAAAATATGATAAAATTATCATCTTGAATGAGAAAAGCAGACAAAAAGAACAAGTCACCCCAAACAACCAAGGGCAGGAGAAGAAAGAAAACAAGAAAAGAAATCTATCAGAATACCCTGAAAACACTTCAAGCTCTAACAAGAATGGAAACAAAAAACAACATACATACATACATATCGTCACGCCTTTTATCCCCGAAGGGGTAGGCAGAGGTGTATTTCTACACCCACTTTTCGCCAGATATACTTTAGTCCCACGTAATAAGACGCGAGCTTATTGCCGTACCGGGCACATTTCCAGACTCCGTGCTGCTACTGAGAATTTCGTGACAGAAAAACCCAATAACACTGCCCGACCCAGGAATCGAACCCGGGACCTCCCGATCTCACGTGCACATTTATGCCGCGAGACCAACGAGGCAGTCGTATAGGGTTTGATGTCGAGTTTTCCGTCTCTACGCAAAGATGGTATTTGCATCGTGTTATCCCTTAGTCGCCTCTTACGACACCCACGGGAAGATAAGGGGTGGTGACACTTGTATTCTATGCCGTCAGCCACACGGCAAAAATAAACAAAAATAACAGTATGAGTAACTACCTCATAAAGAAACCAACACTTGCATACCGGGGATCCCATTCTCCACAAAAAGGAACACAAAACTCAAGCCACACTGTAGCAATCAGCGCACCCCTCTCTCAACCCAAATCTCCCAAGAAGGCTGGTCACCGCAGGAGAATCAGACCAAAATCCTCCAGAGGAAAATAACTCCCCAACTACATCAAAGGATCATAAAGGCACAACCTTATATTTTATAGCTACATACAATGTAAGAACTCTATCGACACATGCACGCCTGTTGGAGCTACTAGAAGCACTGAAAAATGTAAAGTTCGACATAATCGGTTTGCCAGAAATAAGAAGACTGGGAAATACAATACAAGAATACCAAGATATAATATTTTATTTCATAGGAGAAACGCCGGGACTCTACGGAGTGGGATTCCTTGTAAAAAACACCTCAAAAATTACATTGATAGCTTTGTTGGATTATCAGAACGAGTGGCGCTTTTGAAACTTAATATGAATAAATTCAAATTAAGCATTATACAAGTATACGCACCTACTGATGCGGCCCACGACTAAGAAATCGAGGCTTTCTACGACACTGTCGACAAAGCTCTAAAATTAACCGAAGAAAATGTAGTAGTTATGGGCGACTTTAATGCCAAATTAGGCCTACCAGAACATAAGGAATACCCAATAACAAACAAGTTCGGGGGAACGAAACAAAAGAGGCGAAAGATTACTACAGTTTGCTCATGAGAATAATCTCTCTATTATGAACACATTCTTTAAAAAGAAAAGAAAACAAAGATGGACACGGATTTCCCCAGATGGTAACACTAAAAACGAAATTGATTATATTCTCTCAAACCTACACAAAAACATACAGAATCTACAAGTACTAAACATACAATTTCCGACAGATCATAGGTGCGTAAGGGCAGCTTTTAGTCTAAAAACATCTAAGAAATCAAGAACCACCTGCTCAAATTACCTCAAAACCACACTGAAAACAGACTAAGAAATTTGAACATATATAGAAAGACTACTTTACCACCAGGAAGTGCTTTGTCAGCAATATGAAGAATATACAGTCCAATAATACTACAACATGTTAATATCCGCTATCAAAAATAGTTCAAAAGTAGCTTCAATCACTAATAAACAAGCAGCAAAAATACACAACGTTATATCAGATCGCACGAAGAGACTAATAGACCGAAGAAGAGACTTACAAAGAACAAGGCCAAAATCAAGAACAATAAAGAATGAATTAAGCGCTCTGTACAAATTGTAAGTAAATACTTGCGACAAGATTACCAGGAACATCGAAGACATACTATAAAAAAACATCTAAATTCTTCCGGCAGCTTAAAGAGAGCGAACCACGAACTAAGATCGCATAAAACCTGGATATAAGGCCTCCGTGGATCAGACAGAGTATCACAAAATAGGAAAGACATACTCCAAATAGCCACATTCGCCACATCGCCAAAATCGGCCGACCGCTCACGTTCTAAAAAAAATGTCGCGCCGCTGCTCGCCAGATGGGCGCGCTAACATAAACATTTATTGTTGATAAGTCGGTAACGAGTAATGAGTAAGTTGAAGTGATGTTTTTCTTCAACCTTATAAATGACTCTTTCAAGTCGTATGAATTCTTTGTTGATATTTACTTTCTAATTTATTATACTTAGCAGCGAACATTGACTATCGTTGAAAAAACACTTTGTGTATTTTAAACAGTATTATTTTAAAAAGTAAATCGATGATATACATATTTTATAGTATATAGTAGAGGGATTATATCTACACCGAATTAAATAAAAAAAAACATGTATCATAGTATAAAAATATTTAATTACACGCATACGATAAGCGCCCAAGAGCATACGTCGCAACCCCCCGACGCGCGACGGGTATTGGCCCGAACGGGTTCAAAGCCGCGGTTACTAAGCCCCCCCTCTCACCACGACAAGGTGGAGATCCCACGCGGGGGCATGTCAAATACCTATTGTTTTTTATCTACATTATATTAACATTACAACTATAATTTATATTTCAGAAGAATTTTATTTACAAAGGGGTTATTACACTATTAAGGAATTTTTAAATGATAAGACACCGTGGGGATAGGCTTAGGCTTGTTTAACTCACGATTATTTTATTTACATGTTAAGTGGAGGTGCCTCGTGAACACATGATTTTTGCAGGATTTGGATATTTTTATGATTTGTTGAATGTAGTTTAACATTATTTATCCCTGATCATATCATTGTTCACTTGTCAACTCACAAAATTCTTTCTATATTTGCATTCCTTCACGCGTTCCACTAACTTATGTTAATAATAACGATCTGGAAAATGGAGGTAATTGGCGGTCATGGTCAGTATACCAATAGATTGTTTCTCACTGCTGGTTCGTATACCGTTCTCGTCATGCTCACTAAAATGTTATTTCTTGTGGTGGCGTCGTGTGTCGGGTCATCCCTGTCCCTCTAATATGGCGAGAGGGATGATGGCTGGCACATTCGTCATACTCGTGAACGGGTGCTACTTGCGATGACTGGTCGATGACGGTCTTGCGGGCTGGTATTAGATTTTAATATTTAACTGCATCATTTCCATCATGGTTCTGATCACTTTTGCGGATTGCCTGCATTATTAGGTATATATAATGTAAGTGGATGCTCCTGTTTCACCATGTCTATTCTGAGGAGGCTAACCAAAAGTATTTTGCTTGAGTATTATGATGTACAGTAAATAAATACAAATGATATAGAAGGTGTAACAGTTGCAGCACCTTACAAAATGTTAATTGTGTATTATGCAAAACTTGGCGATGAAATAGAGTGACCGTGAGTTTTATTGCCCGTTCTTTCTCATGGTTCTACCTATTGCTTTGCGAACGTGGCAGTAAATGTAGAAGCATACAGTAATAATGTTTAAAATTTGAGTATAAGTAATCTTAATATATAAAATCCTTGCGTTACTGACTGACTGACAGACATGCTACAGCCGAAACTATTGGGCGCAGGAAGCTGCAATTTGGCAAGTATTTTCCTTGGAGACCGTAGGGGTGCACTAAGAAGGGATTGCCTGAAATTGCCACGGGATCGGTCAAAACGGGTAAATTGAAAAATGAATGTAGGCGTAGCTGCTGGCGTCCTCTAGTTATTTTATAAATTTATTATTTTGACGTTCATAAGCGTCACATTGTGACCCAAAAGAATAAAGGATTTTGAATTTGAATTTAAAAAAATTATAGCAAAATATTGAAAAATAAGTTCAATGTCCACACCTATCTTCCTTCAAACTTACCCAATTTAAATGAACATACCATCACATGAAAGAGCTCTTTTCAGCGCGTGTTATAGGCCTATAACGAAACGCCTACCTCAATGAGAACCAGATATATAGAAGCAGAAAGTCATTGACTACGGCTACGAAAACGTAAAAAATGTATGGGAGAAAACTTTGCATATATCTTGATGAATGTGCAAGTTAGGTTATTTCTAATGCTTGATGACAAATCTATGCAGAGAGAGCTTTCATTAAAAAAAAAATATGCGAATCGGTTGGGTTGAACGGGCTGGCCGACTCGTATTATAAAACACAAATTCCTTTAATATATAGATTAAACTTATCTTACCAGCAACAAAAAAGTAGTTTCAACAAGCGAGCACTTGTAGACGGGTTGATAGCGGAACACGGCGATGCCGAGCGGCAACAAGATGGCCGCCCGCGCGCAGTCCACTACCGCTTGATGGAACAGCAGACCGTGAGACCACCTGCGTAAAATGAAATATTTATTATAGTAGTGTTATAGCTAGATTTGCTCATATAGCGTAACTTGACTGACCGTTGGTAATAAATTGGCAAAGTTAAGCAAGTAGCGTTTACAAAGGTTATCACTTGGAAGGATGGGCGCTATTGGTGGCATTTACATCAGAGCGCTAACGTGCTTCTGAGGGCAGGTAAAGCCGGCGCTTCCGGTTCTCATCTCAAGATATTATTCAATAAGCCACGTCATAGGCCTCCGGACAGTCCATAAACTCTTACATCAGAGTTGACCACACACTTTGGCCTTTGTTGTGAGGCAGTCAACAGCAGGTAAATTATTTACAACACCTAGGGCATTCGGTTCTGCATACGAATACATGTCGCCGGGTGGTGAGCTAACCAAGGCATTCAGATACTAAAACTATTATAGCGTCTAAATGCTATGATAAGTAATCCACGCTGACTGCTTGGTCGGAAGCAGTCATGAGTTCTTCCTGCGTGCAAGTTTTCGGACTCGCGGGGTACGATGTGAGATGGGACATCGTTTGTCTTGCACTGCACGAATAAACCAAATCGGTACCGTACGAGAGTCCCCATCTGAACATGTTTTCTTTGTATCTTTTCACATCTGCATGCATAGAGAAGACGGAAGAGGAATACACTCTCCTTTCTTCAGTAGTTCTATTGAACTAAGGATTGACTCTAACACGATCTTCTGTGGGAAAGTCGTTCTATCTTCTTGTATATATATTTATTATCTAAATAGACTTTTAGATTTTGCTGAACCAACGTCGCTCAGCCAGTAATACTAAGAATAGAGCATTTTATATAAAAACAAATTAACTGCGCAATTTTATGTTATGGTACGAAACAATACAGGTTAACACTTGAAAGTTTAAGCTCTAATATAAATCAACCTCAACAAAAAGATTATCAGGATGTTTTATACCCCGAACAGGCACTAAGAATTTTATCCCACTTGGAACTGAGGTATTTGGCTAGGCGCACGCCAAAGCGCTAAGCCGGCGAATAAGCTTAGGGATTATCATGTTATTCAAAGTCAAAGTAAAATAAAGCTAGAATTGTTTTAGGTCGATAACAATTTATTAATAAGAATCGCTTAGATGAAGTTATTTCAGGTATTTAAACAAGTTATTACTTTCAATGCAAACGCAACGATTGTGTTATACTTGCTTATTTTGCGGGTCTTATTCGCAATAACTAATTTAATTAAGTCATAAATACCTCGGTATTTTCCGAAAATGCAATGCTGATGAGTTTAGATTGGTGTCTACAGATATTATAACATTTTGTTATTATCTCCAAGCTAATTTGCGTCTCATACAGAAAACGCATTTTTATTCACAATCATGTTCTTTACAATTAATAATGTAAGAAGAACCACTGCGCCAGTCTACGAAACAATCTAAAACCACATACGGCCAACAATAATACAAGCGATGTTATTAACTACGTCACTACGTTAGGGCATTTTTCATTTACAAAATGTTACACTTTAGTATGCGATAAATAGGCTTATGACATGCTGTAGGCCTGTGTTGAATAATCATTATTTACATAAAACATGCTATATCAATTTAGTATTTTATCCATTGGTATCGATATATGGTAGCGTTCCAACACTAAACGGTCACTTAACGGTCCATTTATCGGAGTACAAGACTACTTGTATTGACAGCCGCTACCGGTCCCTAGGCCAAAATAAAACGCACAACTTCTAATTCATTCTGTCAGCAGTCTGTATAAAGTATCGGCAAGCTATATATCGATCATGCCGAGTGTCACGTTCTGAAAGGCCACGGGAGTGCTGCTATACTTAAAGAATGTTCCCTCCCGCTCACTCCTATTGGTAACCAATGAAAAGAAATGAGACAAAAATATCACAGTCGTTCAGTTCCTCTAGCCTGAGAGATTTTCGCGAAGCTCAAACGTAGATAATGCAGCAGGTGATGTCTATTCGGCTATGTTCTTATTTTCCTCAACTTCTGTGAAGGGACAGCTTTCTTATTTATAAGACCTTAAACTTAGTTTTTCTTGCTGTATTGTTAATGTAGTTTCATAGTAGAAATAGTTCAGTTCTTAGTTTGAGCACAGAATATATACAAGTACTAAAGTAGTTTGAGTGGAGTTATAAGGGAACATAGTTAGAAAAATAAAGTTACATGTAATACGAGTATATTTCTGAAATATAAATTATAGTTGTAATGTTAATATCATGTAGATAAAAAACAATAGGTATTTGACATGCCCCCTGTG
The DNA here is from genome assembly GCA_944739405.2 of Euclidia mi. Lineage (NCBI taxonomy): Eukaryota > Metazoa > Arthropoda > Insecta > Lepidoptera > Erebidae > Euclidia > Euclidia mi. The sequence goes on from OX123188.2 coordinate 23,078,680, forward strand.
GGATCTCCACCTTGTCGTGGTGAGAGGGGGGCTTAGTAACCGCGGCTTTGAACCCGTCGGGCCAATACCCGTCGCGCGTCGGGGGGTTGCGACGTATGCTCTTGGGCGCTTATCGTATGCGTGTAATTAAATATTTTTATACTATGATACATGTTTTTTTTTATTTAATTCGGTGTAGATAGAATCCCTCTACAGTTAAAACTCATAAAATATGTATGTCATCGATTTACTTTTTAAAATAATACTGTTTAAAATACACAAAGTGTTTTTTCAACGATAGTCAATGTTCGCTGCTAAGTATAATAAATTAGAAAGTAAATATCAACAAAGAATTCATACGACTTGAAAGAGTCATTTATAAGGTTGAAGAAAAACATCACTTCAACTTACTTATGTTACCGACTTATCAACAATAAATGTTTATGTTAGCGCGACCATCTGGCGAGCAGCGGCGCGACATTTTTTTTAGCATTTCCTGTCCCAGTTTGCGATGAAGAAGTAATGGGGAGACTTCTCCGCACGTTAGAGCGAAGTCTCTCAAGTACGGTATCATCCAACAGACGACACCGTTGGATGGCCCGCACCTGATCCGATAGGCGTTGTGTTGACACGTTGACAGCTGGCTCAAGCGCCTGAAACAGAGGCAGCATTCGATCACGGTACGCACTGAGGTTAGTTCCCCCTCTGTGGCCACAAAATATGCCCGCATGACGTTTTCATTCATCGAACTCATCCATCTCATGCGGTGCACATCACCACCGTTAGCAGGGGCACTGTTCGAAACCGGTGGGTCTCGGAGTCCCAAGCGTGTCGGTGGCCGGCCTCTCTCTCGCCGACGTACAGGTGGTGGCGACGACGGCGGCGAGAAGTACTCGTCGCTCGACGAACTCGACGCTTCTGCGGTTGCCGATGACGCTGATACGGATGCCGGCGGCTGCGAGGCGGAGCTGAGTGACGAGTCCGGGGGTGTTATGCGTGCTACTGTGGCTGCCTTGGCTCTAGTCAACATTATAGTCTTGATATTTTCCTTTCTTTTTGGATAATTTCATATGTTGATGATTTTTGTTTGACAGTTGTCATTTTTGTATTTCTTATATTATGGTTTGTAAAGGTTCCGTTCCGTAAAAAATATATTTCATAAAATAAATTCTCCTTCTTGTTGTTATTTACTATAATATATAATATTTTTCTTTTTTTTTAAAGACAACTCCCGCACTAGGACTAAATCCTGTGTCGCGGGGGACTCTACAAACATACAACTAACGGACACAATGAACACCCAGACTCGAAACAACAATTTATGGATCACACAAAGTGTTGTCTCGTGTGGAGATCGAACCCACAACACTCAGCGCAGTGTCAAGCGGTGAGGCGACCACTTAAACCACTATGCCAACTGTGCAGTCAAATATACTGAACTATAAGAGTAATATTAAAATATAATTAAAAATATCCAAGAAAATTTTCATGTTGACGTTTTGCTGTGTTGCCAGGTTATTATCATTATTATTAATATTACCAGTTAACCCTTAATGTTGGGTGAACTGATGTCTGATGTTGAGGAATTTTCCCCCTTTTTTTTGTATCGCGATGAAATCCAGTTACGGACTGTCCCTCAAAGGGACCCCTCCGCCAACTCTGTACTGAGTTTGGGGCAGGTGGAAGAGGGCCCCCCCCCGTGGGATCTCCACCTTGTCGTGGTGGGGGGGCTTAGTAACCGTGGATTAGTCACCCGCGGTGAAGCTAAGAGGGATCCAGGAGGGGCCGCTCCGCGTGGGCTTGACGGAGGCCTGCGCAGGATGCGTCCAAAGGGGCGGGTGCGAGGGTCAGTTCTTCTGTCCCTCGCAGTCGGGTGCGGTCGCGGGAGGAGAGGCGTGTCGGTGTTGCGTTGCCGCGCGCCCTATCTCCCGTGACCAAATGGGGGCGCACCATCGTTGCGTCGCGGTGGGGCTGCAGAGGAAGAGGAGATGCGGTGTTGCGTTGCCGTCCTCCCTATCCTCTGCGGCCGCTGAGAGTTTTGGCGGCGGAGCCCAACACCTTCATCCGCCGCCAAGGGGGTTTTGTTCGGGGCCCGCCTGACCATCTGGCGGGCCAATACCTGTCGGGGGGTAGCGAGGAATGCTTCAGCGATACCCGACTCTCCTACACACGGGGTACATGAGGAACACGGGTTGGTTTTTAGTCAGTAAGAGTCTGACAGTCCCCTTCGCCCTTCCCCCAGGGCGGAGGGACTCCATGAGGATATTCCAACCCAACACCAAGAAAAAAAAAAAAAGGTGGAAGAGGGGTGTGTGGCTCGGCTCTCCCCCTAGATGTTCGGGGACCCACTAAAACACCGCGGTGTTCCTCTATCGACCATTATGTTGTTTTTTGTGTTTTTAAATTACGGACTTTCTTCGGGCATCTTATTTTTTTTTATGTGGAATATATTACAGCGGTTTATAGTACTATTGTCATTATAATTGTATTCCAAGTGGTAGTTATGGTAGAAATTGCAGCTTTGGTAAGAATAGTAGTTTTGAGAGAAATGGTAAGTTTTTGACTGCACAGGTTTTGGTAGAAATTGTAGTTTTGAAAAAATTGTACATATGATAGTGTTAGTATGAATAGTAGTTTTGATAGAGAAGAAAATATAATAATTGCTATATCCTTGAGTTACAAGTTAGGTGTGATGTGGTTTTTTGTAGATGTTGAACTTTTGCTTAATCTCTATCTAAGTTTGAGGGATGATTACATGGTACTTGATTAGGAGAGGCCTAAGACCGGCAGTGGATAGCGATAAGTTATATGATGCTGAATATGATGCACTCAGATACACATTATATTACTTAATATTATTGATTCGCGAAGATATATTATCTATATATTAATACGTCTATATATTAATATTACTATAATAATTGGGGACGTTTTGAAAAACGGAAAAGTTCGAAGCACCAGCAACCGGCGAGCATGTATGAAAAGAGTAATGAATGTAGAGGAAGCGCGTGAGGTTTGCAAGGATAGAAGCAAGTGGCGATCTGTTGTCTCTGCCTACCCCGACGAGAAAAAGGCGTGAGCAATTGTATGTATGTATCAGATATGATGAAATCAAACACCTACATCTCTCTGACAAGGAAACTATGGTTAGTTTTGATATACAGTCATTATTCACATGCATACCAGTACATGACTGTGTAGAAATTACTAGAAGGAAGCTGACAGAAAACAACATGCCTGAGGAATATGCAGAAATACTCAAACACTCCCTGACAACGGGCTATCTGTTATGGGACAAGAAATACTACATGCAAGTAGACGGTGTAGCAATGGGCTCTCCAGTATCGCCTGTTGTCGCTGACATCTTCATGGAGGACTTCGAGGCGCGAGCCCTGCAGACTGCCACCATCACACCGAGGTTCTACAAGCGGTATGTAGATGACACTTTCACAATTTTACCAACAGATAGTGTTAATGCTTTCCTAAACCATCTTAATTCTATTAATAACCAAATACAATTCACAATGGAATTAGAGGCAAACAAGTCTTTAGCTTTCTTAGATGTACTTGTCATCAGGAATAAAAACAACTCCTTAAGCCATACTGTGTATAGGAAAAAGACCCATACAAATAGGTACTTAAACGGTGAATCTCACCACCATCCTAAACAGTTAGCTACTGTAGGAATGTCTCTGTTTCAGAGAGCCCGCGGGATCTGTGACAAGAAACACCTGGACGCTGAGCTACAACATGTCAGGCAAGTTCTGCAAGACAACAAGCTCCGACCGCCGCGCCACTGTCACAGATCCCAGAAGAAAGAAAAACCAGCCACAGTAGAAAAACAACCTGCTGTCCTCCCATACATCAAGGGCGTGACCGACAAAATTGGCTACATCTTGAAGCGAGCTTCTCTCAAAACTTACTACAAGCCGCCAACGAAGATCAGTCAATTATTACCATCTGTGAAGTGTCAGTTACCCTTGCAAGAGGCCGGTGTCTACAAAATTGACTGTGAATGTGGGCTCTCATACATTGGACAAACCAAGAGAAGCATTCGACTCAAAGAACATATAGCTGACATAAAACATAAACGCTCAACAAAGTCTGCTGTGTGTGAACATGTGGAACAAGGACCCAACCACCACCTGCGATTTGATGAACCACAGATACTCGCAAAAGAACATCGTTTTCTTCCAAGGATGATACGAGAGGCTATTGAAATTAAAAAACACCCTAATTTCAATAGGGAAGATGGTTGGAATGTTCCTCCAGCTTGGGACCCTGTCATAAGGCTATTGAAACCCAAGAAGGACAAAGTCACCAGAAGGCCTAAGGACACTGTGAGCTCATTCTGCGTAAATAGTAACACCAGTAGTTGAAAAATGTTCGGGTACTTTGAGATAACTTATACATTCAAGAAAACGACAAATATCACCTCAGTCTGCCGTGAACATGAATTCTGTAAAGAATTCGAAACGTCTGCTAGTAATTAATTAAAAATATAGTTTCTTGATCTTTAGTTTCAAATGTAATAACTAAGTGAAACCAATACAACGCGATAAAATCCGTAAACTGTAGTTTAATTAAAATGTGTAACATTCGTGTAAACCCAAGAAGATACTATCAATCAATCAATCAATCAATCATTTATTTATTTGTAAACATAGGTAGGTATACAAAGTTGGAAATATTTGTTTAGGTTTCACTATGTTTGCCAATGCTTGGCGTACAAAATTATAGAAATTAAATACAATCATCAATTAATTAATGCATGCAAATTGAATATAAATAAATTATCATACAATGTCAAACATGTTCCAGATTGAAGTCAGATGCTTATTACAGATCGATACACGAATTCTAATATCAATGCAAATCAAATAAATATAGCTTAACTAATTATAATTTAATTAATACAATGTGATTCAAAATAGTTATCATAATACATTACAAACCATTGCGGAATTGTTATAAATATATATCACTAGACGAGGAATTTTTGAAACGGACTCAATTAGTTTGAATTTGATCCGCCAGTCGGAGATACGAGTGTCCTATACTGTGTTCCTACTAACTAGGTTTATCATCCAAATATTCCGTGACAGAATAATAGCACTTTGCCGTTAAAAACTCGTATAGGTGTATTTTAAATGTTTGTATGTTTGGTGCGTTGCATATCCTAGTCGGTATATTATTAAATATTTTGGGAGCCATTCCCATCAGGCTCTTACCAAACAGTGATGTACTATGTGGTGTGACGCAAATATAATTTGCTCTACGTTTAGATTTTAAGGTCTCGAACAAGGTGAAGTTGCCTTTTACAAATACTGATACTTCATAAATGTACAAGGATGGTAAAGTAAGTAATTTTAATTGTTTAAAAAATGGCTTACAACTATCCGTTGGCAGTAGTTTACAAAACGATCTCAAACACTTTTTTTGAGCTCTGAACGCGAAATCCTTATCCGTGGCATTACCGCAATAAATAATGCCATACCTAATATTTGAGGCAACAAACGCATTGTAAGCAGCTAGAACAGTAGACCTATTGGATATCTTTGCTAACTTAAATAGGGCATATGCAAATTGGTTTAATTTGTTACATAACATATCAATGTGATGTTTCCATGTTAAGTTTGAATCTAAATATAGTCCAAGGAACTTAGCCTTGTCTGTTTCAGCTACTCTACTATTATTATAACGAATTTCTATGTCAAGATGATTAGATTTATTATAGAATGTCATGATTTTTGTTTTGTCCAGATTTATCCGTAAGTTATTCTTGGTCAGCCATTGTATTATGTCATTGAGAGCACGGTTTATGTCACTTTCATATGAATCGATATTTTCTCCTGTGTAGATAAGAGTGCTGTCGTCTGCAAATAAAAGCATTTGGTGTTTGGTGCTTTTTGGCATATCATTTATATATATTATAAACAATAGCGGACCTAATATACTTCCTTGTGGGATAGACATTGTGCTTTGCCTGGGTTGGGACTTGTATGTAGTATCCAATTTAGTATTTGGACATATTTTATTAATTGTAGTTATTTGTACGCGGTTTCCCAGGTAAGAATTTATAAGTTCTAAAGCCTTTCCTCGTACTCCATATCTTTCTAGCTTATACAACAATATTTTGTGATCCATGTAATTGAAAGCTTTTGTCATATCCATTAAAAGCGCTGCGACGGGAGTCCTCTTATCAACGCTAGTAATTATGTTGGACATAACTTCATATATGGCTCTGTTTATTGACCTGTTTTTCCTGAAGCCATACTGTTCTTTTGCAAGGATTTTACTATTTTCGAAGAAGGAGTATAGGTTATTGTGTATTACTTTTTCTATTATCTTTGCAAAAATCGGAATTAGTGCTATAGGCCTATAATTAGCTAATGATTTTTTGTCGCCTTTTTTATGTATAGGTTTAATTATTGTAGTTTTCAATACGTTTGGGTAATGGCCATATTCAAAACATAAATTTACAACATGACTCAGGACTGGGGCGATTATAGGTGAGACTAATTTGACTATTTTTGTAGTAATGCCATCATAGCCGCAACTATTGGTATTTTTTAATGAATTTATAATAATACTAATGTCAAGAGTAGATGTCGGAGTCATAAATATAGATTTAGAATTCATGTCAATATTGGAATGGTTTTTATAGTTAAAAATTTTATCTTGATCCAAAGGAGTAACTTCGTCAATAAAATAATCATTAAATAATTGTGCTATGAGTAGCGTATCGTTTATCTCTATATCGTTATATACGATGCTTGTTGGTGTGTCCCCTTTAGGTAGGTTAAAGCAATTTTTATTTATTATGTTCCACGTGGCTTTTGACTTATTTCTAGCAGTGTTAACTTTATATGAATTTTGCGCTTTTTGAGTCAAATGTATAATTTTTCTTAATCGTTTAGAATATTTTATTAGAGCTTCTTTATTTTTATTGTTAGGGTAGCGTCTAAATTGCCATAACATTTCTCTTTTTTTATGACAGCACTTTCTTATTCCTCGTGATATCCAATTAGGTTTCTGACGGATCGATATTTTCACCTTGTTATATGGAAAACAGAGGTCATAAAACATTTTAAACAATTCATGAAGTTTATTGAATGCAATTTCAGGGTGGGAGCTATGGAAAACATCATTAAAAGTAAGGTTTTGGAGGCAATCAACAAATTTGGTTTTATTTTCTAAAGAATAGTTTCGTTTTAATACGTACCAATGTTTAATGGTATAAGTTTTTTTGACTGGGCATTTCATGAGTTGAGCAGTGTGGTCAGAAAGAGCTAAATCCTGTACTTCACTCTTTGCACCTCTTATATTGTGTATAATATTGTCGATGCAAGTACCACTGATTAGACGTGTTGGTTGTTTTAGGCTTAATTTGAGGTTATGACCAAGTAATAAATCCTTAAAATTCTTGGATGATTTCGTATTACTCAAGACATCAATATTAAAATCACCGCATATAATTATCTTTTCATTGTTTCTTTTTATGTATTTTGATAATATTTTATCTAGTGCATTAAAGAAAACATTTAAGCTGTCCTTTGTTACATTAGGTGGTCTATATATGCAAATTATAATTATATGATGTACTGTTAACTCAATGCCACAAGCCTCTAATGTGTTTGGTATAACATATTCTTTTAAGTTAATGATGGTATATTTATGTGATTTGTTTATTAGGATACACGTTCCCCCACTTCTGGTGTTTCTTGTAGAATACGTAGCGATGTCATAATTGGGTAAACGTAGCCGTAATTGGTCCCCATCCTTCATATTGTGTTCTGTTATGCATAGTACGTCTATATTCTGTCCCTTACAAGAAAATTCGTTTAAATATACGCTCAGTAGATCCGACTTGCCGATCAAACCATTAATGTTTTGATGAAATATTGTTATACAGTTATATACGAAAAAGATTGTTGTCTCTCAAAATATTGTCGTCTTGTGATGTTACAGGTCCGGTGTTTATAGTGGTCTCACAGAGTTCGTATGTTTGCGTAGATTGGTCAACCTTAAGTATAGGTGGGGGTTGTTGCAGCTTGGTGTACATATCAAATTTGATTTTATAGCTTATACGTAATATTTCTTTTAAAATATATCGACATATGTTATTAGTAAAATGGTATCTGATGGGTATAAACTGGTTATAGCCTAGGTCAAGGAATGGTACATTAAATTGGTGACATATGTGGCGCAACAAATAGTTTAACTTGTTTTCATTTAGATTTTTGCTATATGGTATTTCTGATACAATTATATTAGTATTTCTATTACTTTTTATCCACGTACTAAGTTCTACTGTGATATTGAAAGGATTGGTGTCGTTGGTGTCTGCTAGTAGAATAACATAGTCTTGACTAGTGAGATTGCTAAGGTTACATGAATTTATTACATCTATCAATTTGGCACCGGGTTTCCAAAAGCTAAATACTTTATATTCTGTCCCAAGTAGCTTTTGCAAAGTACTGCATATATTTTTACCTTGTTGGTCAGCAAGTATAAAAACCTTATTTATTTTCACATCTCTTTGTAACCAACTTTTTAGAGGGACATTTTCAATTTTGTGTTGGTTTGTCTCTTTGATACAGGATTGTGGTGACTTATCAGGTTGTAATGTATTTTCTGTTGGCGTCTGGGTGTTACTTTCAATCACATTTATGTCTAACGTCTCATTTGTTTGGCTTTTATTTTCAAGTTCAATAGTTTGTTCTTGTTGATTGCAGTCAGGTAGTTTAAAAGAAATGTTTTGCTGGATTTTCAGTCGTGCTTTCTCAAATTTTGGTGTAGGTTTATTTCTTGTTGGTGTGATACAAAGTTTCTTATATGCCTCAATTGCTCTTAGCGCATTCTGTAAATCAGTTTTCAGCCGAATGTTTTTGCCATGCAAATTCTCTATTTCTTCATGTGCACTCATCATTTGCGTCGACAAAGATTTGATTTGTTCGCGTAATTCATTGACAAGGTCATCACTATCAGAGGGGCTACTCGTTAAACTCATCATTGTGGTGTCAAATATTTCTTTCTCATCTGTATCGGTAAGTTTTGCTAAGTTCGCTGGTGATGTTGTTTTGCGCATTCTAGTACAGCGATAAGTAATGTTATTTTCTGAATCCATAGTCGACTCGTAGTAATCAAAGCAGTGTAATTATTTAATTTTAACAATTTCACAGAAAATTTTATTACTGCTTAACTCTTCGTGTTGTAGTCGGGAAGCATTTGTTAGTAATATTTCCGTTGAGTCCGTTGGAGAAATGTCACAAAAAGTCCTAGTACATATCACTTGAGTTTGATGATGTTGTTTTGCTATGTGAACCAGTAGGGACTGGAAACAGCAACAAAAATACGCCGGTTAGAAGATCTACAAACCAAGCGCGCAAGATACATAACATATTTAAATTTCTTGGAGAGATGCCGGGATCACGATCTCATCCCTACATGCTGCAAGATATCAGCCAAGAAGGACATACGTGGGAGAGCTAAGATCTTAAAACAGGCAAGTCAAAAGTTACTCATACAAAAGATCCATGAACACCGAGCTGACTTACGCAGAATATCACCTCAATCTGCCGTGAACATGAATTCTGTAAAGAATTCGAAACGTTGGCTAGTAATAAATTAAAAATATAGTTTCTAGATCTTTAGTTTCAAATGTAATAACTTAGTGAAACCAATACAACGCGATAAAATCCGAAAACTGTAGTTTAATTTAAATGTGTAACATTCGCGTAAACCCAAGAAGATACTATGGCGGATAGGAAATCAAAGATGGCGGACGGGATTTTTTTTAAAGTCGATATGGGTATCGTCTCATCCCTAAAACTTTTGTCTTTGACAAAAAATATCGCATCCAATTGCAGGAGGAACACAAAGACAGCTCTGGTATACACAAAGTCAGAGTATACACAGACGGCTCAAAAACTAAGTATGGGACAGGTGCGGGCGTATTCTTCCATGACTTAAATATCAACATCTCAACATCCCTTGGCACCCTTAATACCATATTCCAAGCCGAGTGTGTTGGGATAACAAGAGCCGCAACAGCAATCGCGTCTAGGTACGTAAGTGACCTGGCTATACGCATTATCACGGACAGTGCCTCTGTACTACAAGCTCTCGGCAGCAACTGCTTTAACAGCGGCCTCATCATGGAATGCCACCCAGAGCTGCAAAAGATTGCAGAGAAGAATCGGGTTACGCTGCAATGGATTAAAGGCCACAGCAACTCCGCAGGCAATGACGCCGCAGACCAAGTGGCACGGCAAAGATCGGATACAATGATAATGGGACCCGAGCCGATTGTACCGATACCAGCAAGCCAACTCAAAACGTGGCTACGCGAGAGAACCGCACATGAACACGAAAAACAGTGGGCAAACATAAAAGAATGCAGACAAACAAAAGATGCTATCCCCTGCTTGAACAAGCGACTCTCACACAAGCTGCTGCATTCTAATAGAAAAACACTAAAGCATCTGACGGGCATAATAACCGGCCACTGTCCACTCAACAGGCACTTATTCAACATAGGCGTTACGGACAGCCCACTGTGCAGGGGCTGCATGGAAACCGAAGAAACACCCGCTCACGTCATTCTGCACTGTACAAGTGTGAGCGATCAACGGGCAAAGCTGCTGAACAACCCCAGAACCATGAGTGAAGCTTTAAACGACACCAGCCAACTAATGGCTTTCTGGAAGGAACTAAGGTGGTATGAGTAGTCGGCGTCAATCAAGTCGCCACTTACGCACAATGGCCCAAATAAATGGCTAAGTGCGGAAAACCCACGACCAACTATAACTATGGGTATCGTCTCCGATATTTTAAGAAATGGGGAAAAACACCATCTATTTTGTGATCAAAGATGGCGGATGGGAAATCAAAGATGGCGGATGGGAAAGTTTAAAAAAATCAATATGGTTATCGTCTCCGATGTTTTAAGGGATAGCGAATCCAACTACAACATCTATTTCGTAATCAAAGATGGCTGATGGAAAATCAAACATGGCGGATGGAAAATCAAAGGTGGCGGATGGGAAAATTCTATATATTATACCTATATAAAAATCAATGTTCGTTTGTTTTTACCCCTTTATAAACTCTGAAATATTAGATTAAGCTGATGTCTTTGATAACTTTGTTAAACATTTCCTGGAAAAGTAGTTAGAAAGAAAAGGAACTAGAAAAAAAACCTTTAAAAGGCGATACGGAGTTCGCTGGGTCAGCTAGTATGTATATAAATGCCCACCTCTCATAATCTCATGTTGTATGGATTTTTGCCATGTTTGTTTTATATCTAGTTAATACTTTAGTTTCAATTTTGCATGAAGTTTGTAATGTTTTGAAAGAACCGTAGGTTCTTTGGGTGGCTTTGGGGCTTATGTTGAAGCTATATCACATTACTATGAATGAATGTCTCAAGACCAATATAAGTTAATGTATGCGAATTAAAATTTTTGTTGTCAATACAAATCATACGGAACAGACGTGTTTTTCTTATTTCCAAATCACAGTACGAACTGCACCTTTATTACCTCAACACGTATATATGGGCGCACTGAGATGGTTTGTTAAAGCATAAACGTAGAGCAGAGCCATCTAGATGGCTAAATGATAACTAACCCGGAAGTTAATATTATTTTAATATAATTTTAACTAAATAACCAGTAAAATATTAATTGCATTTGCTTGTAATTAATATTATATAAATTGTGTTACATTTCTGTATTTACATATATTTCTTGACGCTGTATTTGTTCATATTGTCTTTAAATAGTTTGGTTAGCTTAGTCGCCAACCAAACTATTTAAAGACAATATGAACAAATACAGCGTCAAGAAATATATGTATTTGGTTAGCTTAGTCGCCAAGCGGCAGCGATAGCCGAGTGGATATACCAACAGACTGCCATGCAGAGGGTCTCGGGTTCGAATCCACGGCGCGCACCAATGACTTTTCGGAGTTATGTGCGTATTGAATTGTTAATTATCGCTTGTCCCGTGTCTCGGAGAGCACGTTAAGCCGTCGGTCCCGGTTGTCATGAAGATCTTTGACAGTCGTTACAGGGCGTCAGTACCTTCTAAATAAACTGGCACTAGTCTAAACCATGGAATATTGCTATCCCTTCGGGTTGCGGAGGTCAGACAGGCAGTCGCTCTGTGGAAAAGCTAATATTCAGCCAAATCCGGTTAGACTAGTAAGCGGACCCCAGATTGAAACTGGGATAACGCTAAGAGAAAGAAGAAGGTTAGCTTAGTCGCCCGCCAACACATTTTGGTAATTAATATTATAACTAATTAAATTTATCAATGTGACAAGTGCGGTGATCGCATATGTCCAGGAATATTTATACCTTGGCCAAGTAGTCTCTTTCCAGGCGAGACAAGACAGAGAAGTCATGCGTCGCATAGAAAACGCCTGGAAGAGCTACTGGTCGATGAAAGACCTAATGAAAGGAGATCTCCCATTATGTCACAAGCGTAAACTCATGGACATGTGCGTTCTCCCCATTCTCACGTATGGTGCACAAACATGGTCTTTGACTGCTCAACAGAGGTCCGCACTCGAGGTCTGCCAGCGAGCAATGGAGCGTAGTATCCTAGGAGTCCGTTTAACAGACCGCGTAAAAAATACAATACTACGCTCCAAAACAAAAATCGCCGATGTCACCCACAAAGCCTGCAAACTCAAATGGGACTGGGCAGGCCACGTTTGCCGCATGCCGGAAGACCTTTGGGCCAAAATCGCCACTAATTGGGTCCCCGAAGGTGCTAGGCGACAACATGGAAGGCCGAGACGATTATGGCGGGACGAACTGGACTCGTATAGGAAGGACTGGCCTGTGCTAGCACAAAATAGAGACCTATGGAAAAAGGAGAGGGAGGCCTTTGCCCTGCAGTGGGACACTACAGGCTGAAAATAAATAAATAATATAAATTTATCAAGACGTATTTCGACGCTTTAGCTAAAGTAACTGGAATTCTATAGTGTTTCTTAATTATAAAGATTAATTGAAAGTCATACATCATCATATCAGCCAAACGACGTCCACTGCTGGACATAGGCCTCCCCCGAGGTTCACCACACAGACCGGTCTTGAGCCGCCCGCATCCAACCGCCTCCCGCGATCTTGACGAGATCGTCGGTCCACCTTGCGGGGGGCCTACCTCTGCTGAGTCGTCCGGTACGTGGCCGCCACTCCAGAACCTTTCTCCCTCAACGGCCATCGGTTCTTCGAGCTATGTGCCCTGCCCGCTGCCACTTCAGCTTGGCTATCCGGAGAGCTATGTCGGCGACTTTGGTTCTTCTGCGGATCTCCTCATTTCTGATTCGATCTCGCAGGGAAACTCCAAGCATAGCTCTCTCCATCGCCCTCTGAGTGACCTTGAGCCTTCTGATAAGGCCCATGGCTGATAAGTTCATACATACGATAATATAAATCTTGCAATTAAATGTATAATGTTTTGATACCGAGTAAGCTTGATGCGACGGCGGGCGGACACTTCCATCATGTCCATGACACTTTTCATCGGACTTTGGTATCGTGAGACGTGAATGAAGAATTCAAGAATATAATGCAGTTTTCAGTAAATTTGTGTGGTTTCATTTGTGGATCCTCTGGGGGTGTCCTGATGATGGTGCCACGGCGCCGAAAGCAGCGGTGGGATCAGCACCCCCTAAGAGACATCGAAAAATACATTTGGCGCGAAAGTAATGGATATCTCTTGGCTTGGCCGCCAATACCAATGATGACCTGAAGTCTGATGCGACAAGCACTTGGAAGCCGTGTTTGGCACTTATCAACCCTGTTCGGAGACCGCACGGTGTGTCGGAGTTATCGTACGAGCTAGAGTGACTACGCCGGTCAGTCACCGGGGTGTGCTTTGGCGCGAACGCTGTTCTGATTTGAGGTCTACCAGAGGTTGCAGATGCGGGTTGTTCATGCACTTACAGAGGTATTTATCCAGAGCTGATTTGATTAGAGTTTTTGAGAAGCATCCTTTAACATTTGTTTATCCACGTTTGGTACATAACCATGCTACCTACTGTGCTTATAGTCACGTCGACCATGTCGGAAAGTTTCTGTAAAATTCGACATCAGAGATGGTCACACACTTATTACACAAGAAAGAGAAAATAACTTTGTTGTTATGTGGTCAGTATAACTGCCCTTTTCAAGTTGAAGCTCGGATATAGATCCATTGTATAAATTAGGTACCTGATTTGCTTTCAGATTAAATAAGCTAATTGATGTGCTGAATATGCATTCAATTGGTAGTCAATAGGTTATTTCAATGGTAAAACATTAAAACTAATATTTGTAAAGTTACAAAATAGGTTTTATTATATATTTGTGGACTCTGTAGGTGCCTACATGATTTCCTTTTAACATAATGTTGAAATTGTTATGTCAACTTTGAGCTCAAGTTAAGGTAATATAATAACAGACAACGGAACCCAACTTAATTATCTTAATATTTGTCGTTTAATTTAAAACCTGTATGGAATGTTTTGTCCCAACCATAGTGATAAGTACTTGCTTAACCCAAACTACTGTAGCTTGAAACATAAATACCAAACCTTAGTGTTATACTTGGTAAATACAATTTATTTTATTTGTGAGTTCATTTGTAAAGTTAGTGGCATCTATATTCAAGATGACAATCAGTGATAAACCATTAAAATTTAGTGCCAACCTTATTGCTTAGCTTTTGTGGGATACAAGACAGTTAGGAATATGATTATTACGATAATGATAAGTGGGTTTAAAGAACATGATGTGAAAATCCATATCTCTTTTCCCATTTAGCAGTATCTATTCCTAGCAAATAAAAGTAATTGTATGGACTACTCATGCTTTATAATAATATAATAATAATATTCTACCACATTCACACAGCACCATCTAGTCCCAAACTAAGCAGAGCTTGTACTATGGGTACTACATAATGGATAAACATACATATATACTTTTTTTTTGTAAATACATACATATTATACATAGAAACACCCAGACCAAGGCAAACATCCATGTTCATGCACACAAATGTTTGACTTGAGCGGGAATCGAACCCGCGACCATAGGCGTAGCAGTCGCTTACACTCCCGCTGCGCCAACCGGTCGTCAATCGTCGTTATTTCCAAGTCAGTTATGATTAGAGTCAGTTTGAGTTTATTTATTCAGATAAACTATTATTAATTGTGTATGAATGAAAAAGAATTACATTAACATCACATGTTAACAGTTTAAAATAAATATTGACATTATTTAGAAAAATCTCCTTAAATATAATGTCAAATAGATATAAACTCACCACCATATTTACTATACACATTAATAAATAATAAAACAAAATATAAAATTAAAGTTGAATTACCTAATGAAAGAGTTAATGTTTAGAGAAATCACAAATAAAAACATTTATTTCAGAAAAGAAAGGTCTATTTATATAAATAAAATGTTGAATTCATTATAAAATACCAATATCTGAATGACTTTATTAACTTTTATATTATGATTGATTGTAGTAAATTCCTTTACTGAGCGGAATCATTTTTAGAAATAAGAAAGCATTAATCTTGCTTTGAAATACCGGTATCTTGTAAAGGAGAAAGACCAAATACGGCCTGTAGCGGCCAGAAAGTTGTGAATCGTTGAAATTAAACATATAATTTTTAAAAATTTTACATCGTTTTCGTTTCTTGATAGAGTATCGGTGAAAGAATTTAGTTTTTAAAGATTAATTATTTTGAATAAGCTATGGTAATAGCGGATGAATGTCTTATGTTGCCAGCATTAAAAATAAAATGAAGTATGGTAGGCAGAAATTGTTTTAAGGAAATAATATTTTTATTACTATATTAGAAAACAATATATTTTATTTACTTTATAAGTATATTTGTAAAAAGAATCAAGAAATATATAATTTATTATACATTCCATAATTATTAATCGGTAAAAATCGTTTTGTTTTTTAATCGATAGTAGAAATATTTTTTCAAACCATTTGCAACACTTTTTTATCTGTTATGTCATTCGTGTTGCTACTGTGTATCGTAAATATTTTGCTCTGATATATTGGTGTTTTCGTACGGTTTTAATGTAATGTAATTGAATATAAATTCAATAATAATGATCAGTAACTTCTACCCATGCTAAGAATATGCAGCGGTGTTTGTGATTGTGGTTAGCTTTTTTGGACGAGTATACATAGTACGAGGTTCCCTAGTACACAGGTGATTATTCATTATTATTGGCCACTCTTTATGTAGTTTTTGTTCTTTAAGACGCAAAGACATAGTTTTATTTACATTTAGGTATTATATTTATGTTAAAATTCAATTTTGAGGTATATTTAGTTGCGGAATAATTTCCATTTCAAATATCTCGTATCTTATTTCCACCAAAAGTTATTTAAAAAGAAATTATACAGGTTAATAGAGTAGTCATTTATCTTCAAAACACACATGGTGTTGTGTTTGGCCGTGCCAGGCCCATAATGTATGGTGTAATGGTGTTGCTGGCTACACCAAATTAAATAATAATATATAGTCCTTAGGTCGCATATTTGTTTCCACATGTTTTTGTCTTATCGCTACGATGGCGCCAACGTTCTGCAATTAGTAAAATCATAAATTCTAAGAGGTTGACAAATTTATAAGAGTTATGTGACAGGCATATGAGTAAAGAAATAGCCATGAAATATGAGAAAACATTTGCACTGTAGTGTTCACATGCGGTATAGTTGAGGATCATAAAAAAGGGACCAACATAAGAGACGGACCCTATCAGGTAGTAAGAGGTCAGGGGCGTTGCCTTGGGGGTGTTTGACTGGACAGTCTGTCTTAGGAGGCGGAGCTAGTCGGGTCCCTGGACAGCGTGACGTGGTAGTGGTGATGTTTGACGAGACAGTCAGTCTTAAGACGCGGAAGAGGGCAGAGCTCGGAAAAACTCGTGTGGTAGTTTAGATAGTCGGTCTTAGGACGCGGAGGTTGAGAGATCTCGGGAAAGCGTGGCGTGGTAGTTTACGAAATACGGGTCTGTTGTGTTTGGAGATGGTCGATGTGAGTACGCGGAGCTAGGCGGATCCCGGCGGGTGACGAGACGCGGCGTGTTAGGTTGGGAAGTATGCGTAGGGGTGGAGAAAACATGGCTTGGAGGCACGAAACGTATCGTACCTAGATCTAGGCGCGGAAAGAGTGTTCGGCAAGAATTGAGAATGAGTGTTAATTACTAACAAGGAAAGAGATGAGCGGGCTTCAAGAAAAGGTATAGGGCGACGAGTGGCAGAGTATCGGTTACCGGGTGAGAAGTCCTAACGAGGTATGACGCTGTTGATCCCGGTGAGTGCCTGATACTTAAATTTAATCACTAAAAGTCATTGTATAAGTTTTATATAATTACACATTACAAATATGTATGTACTGATATCCCAGGCTGAATAAATTACTATAGACAATGTTATTTATTAATGTGTTTGGTAGAATTTGTTATAATATATCAGTTTATAATAGTTAGTTATATAATAACGATTACAGACTGACTGACTGGGTGCGCCTGGCTTAGCGTAGGTCCTGTATGGCCGAGAGAGTGTGATATATGTAAGCCACGGTTTGATGGTTGTGTTCTCGGCTCTGCCCCGGGACCCAGCGTACGGAGATTGAGAGCGGAGAGAATACAAGTATCCTGCCAGTGGATCTGCGTATGTGTGATTAGCTTAGGATATTAGGCTTGCGGAGAAGTAAGAGTGTACGCAGGTCTTGTATGAGTTACCTCGGCTTTGCCCCGGTACACAGCTACCGGAGATTGAGAGCGGAGGGGTTTCACATGCTTGATTTGTGACCACGGTCTGGTATGAGTTACCTCGGCTCTGCCTCGGCACCCAGCGTCTGAGATTGAGAGCGGAGAGGTTTCACATATCTCGCTTGTGGATGTGTGGTTATGAATGTTGGATAGTTAACTATGTGGTATTCAGGGTACTGCTAGGCATCGTAATCTAGTTAGAAGCGAGGCAATCCCATTAAAGACATATATTATTTTGATGTCCTCTTTTCACTCTTAGAAGTGTTTACACTTGGTAAATGCTGTCAGTAGAGACATGTCCCGTCAAACCTGGACGAGTGTCATAGATTATGCGCGGAGGAGGGGCGCTTAATCAGGGCCACTGGGGGCCCTCTGACATTTTAAACCCAGTTATTAAGAAAACTAAAATTTTAATCAGCCTGGGGTCCATAGGATTCCGTTACAATGGCCAAATGGTACATCTCCTTTCTCTTGTATGGCTCAGTGGGCAAAGAGTTAGAGAATTTCACAGCTTGCACTATACTTAAAAATATTCAATAATGGATTCAACTTGTTCTTACATGAGTAATAATTATAGCACTGGTATTTTTGAAATCCTTGAATGTACAACATGGTTTGAAATCATTTCATATTTATGATCATCATCCACAGTCTGACTGTTCACGGCTGAACATAGGCCTCTCCTTGTTCTTGCCATATTGTTTTCCTGTTTGATGTGAATAAAACTTATTTTGAATATATTAACTTTTAACTGTTTTATCAAAACTACAAATGGGTATCCTGATAACTTTAATATTTGATTATCTAAAATGGCACTGTCAGACAGAACCTGAGAAAATTCAGTGTCTTTAGTATTTTACCTTAGGTGTAAAATATGGACTGCAACACTATTGTAGCAAAGCTAACTTACAGACCAACGCACATGTTGAACATGCCTGATATATAGATATAGCCTAATAGGCCGCACCACTTTGCAAGAGTAGAAGTTTATTTCATCTACAGTTACAAAGGTTCATGGAACTAATACTTGGGTGGGAAATGTTGCCCACCACCTGCCTTTTGAGTGTTAAAGAAAAGAAAAGAAAAGAAATCTTTATTTTGCCACAAATGGCACACACCAAAAATATAAACATCAAAGAAAGAAAAATAAATAAAAAGTAAAAAAACGGCATAACAAAAATAAATTTAACAAAAAACATAAAATAAAACAAATTTAAGACTTATACAAGTAACAGTCTATGAATAATTATAGTGGATTGCTACTCCTGCCCACTGGCAACACCACGGTGCCCCGATGACCAACCGAGAGCCGTCCGCCCGGTCCGCCTCCATTGGTCGACAGAACGGAAGGCCAAACAAAAACATAAACTACACAAAGTGATGTCAGAGAGCAGTGATAACAATCATAAAATGTATTTATTTATTCATAAATTAAATTTGGAAATAGAAGTGGAAGTGTGTGTCTCATTAGCGCCAAAATTTGGACTACGCTCAGTACACGTTGCGGTTATTAAGCCGCAACACTGGTATTCTGCGCAATCCATTTTAGTACCGTCGGCGCACGAGTGTCTGTTTAAAACTTTATAAACTCCCTAAAATATACCTCGCTGTGTTCAATATGCGAGTAGAAACGACTTATGAAACAAGAGGTGTCTAATGTGTAGTGTCTAATGAAGAATCTTACGAGTACTTACTAAAATAGTATAAAGCAAAGCGTCAGTGTGCTATATGTACCTACCCATACCGCCTTACTGTAATCACAGTCAAATAATCTTGTTGAAATTATGACCAAATACGCAGTAAGCAAGTGGTAAGTGATTGTCAGAAATAATATAAAAATAAATATAGGCTTATGTAAAGTTAAATTGAGCAGATAATCACAAATTAACCTGTTCTGTCGTAGGATCTGAAGACAACTGTTACAGGTTGAAGATGACATCCTGGCAGATGACCTGGACTTAGCATGAAGAGAGGATGGACGAGCGGTCCTTTACTGATTAATATGTATGGATGACGGTGGCCCACCCCTTTGACGTCGGTGGTTTCGTCTGTGGGCTATGCGCACACATGCCGCATGAGCGCTGTACTAAGCTAGACTCCAGCATTGTTTGCTAACCTTTGTTGCTGATCAACATCAACAACTGTATGAGCAGTCGACCGTATATGATATAATGACTGAATTGTATTTTCTGTAACTGTGTTCTTTTTTAAGAAGAAAAAGTATTTTTATGTAACTGTGTTTTATGTAACTAAGTTTTATTGTAACTGTGTCTCATATGACTATGTTTTATATAAGTTACTGAGTTTTATATAACTGTGGTCTATATAACCGTGTTTTCTATAACTGTGGTTTCTATAAATGTGTTTTATATAAATGTGTTTTATATAAATGTTTTTTTTATATAAATGTTTTATAGAACTGTGTTCTCCGTAACTGTGTTTTTGAAACTGATTTTATGACAGTGTTATTGTATTTGTGTTATTTTTCTGTGCTCTTTTAATTGTGATATTGTCATTTTGTTGAGGGTTATATCCCAGAATGGGTGATGCCTGTTGTTTGAATGGCTAGACCTGGGAAGGGTGATGCCGTGTGTGGGCTAGATCCCGTGATGGGTGATGCCGTGTGTTGGCTGGATCCCGTAATGGGTGATGCCGTGTGTTGGCTAGATCCCGTAATGGGTGATGCCGTTTGTGGGCTAGATCCCTATGTGGGTGATGCCTGTGTGCGCTAGATCCCTATGTCGGTGATGCCACGAGTTGGCTTAGCCATGGGTGATGCCTGATGTTTCGGTGGCTGAACCTGGGATGGGTGATGCCTGTAGTTTGTAAGGCTAGATCCAAGGTGGATGATGCCTGTAGTTTCGAAGGCTAGACTCGAGATGAGCGATTGCCTGTTATTAATGTTGTAAACTATTTGTTTGAATAGTATGTTTATTAATGTGAGAATCTATTTGAGAATTGAACTGTCCCTTGTGGTTCAGTTGTTACCATCTCTGTTTGTTAATTTTATGCAAGCTATAATTTTTAACTTTCGTTATTATGTGTGTAAACATGTAATTGCAACTGAGATAACTGTTTGATAATATTGTACTGTCTGCTGATGATAAAATTGTTTACATTTTGTCTATAAAGTACTTTGTTTTAAGCTGCAATACTTTACTTGTTTATTGTGATCACTATATTAACTTGGAAGTTTACTGTTTAAATCTAGAGAACTATTGCTGATTTTGTATTATTTACTGATATCACATTGGCTGCCAGTAACTGTCTGCTGATAACAGTTCACTGATAATAACTGTGTGTTGATGTCTAAACTGTTTACATTTTCGTTTATTCTATACTTTTGTACTAACCTGTTATTCATTTTTGTATTGTCATTGTATGTGATTGTTATTGTGATAGTAACTTGTTGCTTGCTCTAGCATGATGTGACTGGATAAGATTATATTGTGATAGTAACTTGGTGCTTGCTCTAGCATGTGACTGGTTAAGATTATAACTACATATCTTAAAGACGCACACCAGTAATTTATGAATTACCCACCTGAATGTAGAGTCATAAAAACTTTATAATTTGTAATTTTGCAAGCGCAGAGAGCGCGCTTGTTGTCAGTATGGCCGTATGGGCGCACTGAGATAGTTTGTTAAAGCATAAACGTAGAGCAGAGCCATCTAGATGGCTAAATGATAACTAACCCGGAAGTTAATATTATTTTAATGTAATTTTAACTTAATAACCAGTAAAATATTAATTGCATTTGCTTGTAATTAATATTATATAAATTGTGTTACATTTCTGTATTTACATATATTTCTTGACGCTGTATTGGTTTATATTGTCTTTAAATAGTTTGATTAGCTTAGTCGCCCGCCAACACCTTTTGGTAATTAATATTATAACTAATTAAATTTATCAAGACGTATTTCGACGCTTTAGCTAAAGTAACTGGAATTCTATATTGTTTCTTAATTATAAAGATTAATTGATAGTTCATACATACGATAATATAAATCTTGCAATTAAATGTATAATGTTTTGATACCGAGTAAGCTGATGCGATGGCGGGCGACATGACACTTTTCATCGGACTTTGGTATCGTGAGACGTGAATGAAGAATTCAAGAATATAATGCAGTTTTCAGTAAATTTGTGTGGTTTTATTTGTGGATCCTCTGGGGGTGTCCTGATGATGGTGCCACGGCGCCGAAATATACTTACAAAATTTTTGTTTTAGTATACGATTATGGACCCACAGACTTTCAAACTGAAAAGAGGTACATACATGTATAGCCTTTTTTGTTCAAGGTTTGTCCTATTCTACCTAAGAGATTTTATATTTTTGAAGTTATACTTCTAAGCTCGTTATGAAAAAATTATGAGAGTGAAATTTTGGTTTTCATGCATTTTGATCACGAAAATGACATCTATTTGGGAATCCAAGATGGCGGACGGGACATTTTTAATAAAAATTAATATGGGTATCATTTTCGGGGTTTGCATGGATTATGGACACGAAAAGACATCTATTTGGGAATCCAAGATGGCGGACGGGACATTTTTAATAAAATTAATATGGGTATCATTTTCGACATTTTCATGGATTCTAATCACAAAAATGACATCTATTTGGGAATCCAAGATGGCGGACGGGACATTTTTAATAAAAATTAATATGGGTATCATTTTCGGGGTTTGCGTGGATTCTGATCACGAAAAGACAATTCCCAAATAGATTTGGGAATCCAAGATGGCGGACGGGACATTTTCAATAAAATTAATATGGGTATCATTTTCGGGATTTTCATGGATTCTAATCACAAAAATGACATCTATTTGGGAATCCAAGATGGCGGACGGGACATTTTAATAAAAATTAAAATGGGTATCATTTTCGGGGTTTGCATGGATTCTGGACACGAAAAGACATCTATTTGGGAATTCAAGATAGCGGACGGGACATTTTCAATAAAATTAATGTGGGTATCATTTTCGGGATTTTCATGGATTCTAATCACTAAAATGACATCTATTTGGGAATCCAAGATGGCGGACGGGACATGTTTAGTCAAATTAATATCTTTAACATCATAACATAATTGGTCCAATTATCATTTGGCATCGTTTTGCTGTTTCAACTTTTTTGAAGTTATACTTTTTGAGGCGCGTTATGAAAAAAAAAATAGAGTGAAATATACATAGGTACCTGTATTATGAATAGTCCATTCGTTTTAAATTTTAGTTATATATAAATACGTGAAACAAAAAAATGTTATCCTTTTTACCACAATAATATTTAAACAGACCCATAGACTTCCAAACTGAAAATAGTTCACATATAACATTTTACAGTATTACATTAATTTTAGAATAAAACAATAAGGTATAAGTACTCAAAACTATAATTAAATTAAAATAATAATATGCAGCACAAATAAAAAAAGAAAATCTGTCAAATAAAAAAGAAACAATCCTGTTTAATTTATCAATGTTTGTTCTATTCTGCCTAATCGATTTTGTATTTCTTACAATATATTTATTTTGGCAAATTTAATTTACACGTTCAATAAAGCACATAGGTACATAAATATAATAAGAATAATCCATTATTAAATTTTTATTATTTAAATAAGAGTTTCAAATTGAAAATAAATGAAATAATTTTTACATTTATGTACTTTTTTGGTCAAGATTTGTCCTATTCTGCCTAATAAACATAGTATTTTTCACAATATATTTATCTTGGCGTATATGTATAGTATTTTATTAATAATTATTATAAGTTGCTGACTAAGTGTTTAATATTAAAAAAAATATCCGTAGGAAAAAACAAAATTGCAGATGTCATCAAGTTTGAATTCAGAACGCCGCGCGCGGGAAATTTTGCTTTAATTCTTTGGTTGTATAAATTTAGTTGAAAATCTATTAATGCGCATGTATTGAGCTATTTGTGAATTAAGAGTGATATAATACATTTGCCATCTATTGGTTTTATGTATCAATGTGAGATCGCTGGTATTGGTAAGTTTTCAGACTTTTAGTGTTTCTCATATTTTAAAACTCTGTTTAAATAGTACTTGCAAATGGTCATACTGCAATAGGGTTCTGGCATGATTGCAATAGCATACTGTAACTGAAGCACAGACTGAAGGATTATTATTGGTACATTGCAGAAAAGTCGAGAATGTTACGATGGATGTGTGAAGTGACAAGAATGGATAAAATAAGAAGGAATGACTATTTAAGAGGAAGTTTGAAAAGTGGTGCCCATATACTAAAAGTGAAGGAAAATATCGGTTGGATTGGTATGGACATGTCATGCAAAGAGATTATTTGGATGGACAAGAACAAGTGTATATTTTTTTATTTCTTTAAGAGACAACTTTCGCACTAAGAATAATTCTTGTGCTGCGGGGGTTTTGACATACAATCCACGGACACAAAGTACATGTACTCGAAACAATAATTCATGGATGAAACAAATGTTGTCTTGTGTGGTATAGAAACCACAATACTTGCGCAGTATCAGGCGACGAGGCGGCCGCTTTTAAGTGCCTACGGCTACCGCTACCATACAGTTTTAAAAGAATTCGGAAGAAGAGGGACGAAAAGCAAGAGGGTGTAAAAAAATGGAAAGACAGTGTGAATATGAAAGTAGAGGCACGATAAGGAAGATACGGTCAAGGAAAACATTAATCGACTGTGTGTCAAAAGAGAAAGGAGTAAATAATTAGATAAGAAGAAGTATGGAAGTAAACAACATACTGCGCAAGGCCATGATAATGTGTAATGAGAGTTATTTTTTAATAAGTATCCAGTTTTGATCAATTATGTGTTATCTTATTTTCGCTTGCTGCCTCACCAACAAAACATGTTGTCTCTTACTATATGCTATTGTAACAACTCACCACCATGTTTTAGCAAAATAAATGAATTTGAATTGAATGACATTTTTATAAAGTCTTAAGCTAACATCTATTTTAGAGTTTTATTACTAAGAAAAGTATTTAATAGCCGTTCCAATAACTTCATAAGGTTTTCTTGATTTGTATTGTGCGGGGAAGTCTGTGATTGTAGGCTTGACAGTACCTACAATCTTAATAATGTAGAAATTTAACATTTTAATAGATTATGGTCGATTTTCGACCACTGGGCGACCTTTAGTTTTAATAGTTCACTCAAATGTCGCAGTTAGTTTTCACATGAATCATATTATCCACGTATTAGCAGAATTTACATAAATGTTCCTATAACGAGCAAACATTGTTCGTTGTCTAATGTCACAATCTAGCTGGTATTAATCTGTCAGCAATGTCGTGTGTGTTAGCAAATCAAGCGATTTGCCAGTAGTTACCTCCCCTACTCTACCATACAAGCCCCCCCCCCACAACATAGCAGGTACAGTGAAATATTGCACAGATACTATTGCTTTAAAGTATCTTGCCACTATAGATTTTTCAGCAGAATAAGTCGTTGAAATAGGTATGGATAATACATAGGCATACTACATACATAGACTCAGGCCTGTTTTCCGAAGGGGTAAGCAGAGACTACGGAACGCCATTTGCAACGATCCTGACTTTCTCTTGCTTCATTCAATCCTATCAAGTTTCTCATGCATAGCCTTCTCGATGCTTGTCACTGCATCTTCTTTTACCCCACAATACTTTCTTATCACACA
Organism: Euclidia mi; assembly: GCA_944739405.2. Taxonomy (NCBI): domain Eukaryota; kingdom Metazoa; phylum Arthropoda; class Insecta; order Lepidoptera; family Erebidae; genus Euclidia; species Euclidia mi. Next base: position 23,104,153 of record OX123188.2, read on the forward strand.
ATTATTTACTCTGACGGTCAAAGATAGACACATACAGTAGGGTTGTTTCCAATTAGTCAAATCAAGCACTTTTTATGAAATGTCAAAAACGACCTTTGTATGAAATATGACCTAGTGACATCATAAATTTTTGCTGACAAATAGAATACTTATTATCAATAAATTGTCGATAAAAATTTTTTAATATAGTTTTAACATTAATTGATGAATGAAACTACCATTTTTTGACATAATTTTCACTAGAGAAAAATACGACCGGTTGGCCCAGCGGGAGTGTAAGCGACTGCTATGCCGAAGGTCGCGGCTTCGATTCCCGCTCAAGTCAAACATTTGTGTGCATGAACATGTATATAATTATGTATGTTTATCCATTATCTAGTACCCATAGTACAAGGTCTGCTTAGTTTGGGACTTTAAAAAAAAGAAGCTTGTATAATTTATTTCACTTGTAGGAATCTTCCCTATTATAAATATAGGTTCGTAAATATGTTGTTACAATTTGTAATAGGCAAGAGGCTAAGTTGCAGCATAGCTATTGAAGGGTCGATTCAAGTTATCTGTGGTCTCTTTTTGTGAAACTTCGAAATTAGAGCGAAAGTGTAATAATTACTGCCTCTATGGTCGAATAGATAGCGTATGCAACTGCTGATCGGAGGTCCCGGGTTCGATTCCCGGGTCGGGCAAAACATGTTACTGGGTTTTTCCGAATTCTCAGTAACAGCACGGAGTCTGGTGATGTGCCCGGTAACGGCAATAGGCTCACCCCCTATTACGTGGGACCTAAAACTTCGTGACGAAATGTGGGTGTAATACACTACACCTTTACACCTCTGCCTACCGCTTCGGGGATACAGGCGTGAGTCTATATATATATGAGTGTGTAATAATTAACAGAAATCGTATTATTAAGCAGTAATCACGTTTACGTATTTGTGCGATAAATATTTGTTTATTCCTCGCTACTTTTACAAGTTTAAGTTAATCAGCGTCTATAAACCACACCTAAGGCCCACTTACTATATTTAAAACATCTGCGTGCACATGTTATCTTATGCTTCTGTATGCTTAAGCATTTGTCACATGGCAAATCTACACATGTAGAAAATTTGATAAAGGATTCATATTTTGGCCCTTAGGTTTTTGTATTCCACGGATAGATTTAATGTTGTTAACCACAAAATTCGTACCGTTATTAAGTATGATAGTAGTTAAGACCAATACCACTGAGCCGGACAAATTATTAAGTCAAAAATTCGTGATCGGCTGAAATTAATTTTTACCAAATTAGTTAGTACTTCTTCTTCTTTTGCCTGCCCTGTTCCAATATTACTTGGGGTTGGCGCAGAATATCTTTCTCTTCCATGTTCCTTTCTGATCCAAATTAGTTAGTACTTATGACATAATTTTTCTATTTTGTACAAGTGTACGTGTGTATATTAGAAACTTTCATTTTCATATTAAATCTTTTCAGAACATTAGAATGTTTTGCTGTCTTAATAAAAATGGTTGAAACGGACTGCGAAACATGGCCTGCTTCGAATATATTTACATTTCTCGATAAAAGGCATCCTTGCATAAATTGAAAAGTGTTTTTGTTTAAATATAATATATTGAGTTTTGTACGACCTAGCAGTAAACACCAGATTTGGTCATATTCTAAAAAGTGTTTAATTCAGGAAAAAAATTGGTTTACAATATTTGCGAAGACCTGGCTTACGATGTATAAAAAGATGTTTGGAGAAACGAATGATAAATAGCTTGTATCTTATAAAAACAAATTTACACTACGCCGTACATGAATATTACTCTAAAATGTTACTTCATTCTTCATAGCTTTTAGTTATTTAAATGTTGTTAGTAGGTATAAATGCTCATTTAATAGAAATCAGTTTAAGGATTTGCCATTAGTCTTCGTTTATTACAAAGATCTAAAGCTATCCATCAAGTCAAACAAAAGATCGTCCAAGCGAATAGTCCTCTGGAACTAACTACGTATATAAAAAGATATAAAAAAGAATCGTACTTTTTCATCTGAAAAGAATAAAACTAAAGTGTCATGAGACCCAGATGACCCAATAGAATGCAAAGTAACGAATCTTGGGCAGAAGAAGTGGGTTTGTTTGAAACTGGTGGCAGTTGCGAACATAAAACTGATTTATCTACACTTAACTTCAGTTACCGACCGGGTGCGAGCTTCGCATTAGCGACAGGGAACGCGACACGCGACTGTGTTATGGCCCAGGTCACGGGTACATCGAAATCACTTGCCATTGCCGCTCGCCGATGTAGGTCGTGAACGGGTGACAGTGATAGTGTACTATGTTGTTGAGGATTTTGATTAGTATGTCGCGCCGCTCTCTGCTAAGCCAGGAGTTTTAGCCGTACCTTAGGGTTGGATGAGAAAGAACAAAGGATAATCTCAGGCGCTTAATTTTGATGGCAACTTATAAATAAGGGTTATCAGGTTAGTATATTGGATTTGTTTGCTAGAAACTTGGGTCCGAACCCGGGACCTCCAATCAGCAGTCGCATACGCTATCCACTGGACCACGGAGGCAGTATAAGTAAAGCCTCTACAGCAATTTTAAATAATGAGAGGCCTTGACAGCAGAAAACAGATAGATCAAACAATATTAATCTATATTTAATCATTATTTGACTGCTTAAAGTTTTTATATATTTTAGTCTAAATAGGTACAATTTCATTTTGTTTAGGTGACGGTATCAACTGTGAATATGCTTATCGGCACTATTACTGATGGACAGCCCTCAGGTAAAATTATTACCTAGCCGTTTTCTGCACGACTCCCCAGACGAACTCTCATTTACGATATTAATCTGAAACGCCATGAGTTTCAAAATGTCAGAGATAAAAAGCTTAATTTCCGTTCTTAATTTTTAATGTTTCTCATTTTATATTTAGCTTGAGTTTTTTACAAAATCGTGCCTTTAATCTACGTCTTTGTTGCAGTGCGTCCTGTTCGGTACATTCATGATCTGGTTTGCATCGATCACAATAAATCTTGGGCCCACGTTCATATCGGAGCTTTGGCAGCCAGCGCTGGCTCTTACGGGTCTTACGGGCCGGCGCCGTCGTGTCCTTTAGTCCGAGGACCCTTCAGGCATTATGTACTTAACGCGCTCTGGATAAGCGTTAACGCTGTCTGCGTTGGATTGACACTTTTCCACTTGAAAAAGCTTCACCGGGACTTTACTAAGGTTTATATAACTTTACTTACAAACTCATAAACAATATCGCGACTCAATAACGGATGGCATGGAGAGGTTAGTTTTACGAGAAAGAAACGGTAATTAGCTTTGTTCACGTTGATTGCTTCATCTTTCATTATCATAAAACCGACTTCTCCATGATCATCATTTGATTGCCCAGTATATTTGTGACCATGACATGTCATCCATAGCTTTGAGAGTAAGGCCCACTTGCGTAACGTTTGATTTAAGTCACGCCTTAAATTAAATTTGTTGAACAGAATTAAAAGTATTTAGCGTCCTCTTGCACAACGACAACAACGCTTAGATTTAGTTAAACATTTTATGAGGTCGGTAAAGTAGTTTCTTCGTTTTGTTTTATGGCATGATGACTTTTTGTTTACGATTATGATGATTTTTTGTATACGATTTTAACGATGTTATGCGTATGCTTTTGCATAAAACAAAACGCATTGTCATCGCCTAGCAACGAAATGACAATTGACAAATAATAACATGAAACTTTTGAGCATTAACAATAACTAAAATAGGTACATTGTTATCAGTTATCATCATCATCATCATGTTAGCCTAGAGACGTCCACTGCTGCACATAGGCCTCCCCCAGGGTTCTCCACACAGACCGATCTTGAGCCGCCCGCAACCAACCGCTTCCTGCGATCTTAACCAGATCGTCGGTCCACCTTGTGGGAGGCCTACCCCTGCTGCGTCGTCCGGTCCAGTTATATAATTATAGATAATTTTCGTCGCTAATGACAAGTTGCCAACATCAGTGTGACAGTTCTTAAATGAAATTAGCCACTAAACAGCCGATTTTCGGTAATTAATTTTGACAGTTCCTAAATCATATTAGTCGACAATTTTTTCTTTGTGCAAGACGCTAGTGGTGTTTAATATTTTTTTCCCGTTAAATACATCTTAATTAAATTTAAGAATCGTTGTGCAAGTAGGCTACTTATGTATATAGCGGCTGTTTTGAATGACACGTACGAATATTGTAGTGTAATGCTAACGATCACGGTTGCGGATGCTGCAAAACTAGATCGCGCTCCGAAACTCGTTAAGACTCACGAAGTCATCCGCATAATATCAAGTCGTCGTACAATATTGTGCATATACACTAGTCGTTACGTTGGCCGGTATAGGAATTTTTGTTGGTACGTTGCCAAAACTGCTTGCGGAACACCGCAAATAAAATTTAAATTTTCGGCATGTATCTCCAACTGGAAGTTGGTGTTTTAAAGTTGCAAAATGTATGGTCAGTATTGCTTAAGAACAAAACCATACTCAATGCTTGCCTTTGCCAAAGTGCGGTTCAGATTTAAGTGTTCGATAAATTTAAATCTTATCGCATGCAGGCTAACGTAGAAGCAGTTCGGGTAGCTGGTTTAGTGACCACGCTTGTCAGCTTGGCAGGAGACAACAGGCGCATGGATTCACTACCCAACAGCGTCGGACCCAGGGTAAGGGTGGCATGCATGCTTATCGTACTCATCTCGTTGTTACTGTATACTCACTAGTCTTCAGCCGCTACACCTCTTCCTGAAATCCCTCAAATATAATTGTGATTCTCTGGAATCAATTCTTGTCTAGAGTTACCGCAGGCAGGCAGGAATGTTCAGAGTGCGCAGTGGAAGTTGTAATACATCTGCCTGACTAAGACAAGACAAGGATCTAGACACAATGCACTTTGATTGACAGTTGCACAGTGATGAATTGAAATCCAAATTACAATAATATTGATTGCTTACCAAATATCTTCACTGATGTCAGGCTTGAGCTAAATTAGACACATTCATACAAATATATTGGCCAAAATAGATGAATGAAGTATCTTATACTTAGCTATTAGGCTGCAAACGCGACGTTTTCAAGACACGATGGCACGTGGACGTCGATACAATCGATTTGACTTATCATAAAACTATTTCTGTTTCAAACATCCACCCGCCCCGGACCGGCCTACCGATCCGCTAATCAGTTGGTAGACGTGACAACGTTGCAACCACTCTCCTCAAAATCGAACCGTGCACCAAGACCTCAGCAAATCGGGGAACTCCATCAGCCCCAGTTACCAAACGAAGAATGCGCCCCCTGCGCCATCTGAGTGGCGGAAGGTTAGCCTCCTTGATCAAAACGAGATCTCCAATCTTGGGTGGATCGGTTTTGTCGGTCCACTTAACGCGTTGCTGGAGTATGTGCAAATATTCCAAATTCCAGCGTTTCCAAAAGCTCTGAGTAATCTGGCGTTCCAATTCAAAACGCGAGAGACGACCAGGTCTCGTATCAATATAGGGGTACTTAGGCAAAGCGACAAGTGGGCGACCAATCAAAAAATGGCCCGGCGTAAGGGCCTCCAAATCATTCGATCGATCGATCGATCGATCTGAGGAGATCGGGCACAATGGCCGAGAGTTCAAAACGGCCTCAATCTTACAAAACACAGTTGCGAGTTCCTCAAATGTAAGGACAGATTGACCGATTGTCCTGCGCAATTGTGTTGTGGCCGATTTTACAACGGCCTCAAATATACCACCCCAGTGTGGACAATTTGGTGGGGAAAAAAACCAATTTATCCCACGTCGGGCAAGCCTAATGCCTATATCAGCCTTGTTGGTTTCAAAGAAATTAACAACTTCATTCAAATAATTGTAAGTGCCCTTAAAGTTAGTGCCGCAATCAGAGCGGATCAAGGAGGGCAGCCCTCTGCGGGATAAGAATCTGTCAAATGTGGCTACAAAAACCTCGGTCGTAAGCGAGGAGACCAGTTCTAAGTGTACGGCCTTTGTGGAAAGACAAACAAAAACACACAAGTAGGCCTTAGCAGTCTTGCTGTTTCGAAGTGTCGACGTTTTCACCAAAAAGGGACCTGTGAAGTCCGTGCCAACACCGTCAAACGTCCTGCTCTCAGTTACGTGATCTGCCGGTAAGTCTCCCATCAAGGGCTGCATGGTAGAAGCCTTGAGCTTATAGCAAGGGATGCAGCGAAAGACTACACTCCGAATTATTCTTCGGGCAGACAAAATCCAAAACTCGCGTTGCAAAATGGCCAAGAGCGCATTACAACCAGCATGCGAATTTTTAAGGTGACGGTCAGTTACCAACAAGCGTACGAAAAGACCGTCCTTAGGTAACAACAGGGGGTGACGTGCCCCGTAAGGGAGGTTGGCGTTCTTGAGACGCCCTCCAACGCGCAAGAGACCCGTATCGTCCAAAAAGGGGTTCAATTTAGATACAGCTCCCGATAATTTCGATCTCCCTGACTTAAGGATAGCAATCTCCTTCTCAAAATGCGCCAATTGCACAGAACGAATCCAAAAGGTGAGGGTCTCCTGTCGTTCCTGTGGTGAGAGAAACGGTGTCAGTCATTTCTGTTGTGGGTGCCTAAAGTTAAAAACAAAACGCTTTATCCAAGCAGTAACACCTAACAACTTGTCAAGGGAGCTGTAGCAATTCAACAAAATATCGGGGTCGAAGGCGTATTCTACCTTCTCAAGAGCGAGTGTTCGTAGACCCGGCAAATTAGAAGTATTCAAAACTGGCGTTCGAGGCCAATCAATTTCTGGTCGACTCAACCATTCCGGACCCCACCACAGCGAATGACCTATCAAACTAGGCGTCAAGCATCCGCGCGAGGCACAACCAGCGGGGTTGAGCTCACCTGGCACGTGTCTCCAAACAAGCTTGACTTCGGAATTTTGGATTTGGGAAACGCGATTAGCGACAAATACCTCCAAGGTGTGGACAGAAGCCTTCAACCAACAAAGAGCAATTTGGCTGTTTGTCCAGTTGTAGGTCCCATTAATACAAATGCTTTTGCTCAAAGTACTGGACACGTGGTTCAATAAGCGAACAAGTAGGGCTGCTCCCGAGAGCTCCAATTTCGGAATGTTCAGAGATGTCCGAAGGGGTGCAACCTTGCTCTTCGCCATGATCAGGGAAACTCTCACCTGACTTGAGGCACTGACTGTGTGCAAGTACACCACGGCCGCGTGACCACGTTCCGAGGCATCATAAAACCCGTGAAGGGTAGCCTAGTACTTCCCGGGAGGAAGGATGGGACGAGGCAAGGAGATCTCGTTGACGGCAGGAAGTGAGGATACAAAAGAGGTCCATTCCTCAACAAGAGTGCCGTGTAGAGGTTCGTCCCAGGTCAATCCTGCTGTCCAATGCTTCTCCAAGACGTATTTTGCCCAAAATATAACTGGACAGATCCAACCGTTTGAATCAAATGTTCTGGCGACAGTAGACAACACGAGACATTTAGTCCAAGAACAAGGCAATTTCAAGTCTAAGATATACGTAAAGAAGTCTTGGACTGGTCTGTACTGGACGCCGAGAACAGCCATCATGGCGGGGTTGTCAACAATCTCAAATAGATGTGGATCCTGCTGATGATCCTCTGGCAAGCCTTCCAAAAGCACTGGTGAGTTGGAAATCCATTTGCGCAACTCATAACCAGCGGAGGCCAAAATACCTATCAATTCGTCCCGCAGGAGGATCGCCTCGTTCGCTGTGGAGGCGCCCGAGCAAATGTCATCGACGTAAATATCGTCCTTCGAGATGGCGGAGGCTCGTGGGAAACGCCTGAAGAAAGGAAAAGGAAAGAAAGCCTTCGCGGTCTGCGAGCTCCCAAAGAGAACGTATTGCCAAGTAGGGGCTTGACCTTAACCCGTACGTATTGGTATTGAGCTCGTAGATGACCATGGGATCGCGAGGATTCTCTCTCCAAAGGAACAGCTGGAAACGACGGTCATCAGGGTGGATAATCGTCTGCCTAAACATCATTTTTATATCGGCTACAAAGACAACCTGATGTCTTCGGAAGCTGGTGATGACGTCATAAAGGTCCTTGACCAACTTGGGACCAGAATGCAAGCACTGGTTCAAGGTTTCGCCTGTTGAAGTCTGCGCAGAACCATCAAAAACTGTGCGCAGCTTGCCAGTTGATGGCTTCAATACCGCATGATGCGGGAGAAAGTAGGTCTCCACCGAACGCCAATCCAAATTTGACACTGACATGTGTCCCAATTGTTCATATTCTCTCATGAACTCAATGTACTTCTGTCTGAGCTCCGGATCACGAACCATGCGACGCTCCATAGCCAACAATCTCTCTTCGGCTTAAGGTCGTGACTCACCAAGCGGAGGCTGAACAGACAGGAAGGGTAGCCTCGTAATAATCTGACCAGAACGGAGTCGACCAGTGTTGTTCTGTTCAGCTCGCACTCCTCGTGTTCTGGATTCGAACGGGCAGCTTGAGGGGGCTCCTCTACCTCCCAAAACAAAACAAGTTCTGGTCCCTAGGTACAGGTCCCATCAAAGCAAATCCAAATATGGTCGGGATAGCAGTCAAACCATTTGGCACCAAGACCCGTTTCCCACCAATCAAAATTCCACCGAGGACATCAGAGCCAATCAACAAATCGATTTGTCCCGGTGTGTCAAATTTGGGGTCTACCAGTTTCAATCCCGATGTCAAATTCACCACAGCAGCAGGTAGCTGTTTCTGTGGATGCATACCCAAAATATTCTGCAATACAATAGCCGAGGTTTTAATCCTCGGGTGTGAAGATTCAACAGGGCCAAACAAAACCTTAACTTGCCCTTCAACATTAGAGGCTACGTCACCTATGCCCCGTATACAATTTGGAAAAGAACCCACATTTAATTTAACCTGCCCTACCAAATAAGTGGAAACAATGCAACCTTGTGAACCTGTGTCCAATATAGCACGGACAACAACAGAGGTCCCCGTGGGTCCCCAGACCCTAACAGCAACCGTTGGTAGGATAACGGTCTCAATGGGGATGGTTGGCTTTATATGGCAGGAGTCAATGACCTATTGTTGCCTGGGCGGCGACTGTTGGCCAGGACCAGGCAAATCAAAATGAGGGTGCGGCTTGAAGTCCTCAAAGGCGCGGTGACTCAATCCGCGCGCTATCTGTGGGGGGTCATAATGCACCCGCCCAACACGAGGTGGACGCGAGTCAAGGCGGGGATGCTCCGCCAAAGGAGGGGAATACCTGGGGCAGCAGTCATGGTGCTGGTGACGCTAAACAGCACATTCAGGTGCGCGAGAGAGTGGAGGCGTGCGCACGCTACGGTTCTCCAAGCGGGGTGAGCGGCGATCAATTGAGCGAGGCGACTCTCGGCTACGCGCCGGTGAGCCTCGGCTACCACCTTCAAAACACCCGCCCGTGCGTGGCGTCGGCTGGTTGGACAAGCGGCCAACCTCTCTGGCATTCATACAGAGAATGTCCAAATGCTGTCCTCCACAGTGAGGACAGGGGCGAGAGTTTTGGCAGTCTCGCTGGTAGTGGGACCCCAAGCAAGAGAAGCAAAGGCGGCTGGCATTCGCGATGCGCCTACGAGAGGCGACATGCAGGTCCAAAAATGCCCTCCAACTGGCCGTACTGTGCCCCGTGACCTTGCAGTAGGAGCACTCCGCTGGGCTCTGCGTGACTGCAAAGCGAGGAGGGCGCCGGTCAACATTGGCTCGGGTGTGAACGCGAGCCTGCGCTCCTTGACCTTGGGCAGCTGCGTCTTAGCCGGCGTGTCACCACCAGAGTTGTCCAAGACCCGGCACTCATCCTCGAGGAACCTCTCCAGGTCAGCAAAGGGGGGCAGATAGGTCGCGCTATCCCCACCAAAGCGCTGTTCAAAACGCGACCTCAGGTCGGCAGGCAGCTTCTTAAGTACAATGTGCACCAATAGATAGGACCATTGGTCCACGGGTAGGTCAAGGCACTTAAGTGCGTTGATTGCCACCAAAAGCGGGTTCAATAGTTAGGTGCGCAACCCAAAGACCCGGGTGAGCGTGGGCAAACCCAAAATCTGCTCAATATGCGTGTCGGCGAGGCCACGCTTGTTATGGTACTTACGGGTAATTAAGTCCCGAGCCATCTGGTACGCCTCGTCAGACACGGGCAGATGCTGGATGAGGCCTTTGGCCTCCCCATCCAGAACCGACATCAAATAAGCCAATTTTTGTGCCGGCCGAAGGTCAGCCCTGTCATTGACCAGGCTGTCAAACAAATTAACGAAGCCCAGGTAGCTTCCTAGGCAGCCATCGAAATGCGAGAGGTCTAAGGTAGAAAGCCTACTCACCAGCCCCGGTGCTGTCCTAGGAAGCTCCTGCTTCAGGCCGGGTTGCCCGTCCCTCTCGGCAACTAATTGTCTCGCACTATTGGAGACAGCATCATACAGGTCTAAGACCTGGGCATAATCTTCGCTGACCTTATTTCGCTGGTCAGCGGTGAATTCATTAACTGACACTTCTAGACAGCAAGCGCTGAAAGTGCGGAATTGCTGTTCCACACTTGCCAGACGATCATCGATCCGCTCGTACCTTTGTAGTAAGGCCTGCTGGCGATCAGGCCGGTTCACCAAGGCACTGGCTGAGGCAAACCAGCGCAAATCTGATGGAATAGCACCAGCAGCCGCACGCAAGTCCTTGATAGCTGACATAATTAAGTTACAAAAGAGCTTGGACGAGCGTTAAATAATATTATCAATTAAAACTTAAAATTTGTTAATTCTTTGAAACCAATAAAGTATTAGCCTGTTTACTGCTGATACAAGGAAGTGACAGGTATTTACTGCCCAACAAAATTAATAGTTTCAATATATTGACTCAAATACAAAGGTTATTAAAGTTATAACATACAACAATTAAAGTTGAAACTTAAATTAGGTAATTAATTAATTACTGCAACAAACATTTAGTCTAAATGTGTTATATATTACAACTGTAGGCACCAGTTTGTGTTACCTAACAATTTTATCAATATATTATAACAACAAAGGTTTGTCAAGTTTGGTCGTTATAAGGTTTCAAACTCAATATATGCAATTAACCATTAACTTCATTAGTTGATACATGTAACTGTTATGTATCCAATCAAAGTGACTTACTAATAGTAACAACAACAAATCTATGCTAGATTTCAACAATTTAAATCAAACAATTACTGATTGAGCTTATGTATCACAATGTGTTTCAAATTATCTAGGTCAACTTATACTAATAAATATTATGTATGTTAGGCAAAAACTGACTTGACAAACACTACAATACTGTCTACAAGGTGATAAGACACAAGCTTATACCATGTGGTTTGTTTCTTTTGAATGGTGATATTTGTTCAATTACAGCAAAATGGTAAGTTGTATTGGGTAAGTATAGATTTATTTTGAGATATTTATTAATCATAGCTAATTTTATATTATTTATTAAATTTTACCTAAATTATAATATTTAATTTGGTTAATTTTGATTACACTACAAAAATAATTTAATTATTTTGTTTGACTGGATCAATCTCCTTTTTTGCGCAGGCAGTTTTGCCGCTTAGTGTTTCAAGTGCATTAGGGCAGTATTTTGTGTGATCTACAAATTATTGATGGAATATCGTTTGTGTTCCTGCGTGTGTGGCGATGGTCGCTGTTCGACACTTCTTCTGTGAGTTCATAGCAATTCATAGTAAATAATTGGCATTTATCCAAATTGTCATTGACATTGGAGAGGTCAAGTTTTAATGATCTGTGACTCAAACAATACCAATAAAGAAAATGGTGAACCTCCAAACATCCTTGAAATCGAATCTGAGTTGCAGTCTGAGTTGGAGCTGTGAACTCACAATATTTCAAAGTTACAGAGAAGAAGATGTGCGACAGGAACGATGTTATCAGGTTGGAGAAGAAGGGACGAATTAATTTCCCCGGGTAGCAGAACCTAACACGTTCTAACCACGCAACCGTACCTGTATCGCTTCCATTACGCCGAAAGGGAATATAAGACAATGGAGTGCATCAGAAAGAAGACCAAATCAACTTGGAGCGTTGAGTAATTGGACTTGTAAGATAACAAAAATTCGTTGATATCGTATATATTCGTTATTTGGCCAAAAGTTTACGTATTCTTTTTTCCATCACAGGCAAATAGCAACCCATTGTATTGCTTTGGTTTTGATTAACAATTTGCCTTATGCTAGTGGAATAATCTACGCTTTGACAAAGCGTTGATTGACCTTTTCATTGAAATTGGAAATATGTTTAACTATATTTTGCGATTGATGCGTCGGTAAAATAATCACGTTGTGGTTCAATTGACGCTTCCTATTTGGTTCATCAGTCAGGCAGTCATGTTCACGCGTTACATCGCTATGTGCAGCGATGTAATGTTTTCATTTATATTGACGGCTGATACGCCCAAATGATATGTATTTTTAAAAACAGCGATGAAAGCCAGCTATTGTGTTATGTCATGACTAATCGACTGCTACCAAGAGTCTTGTGATAAAAACTACGGAGTGCGCGTTCATTGGATTTTTCCCTGAGAAATATAAATATTAATTCTGATCTATTTATATTTACAAAATATTGGCACCAAACCAAACATGTGATCTTATGATGAACTAGAGGACGCCAGCAGCTACGCCTGCATTTTTTTTAATTTACCCGTTTTGGCCGATCCCGTAGGAATTTCGGGAAATCCCTTCTTAGTGCACCCCTGCGGTCCCCAAGGAACATACATGCCAAATTTCAGCTTCCTGCACCCAATAGTTTCGGCTATAGCGTGTCTGTCAGTCAGTCAGTAACGCAAGGATTTTATATATAAAGATAATTATGTTTTCTTAATAGAACTTATAATATGTTCTGAGTATAACGCTGATCTTGTAACAAATAAATACCAGAGGCTCCCGACGCAGAGTATTCGTCGTACGTCGGGTGTTAACAAATCGCGATGTCGTGAAAATGCTTACGAAAATAATTTCAAACCTATTTTTCTGTGGCAATATTGAAAAATGTATTTATGAGGGTTATTTTATAGATATGGCATTTTGCGTTAAACGGAGCGCCAATATCAAATCAAGTCACGGTAAGTGTTTGCAAGTATAAAATCATTTATTTTACTGCACGGGTGCTGGTTAAGGCAACTATCTTAACGTATTAAGGCAACTATCTATTCTGACGTCTTTATTGCTAGTGATAATAATGCCACCTGGTCATTATATAAACTATCTAAATCTGAAAATTTTAACCCATATACGCGACATGTTATTTTTACCTTGGATCGTGAGACTATGAGCGATGCCAAACTACCTTATCTAGTCGGGCATGCGATATATGTGTTTTGACTAATGCCACCTGTATACATTCTTCGATATTAATTAGCGGACACTCTTTGTCAAAGAATTTTTTATGTGAAGTCGGCAATACCACGATCGAACCTGTTCATAGATAGAATTAGCTCAGTAAATATTTTGAGTTGTACCTATAGACAGATGTAGCATTTTTCCATCATATCCAATTTTCTGGGATCTGGTATTACGCCGCATTTCCGTGATCAGGACCCTGATAAATGTGATTATGACAAGCCCGCCATCATTGTAATATATACCTATACCAACTATTATATTTATGATATATCCCATATATTACGTTAAACCCCACATACAGGGGTGTGTCGGGCACGTTTGGTTCTTTGATATGTGGCGCTGTTATCTGATTCACGCACGCTGTTTTGCAAACATTTCATGCGAAAGTTTTGTGATTAGCGAACATCATCCTCCTAGCGTTATCCCAGTTTCAATCTGGGGTCCGCTTACTAGTCTAACCGGATTTGGCTGAATATTAGCTTTTCCACAGAGCGACTGCCTGTCTGACCTCCGCAACCCGAAGGGATTGCGATATTCCATGGTTTAGACTAGTGTCAGTTTATTTAGAAGGTACTGACGCCCTGTAACGACTGTTAGAGATCTTCATGACAACCGGGACCGACGGCTTAACGTGCTCTCCGAGGCACGGGACAAGCGATAATTAACAATTCAATTTTGTGATTAGCGAACGTTACAACATAAAGCCTAACATTCTAACAAAGCATATGTTACATTTGGTTGCACTTGATTAATTAATATTATTCACTTATATGTGAGTTTTGTTAGCAGTATTCTGTATTTACGTAAATTTGTTAATTTATTTTTGTTGAAAATGTTTTCCAAGCACTTTCTTTTGAATTAATAACCTAGGAAAAGTCTTTTAATATCTATAACTAATAAATTTTGATATGCACCCACTAATCTTGCAAATAAATATGGTAATACGTCTATGGGTTATGCTTTTACGTTCAAACCGCTGATCCGCTTTGAAGAAATTCATAGATTGACAGGGTCAAACAATAGGATGCTTTTTTACATTAAAATAAACCCCAATGTCTAAATTTGAAGACGAATATTTGCAGGTAATTCGGCACACACGCTTTTCATCTGGTCTTACAAACATTATACTTTTCATCGGTATGCCATGCAGACCAAGCTGTGGGCAAAGTGTGACCTGCAGTGTGACTGTGTATCAGAATTGCACTAACAACATTTTAAAAGGTTAAATACTAATGTTCTCTAGTCGATTTTAAATTTAAGGGATAAGTATACATCGCATAAGTTTATTTAATTAATCTTAACTAACAAACTTATATCAGGTATAATTATTTCCGATTTTTTCCACGTTTCGACCGGCTTATAATGATCGTTGGCGCGGTTGAATCGGCGCGAGTTCATCAGGACATTTAAAGAATCTACGTTAATATGATTACATTTCTATTCAATGTTCCTCTTTGAGTCGCTATAGCCGTAATATAATAATCTAAAAGTAATTTACCAAACAAGAGTTCATTTGCTGTAATCCAACATATTATGTAAAAGCAACATGAAAAAAATATTATGATGAAATTATAAATGTCAGAAACGTAAAGCGAAGATAAAAATTTGAAATTGACACTTTTATTATTCTTACTTAATATTTGTCAGAATAGCATTGAGCTCGTTTTCCTTATAGATAATAATGTTATTATTCTTACAATGAGGTAAATTGTAAATATGGCTCGCAGGTGTTTAATAAAATTAAAATGATTGAAAAGTTACTTAGTAATTGCTATATATTTTTATCGCATAGCCACCTAAATTTGATGGTCTACTATAAGCCCCTTGTCCCCTTTTTTGATGAGGCAGTGGATGCATAAAAAAAAACTTTGCTACCTATAAAAGGATGGACGGACTAATAATTTAGTGTTCTTAATAAAAAATACGTTTTGTACTTTTGTGGTATGGAACCCATAAACAATAGTCGTTTAATGTTGAATGTTTGTCTCTTTTGTGTAACAGACGAAAACCAACCTAAATGTAGTCTGTCTAAAGTACTTTTATGTCAAGAAAAAGATGTAGCTGTAGTTGGATAAAATATCGGAACATTATTTCAAATTTTTTCAATATCGGTTCCTCATGAGTGATAGATTGCCGTTGCCAAAACTTTCATTCATAGACTGAGATAATATATTCAAAATATGTTCTATGCCAGTAATTCTGTAATAAAGGCAGAAAATAAAATGCATAGCAGACTAATTGTATTTAACTTTAAAATATTCAAGACTTCACAGTTCATATCAAATTTTAAATTCGCCTCCAATTAATTTATTACATCTGTTTTTAAGGACTTTTACACCAATTTTATATGTATTTTACAGATTAAATATTACATACAATTAATATTATATTTAGACCATGCATAGCTTGACGTAGTTATTTATTAAAGCTACGTAAGCGATTATAAATCTTAGCATAAACTTGCTGCAACTCTCTCGCTTAGACCCTCAAACCCGAAAATAAGAATAATAAAACTTAGTTTATGATGCCTAGATTCAAAAACAATATACGTAAGGGCGTGCGTCTCGTAGGAAATACTTGAATTCAAAGAACCCATAGTCTCTCGATATAGATTGAAGTATGACATATATTATATATATCCCTAAATTGCATCAAAGAGGTCATGAAGGTCAAAACCGCTAACCTGATATAGAGAATATTAAATTACCACGTGTCAATACAAGTAATTTATGATATTTATGAGTATGTATGACGAAACGTTGGGTGGGGAATATTGAGTTATGTGTCGACAAATTCTAGGGTAAGTGATATTAGAGGTGTAGAAGTTTCGGCGAAGGGCTGTGGCTTCTCGAAGTATTTATTATGTAATTTGTCTAAGGATAGAATAATTAATTTCGTAAGAAGTATTTGTTGTGTTTAATTATATTCTGGATCCAGTTAGCTTATTTTCATCAATCAAAAACGGAAGCATGTTGTAAGAGCCATAGTTATTTATAAATAGTCTGTTGGTAGGTAGAGCTATATATCCTTTTTGCTAAACATTCAAAGACGTTTATTTAATATCAACGTTCTTTGTACAATGTAATATTTAATACTTTTAATTGTATACTTGTTATAAAGCTACATAATCTGCCATATGGCTCAAAGGTGAAAGCCTTGTATGCATTCAATAGTAATTCTCAACGTTTGCTTAAAAAGTAATAGTGCTTACAAAAAAGGAGAGGGATATGCTATAATAGCCTTTGTATCGGCACGTGTGGTTAGATTAGCTTCCCGTATCGCGATAAAAATTAATAGAATACCTGGTGACAGCATAGCTCAAGGCTATGGCCAAAGTTGTATAATTATTTTTTTCTCAATTTATCAGTGCTAAGTAAGGTTTAACAAATGTCAAATGTTTTCAGAAACGCGAATATAGAGTTGAGATGGAGTTGATCATAATTATGTTATGTAAAATTTGAAATTTTACAAGCATAAATACTCAAAATGTGGTCAACTATTTTTTGTGAAACAGAAAATTGGTTAAGTATGAGATAATTAGTGTTTAATTTGTTCTCAACGCGAAATTCTCAATTCAGAAACTGGCCGTATGGTATTTAAAAGCGCTTCAAATATTTAATTACAAAATTCTTTTCAAATTCCTCACAGTTGTAAAGACATGGTTTCACAGTTGGCTTGCTGGAACTTATACTATGAATTCAGCGTTTATTGCTGATTCACGTTGCTTTCGAAGGTCGATATGGTATGGTGATAGTAATAGCAATTTAAACGTACTAGTCGACCAAGCCAACTAGACGAATGTCAACGTGACAAAATTCAACATATTTCAATAATTGTAATCCAGAAATTCCTAGTACCGATTGCAGGCGCATTGTACGTTCACACGCCGCGTTTGCACGTTACGATAAATAATTTCTGGATTATAATTGTTGAATTATGTTGAATTTTGTCAAGTTGACATTCGTCTAGTTGGCTTGGTCGACTAGTAACAAATTCATTTTAGTATTTAGTCTAATAAGAAAATATTAGATGTTAGAAGTAATTTATTCGTGCGGCGTCGTATCAGAGAAAATATAATTGGTAACTAAATATTTTTTATATTACTTCGCATAAACGCACAAGCGGTTGTGAAGAAAATGTGATAATGTTTTTTTATTATTTTACTTTAAACATTTTAGAAGTCAAATTACTAATTTAACAAGTTTTGCTATATGGCTTGCAGCTATGCTAAAGTATTTTGTGAAATAACAAACTGCATCACTTCAACTTTGTGAAATAGGATTTGAAAATGCGATGTTTTCAAATGCATTATAATAGAAACTTGTACTGATTTAATTTATTACGAGTATTTGTGTGTGTAAGACCATGAATAGCCTAGTTGGTAAAATAATAACTAGGTTTGTCAAGACCGCGGTTTCAGGTATTATATGGTTTTGTCTTTTGCTTGATTTATATTTTTTTAAGGATTGTTCACAAATTATATCTAATAAGTTTCTAATATCAAAATCGCAATTTTAAAAGCCACATTTTTTTCTATACTTCAATACGCTGCCTAAATGTCTTCGAAGTATGTCCACCAATACTTGCGTATATTTTTATAAAAGCCAACACAGCAAAAACATTTCCCCTTCTTCGTAGTTATTCCTAGTTCTCATATTTCCATCATATTTGAATTCGATGCGTATAAGATAATTATTTTTATCTATGGAAAGAGGGAAATTTGGCTCCATTCTTACTTCAATCCGATGCTTGGTAAAAAAAGAATTATTTTTGGCTGAAATACGGCTTTATCTGAATTCATTTCTTTAATATATTTTCTGTGTATTTTTTATATGGCAGATTTCTTTGATGAGAAGGATACAAAATAATAGTATATGGGATAGAAAATAAATATAAGAGCAGTATGTTTTGTGCTTTAGGATTATGGTTGTTTTATTGCGTTGCTGGATTATAAATTATGTATTCTTGAATATATGGGTTATAATATCTTAGATTACACATATGTATGGCTGTAAGGATGGCGTTAAGAGGAACAGTTACACACAGCAATATTTTCATACAGCTGTAAGGATAAGACTAATTTATACTCTTTAAATTTGATGTGGTTATTATCTGGTGAACGTTTAGAACTATACATTTTATTGAAATTAAACTACAGTTTACGGATTTTATCGCGATATACCTATTGGTTTCACTTAGTTATTACATTTAAACCGAATGATCTAAAAACTACATTTTAAAATTATTTTTAGACTAGCAACCCGTCCCGGCTTCGCATGGGTATTTTGGTAGATAAATAAATATAAATAGCGATGACTCTAATGTTGTTTGACCAACTAAAGTATTTTTTTGTAAACCATATTTGTGGCTTTTTGTTGATTGCCTGTATAACCCTAGAACATAATCATCGCCTGAGAGGCTGCGTTCAGTTGATTTTTTAAGAATATTTTTAAATTACGTCTATGTATCGCGGCGTGCGTTATGCCAATATAGTGCGACCCGCGACACGGTGGAGAGTGGTCATGGGTTCAGCGGGGATTAATCAGGTGTCGAGTTATTGACCTCAAGTTCGCCTGGGAGGCGATCATTAGTATTAACGGTAAGTTTTTCACTAATGTAGTTTTTTTTAGTTTTTGCAATTATTTCTTTATTTATTTGTAACAATAAGTTTGATTTAACTGAAAAATATTGATAATTTTTTTTCAAAGATGAATCTCGACGAGAATCAGATAACAAAATATTTGGAAAACTTAGATTCGGACATTGAAAATGAGGATTAAGATTCAGACGACAGTGTGGCTTATCCTACTCTCTTACCCTCGTATCAGCTTGAAGATGATCTCCAAATTATTGCTCCGCACAATCTTAATACTGGAACATCTCAAATACAAGCAAGCACAAGCACCGAGTTAGAAGCTGCTCTACAAACCCAATCTCGATCTCCAAACTGCTGTAATTGTGATAGAAAAATAAATTTATTCTCAAGGGAAATATCTTATAATGAAAATGGTATTTTTACTTTTATGTGATATAAGATTTTACCAATTCTTAATTTAGATAATAAATTAGAAGCTAAATGTGTCTTTTTATTTTTTGTTTTTCTTTTTCAAAAACTGTTCAAACAAGGGTATATATATTAGATTAAAGGTTGATTTTAGGACTGAAATTATAATTTTAAGGAAAATACATACATAGATACATAGACTCACGCCTGTTTTCCGGAGGGGTAGGCAGAGACTACGGAACACCATTTGCAACGATCCTGACATACCTCTCTTGCTTCACTCACTCCCATCAAGTTTCTCATGCATGCTCTTTTGTTAAGGGTACTTCTGACTTGTCCTTTTTTCAGGATGTCTCCAATCTGGTCAGAGAATGTCCGGCTAGATCTTCCCCTTTATCCTGTCACATTCACATTTGCCTTATATATCTTCTTCGTCAGTCTATCGTCATCCATCCTCTTCATGTGCCCAAACCATCTTAACCTGCCTTTCTCAATGCTTGTCACTACGTCTTCTATTACCCCACAACACTCTCTTATCACACAATCCTTTACTCTGTCTGTCAAAGATCCACCACACATACTTCTCAGTGCTCTCATTTCTACAGCATTTATTCTACTTGCAAATCTTTTCTGCCATACCCAACTTTCACTACCGTACCTTATGTACGGTAGTGAATATAGTACTAAACTAACTAATAGGCACTAATACCCCTCTATGCACAGCTAAACGTGCCTTTTCGACAAGTTTTGGCTATTCATAAACGCCTTCAGAGCTCCATTCACTCTATTACCTGCATTTACTCTTCTTTCAATATATTTTTCATTCCTACCATCTCTTGTAAACAACGCACCTAAGTATAATCAAACTCATTCACTTGCTCCACTCGTTGTCCATCGATCAAAACATTACAAGCCGTAGCACATTCCTCCTTTTCAAAAATCATAACTTTCGTTTTACTTACATTCACTTTCATTCCTTTCCTCTCTAACGCACCATGCATGATTGTTACCATCTCCTGCAATTCCTCCGCTGAAGACGCAAGTATTACCTGATCATCAGCATAAAGGAGGCATTTGACAAGTAACCCATTCATCCTTAATCCGCAGTCACTATGTTTTAGATCTTGTAAACAATTGTCCATGAAGAGGTTAAACAGCCACGGCGACGCTACACATCCCTGTCTAACACCTGTGTCGATGGTAAACCAGTCAGTGTATGCCCCGTTTATCCTCACACAAGCTCTAAAATCCTCATAAAGGTATTTCAGAGCTCGAATGAGGCTCCTGTCCACCCCATTCATTGACAGCACCGACCACATTTCATTCCTCACCACTTTATCGTAAGCCTTTTCCAAATCCACGAATGCGCAATAGACCTTTTGACCTTTGGCCACAAACTTTTCGGCTATGCTTCGCAAGGAAAAAAGCTGATTCGTACATCCCATACCCTTTCGGAATCCCGCTTGTACATCCCATATTTTCTTGTAGGTTACTTTCATAACTCTTTCAATCAGTACCTTTGCATACAATTTGCCAACAATGCTGAGAAGACTAATGCCTCTATAGATTTTTGCAGTCTTGTTGCGAGCCTTTTCCTTTATAAAGAGGCACAACTACAGCTGTGGCCCAGTCATTAGTTTGTCGGTCGGTGCTCCAGCACAAGGTATATAACCGCTGTAACTGACCAACTATGATGCCCTGTCCAGAGCATTTCGACAGTAATCCTATCATAGCCTTACCTACTTTCATACTTCTCAGTGCCTTCACGATCTCACGATCTCATTCACACATCTCAGGAAAATGTGCCATTAAATTTAAAGAAACGAGATATTTCTTCATTATTTTGTTACATTTAATGCACATTTTTATAGAAAAATCTTTCTAAAATCTTGTATAATTTATGAAGTAGCCTCTCGAGCGATCATTAGTATTAAGCAGTAAAAAAATAAGATTAGTACTTTAAGGATAAACAAATAAATTATTGTTCTATGTAACACGTGACAGGGCGACATATAACTGTCCGCGTGAAAAACATTAATATGAGTAATATAATAATATATTAGTAGTATTATAATATTATTATTATTAGTAAGGTTAGCCGTGTGGTTGACGGCATAGAATACAATGGTCACCACCCCCTATCTTCCCGTGGGTGTCGTAAGAGGCGACTAAGGGATTACACGATGCAAATACCATCTTTGCGTAGAGACGGAAAACTCGACATCAAACCCTATACCCTCGTTGGTCTCGCGGCATAAATGTGCTCGTGGGATCGGGAGGTCCCGGGTTCGATTCCTGGGTCGGGCAATGTTATTGGGTATTTCTGTCACGAAATTCTCAGTAGCCGCACGGAGTCTTGAAATGTGCCCGGTACTGGGGACTAAAGTATATCTGGCGAAAAGTGGGTGTAGAAATACATCTCTGCCTACCCCTTCGGGGATAAAAGGCGTGACAATATGTATGTATGTATGTATGTAGTAAGGTCAATCCCAGAAATTTTTAGGGTTTGACCTTGAGCTTTGTTTAAAGTTATACCGAACGCAAATTTTATGGGGAATTGGAGCCGCTTGTATTGAAAAGGCAATTTTGTGGGAATCATCGGGATTCTATCTATCTATCTATAACGTCACGCCTGTCTCCCATTGGGGTAGGCAGAGACTATGGAACGCCACATGCTTCGGTTCAAACATACCTCTTTCGCTTCCTCGACATTCATTAATCTCATCATGCATGCGCGTCGGTTATGGGTACTTTTAATTTGGCCCTTTTTCAGTACGTCACGTATTTGGTCGGCGTACGTCCGCCTAGGGCGTCTCCTACCGACATTTTCATTTATTCTTGCACGATACACTCCTTTCGTATTTCTTCTTTTATCCATTCGTTCCAAATCGTCAATCATCGGGATTCTTGATATAAAAACAGTTTCACCGGTTGATGTATCAGTAAATATGATGCACTCAATTTAATATGTTCTTCAATTAAGTACTTTTAGTCTAGTACCATTGCACAATTTTGGTGGATTAAAATTTCTTTAAAGTATAATAGGAGAACCTACTTTTCATACTAATTTGTGTGGTGCAATTCCGGGAGGTGTCAAGGAGTTTAAAAAGTCTGTTGGGTAATGCACTGCCTCCTCTTTATCCACCACTGTGTCGACAGAGTAGTAAGTATGGGATAGGTAGGTAGGTATAGGATAGGTGCTTCAAATTTTGATAAAATTCTATTATTTATTTTATCAACTTGTTCATTGGTGGGTGCCAGTATAGCTCTTTCTTGGAACCACCCATTGGGCAATTTCTATTGCGCAAATCTCGAAGTGTCCTGTCTAATTCTTCAACTGACGATATTTTAGATATTTGAGACAAAAAGCCTCATCCCGAATAATCAAACTGAAATCTTTCATTAATTTGCCAATATTGCTTTGTTT
Source organism: Euclidia mi (assembly GCA_944739405.2). NCBI lineage: Eukaryota > Metazoa > Arthropoda > Insecta > Lepidoptera > Erebidae > Euclidia > Euclidia mi. The sequence continues at coordinate 23,126,978 of OX123188.2, forward strand.
TGAAATATTACAAACGCTAGAAACGTCGTCACTATAAACTTTGAGTGGAAGTTTGAATGTAGAATGCGCGGTTCGCCCACCCTCCAAAAGTGTTGCTGCTATGCCGGACGATGCCACAGCAAGGGCAATTTTTCTTTCAGATCTTACTTTTGTAGTAATTTGACAATACGATATCATGGTGGCAAATAAGAATCTAGGTGACTTAGCTGAACAACAAATTAAGGCAGCTTCAGAGTGTGTACTCGCCCAATGAGTATCGTCTTCTAATAGACCCATAGCTTTGCAAGCACCTTATTTTGCGATAACTCATTAGACATATAATTTAAAAGGCAATTTTGATCAACATTAAATGCATAACGTATCTAACGTATATAATTTAATAAGGATTAATACTGTATTTTTAAAAATAGGTTCGAAAATAACCTATCATTTTATTGTAATATGTAAAAGCAAAATATTGTTATTGTGGTTTATCCTTGGAAGATAGACATATAGAATCTTAGACTTTTTTGTAGATCTATTAAAGAGGTACGATCCCACCATACATTGTTTTGTTATAATTCAAAAGGTTTTGTCGCGTTTCAGGCGCGTTGAACTAATATCGTTGTAATATCGTCAGTTTGCACGAAACCTAAACTTATTATACACTAAAACCTTTCTCAGGGATAACTCTTGATGTTGTTGAAAACTGTATAAAAAATTGTCCAGTACTTTTCGAGTTTTGAGCGAACAGACAGACAGACAGACGCGGCGGGGGACTTTGTTTTATAATATGTAGAGATTAAATATTATACATGTATGAATAGAGATGTTATACATGTTACTTCATATAAAATGAGAGATTGTTCACCAAAACGAATTATAATTGATTATATTATTGTAATTATTGTAAATTGTCAAATTTAAGATAGCTTTTAATGAGTGGTTGGTTCTAGTGTTTATGGAGACGCAGGCCAGGTATTGTTGTAATTGAACTATAAAAATGCAATGATTACAAAAACTTCTCATTACTGAATTATACCACCTGCATTGACCATTGTTTCCGTAAACACTGACAGTCTTACTACAAAAGATTTAAGTACGTGTTCAACACGTGCCTAAAAAATACCGTACTACAAAACGGTGTTTCCCCCACGTGATTACAGCACGCACGGTCGTGCTCTAATTCAAGTGGTCCCATGTGTTTGCGGCACGCATGGTCGTGCTCTAAAAAAGTCGTCCTATTAGTTGCGGATTTTATACGTTTTGTTTTACTTAAACTAAGAAACGAAAGTAGTAACTATTAGAATAGTTCATATTCTATGCAACTAAATCGTTTTAGAAGGGTGAGGGAAACGAAACGTGCCAAAAAATATTGAAATATAATTATCTGTGTCTCAGTTGCGAAAGCGTCCGCCATTGTTGTGTTTTGTTCCGCGATCTTTATATTAAAAGTTGTCTTGTGGAAGAAACCGGTGAATATTTTATAAAGATACTTATATAGATTTACTCAGAAATAAATAAATATTAATTGTGAAGTGACATTATTCGTGACAAAGACAAAAAATACAGTGATAAAAGGCAAAAACTTTTTAGAAGGGCTATTTCTACTCTTGAAACTTGCTATTTTCGTAATAGTTTTATGATAAATACTCTTTTAATAGTTATGAAAGACGTAAAAGTACCCAGATTATTTATCTGAAAACATATTTTAGCAATTAAATACTAGTATTGTTGTACATTTTCACTGTTATCTTGTTTCAAATGGTAAATAATTCACAGCCACAGGGTTCGTTACAGTAACATGGCGGTCTGGCACGGCGAACTTTTTGTTACGCGTTCGGATCATCATTTTTTTATTAGCGTAAGATTCATTTGTTACAAATAAATAATGTATTGTGTGAAAACCTAAAGGTATATGTGATAATGTTTTTGTGTTTATGAACCAAACAAGTAATGAAATTCATTAATATGTGATGAAATGTTTGTGCGAACGAGTGAAAAAAATCAAACCTCTGAGTTTGTAAGCTTGTTTTGCTGGAAAGGTGAGTATTTAGTAGTAATTCATGTTATTATTATGATAGCGGATTTTATAACAGACACAATGATATGCAATTTATGTGATATAATTATACTAAGGTGTCATAATTAATTTTTTTCCGGTAACCTATGCCAATGAAAATTTGCAGCAACGTGACCTTTCGCACTTGTGGCACTTTGCCTTTAGTTTGATCGCACCTCAAGGGTTAACAGTTGCGTAGTGTTAAACATCCCTTAAACACGTCTAAAATTTAGACACACGCACAAGCTAGTTTAACATTCAGCTGTCGCAGTTGTAAAAAATAACACGCGAACACCCATATAACCGAAACAACCGAATTTCATTGTTTGAAACTTAATCAGAGTAATATTGTATTAACAACAGTGGTATTAAAATGGATATAATAGATCTAATTGATTTTGTGGATTTAATGGATATGGACGATATGGACGAATTAGACATAATGAGAGACAGTCAATTAAATCGTATTAGAGTTAATCCATTTAAACATTATACTGACAATCATTTTTTAAAAAAGTATCGTCGTATTTAGCAAGAATTTTCCAAAAAAAATGTAGATTTGATTAAAACTTTCAAATCTAAAGATTTCGAAAGTTTTTAACAAATTTTTCTAAGTGCCGAACGCTGTAGTAACGCGCTCATCTTCAAGACGATTTTGACGGTGAACTCTTGATCGGAGAAAAAAATGCCAAGAACAAAAATCCTTTAGTTTTAGTCGTTATATACAATTAAAACAAAAAAAAAATATGAAAATCTGTTGACTTTAATACTACAGCAAAATATTTTTAAGTCCCAGTCCCGTTGCTGTCTAGATGGTTCCTTATTTTTTTATGAGAAATCCATAATTTGCGTTCAAGGAAATCACCACACTTCAAAACAAAGTTTTAAAATATAAAATATAATTGACATGACAGTTACAACAAAATACGTTCCATATCATACAATACACATACACATACATAGACTCACGCCTGCTTCCCCGAAGGGGTAGGCAGAGGCATATTGAACGCTCACTTTTCGCCAGTGTTTTGATCCCACGTAATAGGTGGCGAGCCTATTGCCGCTTATTGGGATATTTTGTTTGCCAGAGCCTCGTCCGTTGATCGGCAGGTGCACCACTTGCAGGTGAGGTTGGCTTGGGACCCTAAGTTCTTGGTGGGTACCCTATGCACCCTGGGTACCCTATGCACCCATATCATACAATTTTTAACTTTATGTCAACAATGTGAATAAAAAATATTTAATAGTTATCAGAAAGAAGCTAACAATTATTACGTTATTATTAATTATTCACTAACACTGATCATATTTATACAGGGTGTAACAAGACCCTTAACGAAAACTAAAATCCCATGTTGTACCAATCAGTACGAACATTTTTTACTTCGGCACCATACCTGGGAAATTACTGGTTCAGGAGATATTGAGGCTCAAAGTTAGTATGGATTTTTTCTAATTAGGTACAAAATCAATGCCTTTACCCCGCCAATATGTTCTTTAGATGCCCTATAAACCCATGGATAAGTAGGTATTTCGAGCAATGCACGCGCGCGCTTTTAATTGCGGTTTAAAAACTGACAAAATTAAAAAAAAATCTTTTCCCAGGTATTATTTTTGGTCAGTATGACTTGGCATGATGTCCACAACGAGTAGACGTCGGCTTGGTGATGGGTCTTGTGACACCTGTATATATCTAGTATTTATTTCGTACAAAATATTCTTATAATAGATAAATTAGTATTAAGATATCTGCATGACAAGGAACGCGTCAAATACTATCATGAATCGTAAAATGCTACCATGTTTTGATAAACACGGGATAAATACGTTTTTGCGGTAAAGGAACTTAAACAAGCTTTTAAGAGATGTTTAACTCTTAAACAATGTCTAGCTAAACACATGTTTAATGGGTGTTTAGTATATCTTTTGTGGTAAGACTGTTAGGCTTCAATAGAATTTCAAAGCGTCATTAAATATCACGCCACCTATCATAAATAAGGTCTCATACGTAATAAACCTTTACTCACAAATCTATACTGAGTCTGTCGCACGAGTGATTGATTTCCACGGGGTAGCCGGGATCGATCACTCGCCGAGCAATTAAAGAGAGATAATTAGGTTGTCTTACGGGAAATAAATAAAAAATATCACCAGGAAAGTTTAAACTCGCGTTATATTCCAGTTACACAATGGCTTTAATTACACAAAAAAAACTGACACTTGAGATTAGCCGACTAGACAATTATCCAGGGCGTGGGTGGTAGGTTGGCACTTCACAGGTCTTAAGATGGGGTACTCAGCTTTGGTCGTGTTGTCCCGAAGCAGAAAAGGGCCCAACCACGTGTGTCGCCGGTATATATAAGGTCGGCGAGCGGGAGAGGGCGAGCGGAGCTCCCCACTGCCGTGCGTCACTCGTAGCGAGGCTCGCGAGCGCCGGGGCACGACGTCACACACCCCCCCGTTAGGCCGGGATTTTCCCTAAGGAAAATTCCCTAGCCCAACGGGCGTAGCAGCCCTGAAGATACTCCCTGAAATTAGAGAAAACAAGGGCATGAGTACCTTGAACAAGTGACAACCCTATACGCTAATTAGGATACCTAAATAATAATGACCCACGCTTGCATTCTTCACGGGTACAACGGCAGTCTGAACTTGAACATAAACATTTATCATTCATAATTCATCACACATACCTACATGTAAATGCCAAGGCCAGTGTAATAGCTTAATATTAAAGATAACAATCTATGGAGAAGCGCTTAGGGTAATTATTAGGTAATAATGATTTGTAGATATAAGAAACTTGATCTAGCCCTACGACTTAAAAATCTTGGGTTCGGCCTTTGCCACTAGATAAGTAAACTTTTTGAATATAGTTAGGTGTAACAACAGATTTTTCGTAACGATGAACAAAAATAATATAAGCCGCAGACACGACCGGACCGCTCAATGTCAAAGGAAAGAATTTAATAAATATTTTGCTCTAATTAATAACTACAACACGACCAGTAAACACCTTTTGAATGTAAACAATGGTGAATCATTAGTTAGGCATTTATTTATCGGCGCGTCGCTGAGTGAACGCGCGTGCGTCATAACGACAACTAGGTAGGTACGATCTAAATGGTAGGTACTATTCGACTGTTCCGAGCTCGCGACGCACGGTTAATCACCCTGAATGTTTATAAAGTACCTATAATATCAACTCGATTACGGAATCTATACAGGATTAAGAATAACAACAGAACTTCAGAACAAGGCACGGCGAAAAACAATACGCCAATCAAGATGCATTTCAACAGTTAGATTTGTGGAAAGAAAATACACATGCGAGAATCGAACCACAGACCGATCCGACAACAACTTTTTAACCACTGAGCCATAACTGATAGTTAGATAAACAACAGATTCTTTGTAACAATATTACATGTAATAAACTTTATTACAATTTATAACTGAAACATTTATTCATTTTATGTTAGCATGTTTACATAAATCATTAACACAACACAATGCATTATCTTGTGAGCTTCGACTCGAAAACAAAAGAACCATTGTTGGCCTTCACAAATAATTATGCGGGCAATTATAACTCCGCATAGATATGCGTCTTACATTGTTGTTTTTATACATTTATTATTCTTTGTAATTAATCAACTTTAAATCCTTGATGTGCCATTCGCCTAAAGGTTTTCCGGCCATGTCGTTAAGTTTGTATACTAGAGGTGACTTTTTTGAGGCAATCTTACATTTAATAAATTTAGGCGCCAATTTCTTGCTAAAGTATTTATCCTTGTCACTAAGTAGAAACGTTCTGCGCCAAACTATATCACCGACATTGAATTCTGCCGGTTTACGGCGAAGATTATAAGATGAACAATTTCGTTGGTGGGCCGACAACAGAGCTGAATGTACCTTCTCGAAAATAGAGGATAAGTAGCCTAAAGTTTCGGCATAGCCGTCCCGTGGTTCAAGCACCATATTGGAATTAAATTCCTTGTCAATATACTGAGAACCACATGTTATGACCTCCCTACCAAAAACAAGGAAATTAGGAGAATAACCAGTAACCTCACTAACTGCGCAGTTAAGGGCGAATTGAACCTTAGTGATTAAAGTGTCCCAGATTCGATGATCAGATTCTATGAAAGTTGAAATAGCTGTCATAATGGTTTTGTTGTAACGTTCAACTGAGTTAACGTGGGGAGTATACAACGGTGTAAAATGCAAATTTGGAATTTTATATTTTGACAACATACTTTTAAAGGTTGCGCTAATAAATTGTTTACCGTTATCCAAAACAATAGTAGATGGAATTCCATGCACCAAAAATACATTTTCCTCGAGAATTTTTGTTATCACTTCTGCAGTTGCCCGTTTAATGGGGAAAAGCAAACAATATTTAGAGAAACAACAACTGACCACAAATATAAAAGTGTTTTGTTTTCTGCTGGGAGGCAATGGACCAATCAAATCAATACTAATCGTCTGAAAGGGCTTTTGACATGATTTGGGTTTTCCCATTAGACCTAAATTTGGGTGATTTTGGTGTTTATGGGTGATACAAGGTTCACATAAACTGACGAACTTGACAACATCGGAGTACATACCAGGCCAAAAGTAATTAAGTGCGAGACGTTTGTATGTCTTAAGAATACCCAGATGTCCAGCAGTGGGCGAAGAATGATTCTCCCTTAGAATGTCAATTCTTTGGTCAGACGGAATAACCTCTTTCCATTGAAATTCTCTAGTGAGAGGGATTAATGTTTTTTTAAAACAATACAATTTATTGTTTATTACAAAGGAAGTCGGAGAACTTAAACAGCCTTTATAGATATTTAAATACCAAGGATCATTAGTAGAAACATGTAAATTCTGATTAGAATTAAAATCTATATTTATATCATTAGCAATAGCAGAAATGGGTAAAGAGCGAGACAGAAAATCTGGTAAAACGTTATCGGAACCCCGACGATGACGTATTTCGAAATTATAGGAAGATAAGCAAACTCCCCATCTGGCTAACCGGCCAGTAGGGTTATTTAAGGTCAAGAACCATTTCAAAGCAGCGTGATCAGTGTAAACAATAAACTTTTTACCATTTTCAACATAACAACGCCAGTGTTCTATAGCAGATAGAACAGCCAGGGCCTCGCGCTCTGTGGCACTGTAATTTTTTTCTTGCTTAGTGAGTGATTTGCTATAGTACGCTATGACTCTTTCCTCACCATTTAACCTTTGACAGAGGATCACGCCAAGACCAAAATCGCTAGCATCTGAGTGTATTTCAAACGGTTGCGAGTAGTCAGGACAAGCCAACACCGAGGAGGAAATCAAACAATTCTTTAGGTTATTAAACGCCTCATTAGCCTCTGTCGTCCAGCAGAATGGAGGTGCGTTTTTACTTTGAGATGTTAACTTATTTAAGGGTGCAGCCATAGAGCTAAAATTCGGTATAAAACGCCTGTACCACGAGGCTGCGCCTAAAAATCGACGTACTTCTTTTCTATTAGAAGGAGTGGGATAATTTTTCATTGAATTTACTTTATCCGGATCGGGATGCAATCCACTAGAGTCGACAACATAGCCTAAATATTTTAGTTTATCTCAAAAAAATTGACATTTTTCGAGATTAATTGTTAAATTAGCGCTTTTTAGTTTATCCAGAATGCGTAATAAAAGAGTAATATGCTCGTTGAAGCTGGACGTGATATAGATTATGTCATCGATAAAACCGAAAACCTTATTTTCAAATTCTGGACCATAAAATAAAATATCAACTAATCGTTGTTGAGTAGCTGGCGCATTCGTAAGACTGAAAGGCATTCTTTTGAATTGAAATGTGCCACGCGTGGGAATATAAAAGGCTGTTTTGCAACGGTCCTCTTCTTTAATTAATGTTTGCCAAAAAGATTTAGACAGGTCTAAACTAGACAAGTATTTAGCATCTCTCAGATTATCTAAAATTTCCGAAATATAAGGCAAGCTATAAGCATCTTTTTTTGTAACGGAATTTAATTTACGACTGTCCAAACAGAAACGCAGTTCACCATTCTTCTTTGGGGTCAAAATGACCGGGTTTGACCACGGGCTTTCGGATCGTTCAACAACATCCTCTGAGAGCATGTCGTCAACATGCTTTATTAAAATTCTTTGTTTATCGGGAGACATGCGATAAAATCTTTGCCGAATAGGGGGGCAATCACCTGTATCAATTGAATGAGAAATAATATTTGTGCAACCGAGACCCCGCTTCTCGTATGAAATACCGGTAAATTTAGAAATAATGTTGTCAGCGGTAGCTCTCTGGTCGACTGTAAGATGATCGTAAGAAACAAGATGTGTAGGGGGAACTGCCTGCAACTCCATTACTTGAGCGTCGGACTTGTTCACAATCAAAACAGACTCTAATTTGTTAGGAAAAAGGCCGAAGCTTCGCCAAAAATCCATGCCAAGGATAAGGGAATTTTGAATCCCAGGTACAACATGAACTTCTAAGTTAATCAATTTATCCTGAAACTCAAAGGGTAGAAACACCGATCCCAAAGACTCAAATCGTTCGCCGCCTGCTGTTATTAACCTTAAAGGTTTCGATTTATCCAAAACATTGTCTTTCAAAAATAAGTTATGCAAATTATTACCTAAAATTGTAACGCAAGATCCAGAATCTAAAAGACCAGTGGTAGGTATTCCGTTTAATTTTAGAGTAACGTAAGGTAAATATTCTACTTTAGAATTACGGATTGAGGCAATATGATAGCTATTAAAGAATTTTTTTAAAAAGTCCAACCAATTATTCCACTCTGTTTTATTACAATTAGTTGTATAATTTGATTTTCCACAATCCTTATTAGCTAGTTTTTTGAAACTGTAGGGGTCGACTTAGATTTACAAATAGGGCAGTCTGACACCTTGAAACCCTTTGTGCCGCACTTAAAACAGATTAGGTAGTGTGGCTGACGGCAATTACGTAATGAGTGCGAATTGCATCTACAACGCACGCAATTTTTTATTTATATTAGAAGTACTCGATACGGCGTTGACTTGTGGTACAGACTTGTATCTCGATGTATCGGCGACAGAGTTATATTTATTGAAGTGATTATGATTGTAAACATTTTTGTTTGAAGAAAAATTAGAAAACTGATAATTATACGCTAGATCGGGTGCTACAGTATTCTTTGAAACTTTAGGGGGTTCAGAAAATTGCTTACTGCGACTTTGGTAATTTTCGAAAAGACGACAAACTTCGACCAGACTATCAACATCAACAACCTTTGCAGTGAGCAGACAATTAGTGTAACAAGGTCTAATATTATTTAGTAAAATTTCTAGCTTCTCCGAATCAGCGATAGGAGAACTAAGTCGAAAACAGACCGTGCATTTTTGCCACGTAAATAGTTATTGATTCGTTCTCGCCCTGTGAGCGCTGACGAATCTCCGTCATAAGCCGATAATCGTAGTTATGCGGACTAAAATCTCGTTTCAAAAGTTCGCAAAGTTCTAATCAAGTCTTTTCATTATTTTTAACAGAACGATACCAAACTAATGCGTCACCCGAAAATATTTCAAAAGCGAAAGACAACATCTTGTCGTGTGGAATAGATCTACAGGACATAAATTCATAAATTTTTTCAATAAAAGATCTTACACATGATTTACCGTTAAATTTGAATTTACCTAATTCCGAAAAAAGTTTACGGTCGTAATTATAGGAAGTGTTTCCCTCTGCCACTGAGCAATCCGACCGCGAACTACGGCTCGTGATTAATTGTAATTTCGCATATAAGTCATTAAATTTATTCCACACAGACTCAATTTTTTTAATATCAAGACTGCCGGTATCCACCCTATTCAGTCGATGAAAACAATGGTGTAGCACGGTTTCGACCTTCTGTTGAAGCTCAGCAGTATAGTTTGTTTCCAACATAGATAGGTGTTTATTTGATCTTAATAATGACTTTTCCACTTCAGCCACATCCTCCTCTGGTGGGAAGGGTGAAGATAATATATCCTCCGAGGGAATTTTAACTGAAAGTTTAGCGATTTGTTTGCGGGGATCGTCAGGCTTTGAAACGCCGCGTATTGTGGTCTCATATTCTAATTCCGCTTTAGTTAATAATGAGAAATTTATAATGTAAGCCAATATTACAAAAAAATAATAGAAAATCTTAGTATTTACGCCGGTACTAGAAAAAAAAAATTAAATATCGCCAGAAAATCGAATACCGTGCTAAAAAAAAGCTGAAATACACTAAATTATACAATGGTGTGGTGATTGGTAAAGGATTAAAAAAAATTTCTTAAAGGTCACTCAAAGGTTGAATCACAATATTTTTTTCGCGAACACGATGCACGTTAGTTCAACGGCTAAGCGGTTAGAACCGGTTGGCGGCTGGGCACGCTGCCCGCGGTGAAACGTGATTTTAGACCGACGTTAATTAAATCACCGTTATGTTATTTACACAGTTAAATTGCTTATGGCCAACCAAAATAGATAGAAACTGTACCTGTACGCAATTCACCACACCAGAATATATGCACACACAGGAGAAAAATATACAAGAGAAAAAGAAATTATTTCACTCACCTGTAAAGTGCCAACTTACGTTTTAAAAATATATTTAAAAATTCTATTGGGCGCCAATGTCGCACGAGTGATTGATTTCCACGGGGTAGCCGGGATCGATCACTCGCCGAGCAATTAAAGAGAGATAATTAGGTTGTCTTACGGGAAATAAATAAAAAATATCACCAGGAAAGTTTAAACTCGCGTTATATTCCAGTTACACAATGGCTTTAATTACACAAAAAAAACTGACACTTGAGATTAGCCGACTAGACAATTATCCAAGGCGTGGGTGGTAGGTTGGCACTTCACAGGTCTTCAGATGGGGTACTCAGCTTTGGTCGTGTTGTCCCGAAGCAGAAAAGGGCCCAACCACGTGTGTCGCCGGTATATATAAGGTCGGCGAGCGGGAGAGGGCGAGCGGGGCTCCCCACTGCCGTGCGTCACTCGTAGCGAGGCTCGCGAGCGCCGGGGCACGACGTCACAAGTCTTTATATTTTTGCATCCGTTTTTTTATTTTTGCTATAAATATTACATTCACTTAATAATTATTTAGCGCATGTTCTTTTAAATTACAACAGCACCTAGTTAACTATCCTAACGACGGCCATGTGTTTCTTGTAGATGTGCTAACGTAATCGTCGTGAATTCAATTCAATTCAATTTTTATTTATCAAAAAAAATAACACAGATACATTAAAATATTATTTTGACATAAAATCAAACTTAAGGCTAAGTGGTTTATTAATAAATTAGAAGGAACACCACTCCTGTACTAGTTACAAAACTTTATCACAGTAAGTGCGTTCTCCCTTAACAAAATTCTTTAAAAATACCACAATATAATTATAATATTCGTAAACTAAAATATAAAAGTAAAACATTAAAATCAGTTTCTAATTAATAGGTACATACATATGACATTGACGCATTTATTATTAAAATAGCGTGTTGTGCATTTTGTAGAAAACTTAAGTGTAACATATAAAACTACGAGTCAGCTGAATCGTGAACAGTGTCAGTGTGTTAGTAATAGTTGTGTTTAGCATCTATTTATAATTATTACATAATGTGCGTTTATCCAAACTCGATGAAATTACAATATAATGTTAGTAGGTCACTATTCTAATGAGGTTCTGTTAAGTTTATAACTAATATTGAAAGATATAATTATGATAACTAAATGACATGAAAGTTAGTTAAAGCGAATTTAGTATGTAGCAAGTGGAGTGAAGCCTAAGTATCTCCATAATCAACGGTGTTGATATATCTCCTCTCTGCCATAATTTTCGCCGGACAGTCAATAGAGCCTGTATTGTGTTTGCTTGGCTTTTTGTAGTGCAAGCAGGTAGCGCACGTTGGTTCGTCTGCCTTTTTCGTGCATTCCTTTATTGAATGTCCACGATCACCACAATGTCCACAGGTGTTTGTTGTCTCCCGGCAAGTCTTAGCTGCATGGCCATATTGCTGACACTTGAAACACCTAGTCACTAAGGTAAAGTCTTTAACAGGGCACGAAGACCAGTTTATAAAAACTCGATCTTTTTTTATGAGAGCTTTCCTTAACGCTGCAGAGACTTCTATGATAAAGTTGCAGGTCTCACCGTCCTTCTTGCCTGACTTATGGCTTAATTTGACGCCATTAAGGAAAGTTTCAAGGTCGCAATCTGGCATCACTTTGGCAACATTTTGGTGGTATAGGCAGGAAAAAACTTCCCTTTCTTGCATACTAGTGGGCACACCTATTATCACCACCCTCGGTCGTCGCTTATGAGGCTCATCAATCTTAAGACCTGATTTCGTGAGCTGCACTGATTTCTTGAGCTTCTCAATGTCATCTCTAGAATCAGTACTAATTATAACACCGCCATTTTTTATTTTGTGTAGGCCCCGTACGTGCAGTTTCATCAGCTCAGGGCTAATAATCTTTTGGACAAGGGACTTTGTGTCCTCACTCGACTTCAATTTATCACCAGGATAAATGGCTACTGAGTTCATTTTCTTTGGCTGTATAAAATTATTAGGTCCTTTTTTACCATGTCCGCAAATGAAGTGGTCTCGGGAGGTTTTGATGTTTCTTCAATGGTCCGGGTGAGGTCTTGTAGCCACTGTGATAGGTCTAACTGATCTTGAAGTGACTGTACAAATGTTTGGGCTTGGACGAGTCTAATCTTAAGGGCCTGGTACCGTACCGCCATATGCGATGTGGCAGTACCCACAGTATGGCACAAATTGTTGATGCGCAACTTCTGCTCCGAGTTCATTTTGCCCTCAGCTACGATAGCGCACACCCCATTGAGACTTTCTTCAATTCATCCATAAATAGATCAACAAAGTTCAAGAGGTCATTAAGCGCTGTTTGCTTGACATCTATGTCATCACGGCTGATTCGGCTCTGACAACAATATGGACAGTACTCTGTGTAAGCAACTCGTACTTTGTATGAAGGCACTTGTAAAGGATACAGAGTAGTGCAATTTTGATAGTTTTAATGCATTTATTGATAAATAGATTTATATATTTATGTTTTTATAAAAGTGTACGAGCAAATTACCCCTACATTAGTGTAAAGGTCACAGTCGACTTTTACCCACTGCCACAAGAAAATTTGATAGAAATTGTTGAAGTAATTTAGCTCTAAACTCATAGATAACTTCTTTGCATTTATAGTAAGCTGCAGGACTACGCAGCTCCGTGATATTAAACGACTCTCAAAAAACTCATATTGAACTTTTGGAATATCAAAACAATAATTTCTACAAATTGATTTTGAACCACAACACTAAGTTTAACTACTATAATAATTATTGTACCTGCTATGACAACTGCTTTAAATATATCTTCTCGTAGTATGGACGCAGCTCGTAGCAGTAATAACCCCCCGTAGCACACGCTCTACGAAGCTATTGACCGACGAGCTACGATTATTTCAATCCGAAACAAGATTCCATTCATAAAACGAAATGTTACGAACAGATTTATTTACGAAGGTTTATAGTATTTTCTTGAGTATTACAACTTATCTCTGGTATCATTAGGACTGCCAGAAATGAGGTCGTGAACGTATATTAAGGCATAATAGCAATGTTTATGATATTTCATGTAATTGTGTCTACTCTCTGAGAATACTTTGATATTTGTGTTACTATTGAATGGGATTTAAAATCTTCGCCATCCAAATTGCCAGGCATACCAATATGTCTGGCAATTTGGACGGCTAAGATTTTTTGGGTTTTGTGTTGGTGAGTATTATAAGAGTATTTTATCAAGAATGTTAATATTTAAGTAATCCGCGTAAAGAATATCCAATAGATTTCGATTGTGTTCATATTACAAGAATATTCATAAGTGTTCTTGTTTATTTTGCCTAAGTAATAGTTGTATCATTTCGTTAGTCCTATCATATATAAGTTAGCCAAGTGTCATTTGATTATATGTTTGATTTCTGGGCGTAATATAAGGATATCTTGTAAGGACCTTTGATAAAATACGTGATATTTATGATTATGTTATTCCATAAAAGCAAGGGATAATTAATGTATAAACATTGCTTTTTGTATTACTTACTCTTTCTCTATGGTTCATTTTAAATTTATTAATGTTGCTGCCATGTACACTATATACAAATCGCGAGAAATCGCGACACTCCCGCCGGGCAAGATTACAAGACTTTATACAAATCGTGAGAAATCGCGACAGGGAGCTCACAGAACCATTTATAGATAATGTATGATTGCTAATCGATGCTAAATGACAAAGAAGGAAATCTAAACATGTGAGATCATCATTTCTTAGTATATGATGATCAGGCCGAGTGCAAATAGATCCAAATGACTTAAACACACAATAACTACGACTCACGACATCAAGCTTCTTAGACTTTGTTCACGTGACGGGTATAAATAAATAAATAGAAATTATCACTCTTTTTGTTCTATATTTAGTCCTTCTTGCAATAAGGCCTATTTCACTTAAGTAGGCTATTGACGTATTTAATGTTTCACCCGTTTTGAAGGAGGTAATTCAAGCTGCTATAAATCTAAGACATCACAAAACGGGTCAGAGCCAAACCTAAAATAGACAATAGCACAGAAATTTTTAGGGACATGGATCCGGCAGCTTTCCGGTGAAACAAAACCGTGGAACTAAAATTGGAAAAGGTTCCAAAGTTAGCGTCCGTTCCGCGCTCTCATTTTCTAAGAATATTTTCTACCTTTTCATTAAAAACGATTATATTTAATCTCTCATGAAAATTTATTTGAAGAAAAATATAAGAAAAGTGTATTGATCTTTATAACTATTTTGCTCGATGGTCGGTATGAGTCGTATTTTTAACAACGCTAACATATATTTAGGTTGAGAGAAAAGTCTTTTCGCATTATAGTATGTATGACATTGTAATAAAATCTCTTAAGCTATACTATTTGTATCTGGCTGGTTTTGGTATCATTGAAAGTTTAAATTACACAGAGACTCATAGACTCACGCCTATTTCCCCGAAGGGGTAGGCAGAGGCATATTAAACGACCACTTTTCGCCAGTGTTTTGATCCCACGTAATAGGTGGCGAGCCTATTGCCGCCTATCGGGATATTTTGTTTGCCAGAGCCTCGTCCGTTGATCGGCAGGTGCACCACTTGCAGGTGAGGTTGGCTTGGGAAACCTATGCACCCTTTTTATTACATAAAAACGTTTAAATTACATAATTCCAAATTCAAATTAGGAAAATTTGTGCATTTTTTTGTTTTTCGTACTGTCAAGATGAGTGAATCTAATGAAGAAATTCGATACATTTTAAAATTTTACTACAAAAAAGGTAAAAATGCAACGCAAGCCGCGAAAACAATTTGCGATGTTTATGGACCTAGTGCAGTGTCTGTGAGAGTAGCACAAAGTACAGTGCCCATTTCTGGCCCAGTTTGGAACTCATGAACAGTACAGTAGATTTTCAATTTGCTGTTGAATAATCCTTTATATTTATAACTTAATTTATAGGCATTATTAAAAGTGTGCCCAGAAACTTATTCAATAAATATGTTTAAACAGATGTGTCTAAATAGCCCAAACGTAAAAGATCAGAAGTTGCCAGTAAATAAATCATAATATTAAATCGATTATCACTTCTTCTTAATCAATTCCCGTTTTCAGTACTCAAAATTATTTTAGTGACTAGCAAATATTTATTTGGTCCTTAAACATATTGTATTTAAACTTAAACATATTTTATTGTGGATTGTGTGTATTTTTAAGGTATATACGTGATTAACTACAAATAAGATTGATGTTAAACCAAATCTATAGATTGATAAGTTGATAACCTATGTCCAAAATCTATATCGATTCATCAATATCATTTAAAAACTGCAAAATGGCAATACTTTTTTGACACTTAGTAAATTTCAATAATGTCATATTCAATTTATTTTGTTTGTTATTTGCCCGTGCGTATTACGAATGCTTTTTTATGTTTTGGATCTCTTTTACGACTTTTAGCATTTTCTTTTATGTTTCTACCCTTACCAAACGATTAAAACATTCCTTTCTACTCAAACTACGAAATATTTTAACTATCCTAATAAAAGTATGTACATTCTTTATGTTTTTTGAGCATATAAAAGTACATTTTTAAATAAAATTATAGTTGTGGTGGACCTCTAAAATGAAATAGATTAGAGGTCCTAAAGTAAAGTAAAGTGCTAGTTTAACACTCTTTTATCTAATTCAATAACAACTTCCATAATTTTTGACTGTCTACATCTGGGCCGGCGTCTCTAAGAAAAATGGGCATTGTTCTTTGGTTTAAGCGTTTTCAATCCGGAAATTTTGATGTCAAACATGCACGTAGTTTTGGTCGCCCTATTACGGATAAAATGGATGCCATTTTTGAAAAAGTGGAGCAAGATCGGCATATCAGTAGTTACGACGTAGTTGAAGAACTGAGAATTGACCACAAAAAACAGTTTTGGCGCATTTGAAAAAACTGGGTACACTAAAAAGCTCGATATTTGGGTACCTCACGAGCTCACTGAAAGAAAACCTAATAAACCATGTACTCATTTGTGATTCTTTATTACGACGTAATGAAACCGAACCATTTTTGAAGAAGCTGATAACTGGTGATGAGAAGTGGATCACGTACGACAAGAACGTGCGAAAAAGGTCGTGGTCAAACGCCGGTCAGGCTTCACAGACTGTGGTGAAACCTGGGTTAACTCGCAACAAGGTGATGCTGTGTGTGTGGTGAGATTGGAAGGGTATTTTTCATTTGAGCTTTTACCACCAGGCAGGACCATCGATTCTGAACTCTACTGCGAACAACTGATGAGATTAAGTAGGTACGTAATTCTTTATTGTACACCACAAAAATGCAAATACAAGGGAAAAAAACAAATTTTAACAATAGATGCACAATTGGCGGCCTTATCGCAAACAGCAATTTCTTCCAGGCAACCAGACTATGATGGACATAACCGTAGAAGAAGACAAGGTAATTTGATGGTGTAGTGACAGATGAAACATAACATTTGTTTTAACATATACATATATACAAATAAATACATATACTTATAATATATATCTAAATATACATATATATTATATTGGGCACGTTACCAATAGACAGCGATGCGGAGGAATTCTACATCGCCTAAACCTGTCTTGTAAATATGTACTTTGTATTTTACCCTCCCCTTTTTTGTACATATTATTTTTTTATGTATGTAAATAAATGCCATTGTATAATAAATTTAAGTATCTATAGATTATACTTACTATATCCCGATATGATTATATGTGATTATATATAAATATAATCACATATAATCATATCGGGATTTGAGGAATAATGACGCAATTACATTGACAAATAGTGTTGCTTCAATGCATTTTTGAAAATGTTTAGTGATCTTGCTCGTCTTGCTTGCATCTCAACTAGTAGCACATTCCACAAACGCACAGCCTGAACAGAAAAGGATTTATCATAGAAGTTTGTGGAATGCGGTGGCATCTGCAATCTCAGATTCTCTGACGACCTCAGGCACTTTGAATGTGTGTCATGAAGGAACTTAAAATGTTCTTTGAGATACATGGGTGTGTTAGGATTGAACAATACATTTTAAAGTAAGATTAGAATATGAGTATTCCTGCGAAGACGAATCGGGAGCCACTTGAGTCTGCTACGAAATTCAGATACATGATCATATTTGCGTAAACCAAATATAAATCTTATACAAAAGTTTTGGAGGCGCTCAAGTTTATCAAGTTGCTCCTCATTAAGGTCAAGCTGACATCGGCATAATCGAGTATTGGAAGAAGCAAAGATTGTGCAAGCGCAGTTTTGGTGGATATGGGAAGAAAGTTCCACAGCCTACGTAATGACCCTGCTGAAGCAAATACTTTACTTCTTGTCTCCTGCATCTGACGGCCCCAGGATAAAGTTCTATCCAGATAAATCCCCAGATTTTTTACATTATCTGCAACTGGTAAAATGTTGCTATTGAATAGAATCTGAGGCAGAAGTGACCAATTGATCTTAGAGACCATCCTGGAACTGCCAATCAGAATGATCTGAGTTTTGGTTGGATTAACCTTGAGTCCATAATTTTTACTCCACTCACAGATTTGCGCCAAGTCCGTATTAATAGTAGAAAACGCATAAGATATCGATTCTAATGGCGCCTGTAAGTATATTTGCAGGTCGTCTGCGTAAAGGTGGTAGGACGAAATTAAATGTTTGGAGATAGAGTTTATAAAAATTGTGAAAAGTAATGGAAAGAGAACGCCACCTTGTGGTACACCGACAGTCGCATTACACCATGAAGAGTATGATTTTTCAACGCGTATACGCTGACGGCGTCCAAACAAGTTACTACGAAACCAGTCAATTACCGTTGGAGATATGTTAATAGAGCGGAGTATGCCAAGCAGGATGTGGAAATCCACGGTGTTAAAAGCATTGCTAAAGTCAAGTAAGGATAGAAGCGTGAGCTTTCCACAATCCATACCCAACCTAATCTCATCGGTGATGTGAACCAATGCCGAGGTAGTACTATGACCAGGACGAAGACTTTTCAGACTTTTCTAAGATGCTCGCCGGCGTTAGCAGGTGGTGGCTGCGAAGAAGTGCTTACTACACGATATGGAATTTGGGCACGTAAGTACATAGCAACACCACCACCTCCACCGACCGCACGATCATTCCTTATGAGATGGAACCCAGGAAGAGAGTAGGAAGTTGAGGGTAGACATGGTTTTAGCCATGACTCCGAAACAAGATTAGCGTGTAAGTTCTTACAGTCAAATGTTGCCAGCATATCCGGGAAGTGGGCAGGAATACTTTGAGCATTAATATGGACTACATTAAAGTTCCTCGGCACGTCAGAAAACCGAGACTGAAGATTATCAGCGAGCGAAGGCAAACTAGCGAAACTGTCATCGAGACTAGTAGCGGTTGCAAAGCTATCATCATCACTGTTTGAGTCAGTCATTACAAATATGTATAAATATTTAATAATAATATACAATAATATATGAATAAATATACAATAATATTATATATAGGTTGTGTAAATATATAACAAAAATATAAAAAATAAGAAATAAGATTATAGCAAGAAGTTGAGAGAAAGCGGCCGGCGTTAATCAACAGAAGGGGTGTGGTTTTTCATCATGATAACGCTAGACCTCACACATCTTTAGCCACTCAGCAAAAATTTAAAGAGTTTGGATGGGAGGTGTTAATGCATCCGCAGTATAGTCCTGACCTTGCACCTTCAGATTTCCACCTGTTTCGGTCTCTTCAGAATTCTGTAGGCAGTGTCAGGTTAACGTCACGAGAGGACTGCCAAAACCACTTGTCGCGGTATTTTGATCAGAAGTCCCAAAACTTCTATAGCAATGGGATCATTTCCCTACCTACATACTTTAAACAAAAACAAAAATTATCGAACAAAATGGTACCTACATACTTTAGTTAAATGTAAATAAAGTATGTTAAAAAATGTTTTGAATTTTCTTAAAAAATGCGAAAAAACTTTTTCCTCAACCTATTAAAACCTTCCTTTAATTACTTAAATTTTTGTTGTCCAATTTCGAACTCGAATATGTAATAAGTTTATACTATAAGTATGGTATTCCACATATTTATTTATCTTCTTGACTTTATTTGTGAATGTGGAATAGTTGACACTAAATGGAAGTTTTGTCATGAAAACCTCAGACTCCGTTGATAACAGCTTTAATCTTGGTTTGTTGACATTATTACAATACGTCGCAATTTTTACGTCTTGATGCTAGCGTAACAAATTTAGAGAAGGAAAAATAAAAATATGTGCGGGTTTAAG
Organism: Euclidia mi; assembly: GCA_944739405.2. Classification (NCBI taxonomy): domain Eukaryota; kingdom Metazoa; phylum Arthropoda; class Insecta; order Lepidoptera; family Erebidae; genus Euclidia; species Euclidia mi. The sequence continues at coordinate 23,146,928 of OX123188.2, forward strand.
TAAAATAAATTTAGGAGTCAGGTATAGCATTACTTAAACGAGTAACTTGATGCTATTCAAAATGACCAGGCGTTTATGCAGCGCAGACATCTTCCCACCCGTTGAAAAACTCCTTTCAACTGCGTTAGTCGTCATCCGGTAAAGATGTAGAAAGGGGCAGATCCGTGTGAGAGGCCTCCTGAAGCAGCCTTTAGTAGTCTCCACGTCTGCGACTCGTGTGACGCCGTCGGTTCCAGGGAACAGACGGCTGACTTGTCCCATTCGCCAGCTCAGTGGTGGGTCGTTATCCTCCTCGAGAAGAACTAAATCTCCAACTTGCAGGGATGCTGAATTAGTGCGCCATTTGGAGCGCTGTTGTAGTTCTGCTATATATTCCTTTTCCCAGCGCTGCCAAAAATGCCGATGAATCTGTTCAAGCTTCAAGTAACGTTCAAGGTTGTTCTGGTTCTCGTGCTCGAGCGATGGACCATGCAATGCATCTAGGGCACGCCTGATCAGAAAGTGACCGGGAGATAGGAAATGGTAATCGCTAGGGGAAGGGGAGAGTGGGCACAAAGGTAGACTGTTAAGCACAGCTTCCACTTGTGTGAAAAGAGAACATATCTCCTCGAACGTTAAATGATGGTTCCCCATAACGCGTTTTAAGTGGTATTTCGCGGATTTAACGCCGGCTTCCCAGATGCCGCCGAAATGTGAAGCATACCTTTGTGGGAGTGAACACGAACTTTATGCCTTCATTGGTAGCAAAATTAACTACAGGTTCATGATTAGTTTTAAGAAAATTGCCAATCTCTTTAGCTACCGCAACAAAGTTGCGACCGTTATCGCAAAATATCTCCGCTGGCTTGCCTCGTCGCGATATAAATCTGCGTAACGTCATGATGAACGCGTCCTTGGACAAATCACTGACGGCTTCCAGGTGCACACACTTATAGCGTAAACATACAAACAAACATAAATAGGTTTTAATTAGTCGTGCACCTCAACCCTTTCTATTGAGCGTTAGGAACGGACCAGCGAAGTCAACTCCTACAGTACGGAATGGAAAATCAGGTATGATGCGTTGTGCAGGTAAATTCCCCATCATGGGAGTTAATGTTTTACCTTGTATACGTCTACATCTAACACAGACATGTACTGGGCGGCGGGCCAAGTGCCTACCATTTATAGGCCACACAGTCTCTCTTACACAGGCCAGCAACAGCTGAGGGCTAGCATGCATATTGTGTAAGTGTTCATATTTAAAATACAATTTGGTGAGTGGATGAGAAGCGTGTAAAAGTATAGAATGTTTTTTAGCATAATTGTAATTAGATAATTCTATCCTACCACCGACTCTCATCACCTTGTCATCATCCAAAAAGGGTGGAAGTGACAAAAGTGTTGACTTGCTACTTAAAGTTTTATTTTTTAACAAAAGATTGTACTCTAGAGCAAATGAAGTTTGCTGAGCAATTTTACATAAGCTAATAAAAGATAATTCTCATTCATCATCATCATCATATCAGTCAAACGACGTCCACTGCTGGACATAGGCCTCTCCCAAGGTTCTCCACACAGACCGGTCTTGAGCCGCCCGCATCCAACCGCCTCCCGCGATCTTGACGAGATCGTCGGTCCACCTTGCGGGAGGCCTACCTCTGCTACTATTACTATTATATATTCTCATTCACTAACTGTTAATTTACCAAATAATTTATCTTTAGGACATGTATGTCTTATGTTATGTGGTAGCGCCATCTACCTGCCTATCTATAACTAATCGCATCAACGTCAATCGTTCCATGCTGTTCTAGTGCGAGCGATACCATATTTTCCGTCCCTGTCTCCCATTCCCGAAGGAGGGGCACTGCCTTTCGCGAATTGGTCGAAACCACTAGGAGACTGCCCTTCTGAGACGAAGCAGATCGCCGTATATGGTAAGTGCCCTACGTCCTTGGAATATCCTATATCCACTCACAATCACCTCTTCCCGTATCCAATCCTAGGCGGCTAAAAACCCGCTATCCTTTGAATACAGTCCATTCCATTAATCCTTCCCAAGTCGCCTAGAACCTACGGTTTCGGTGTATCGCCGAACCATTTTTTTGATCCATACGAGTCGGATTCATTTACGTTTTTATACGTTATATCGCTGTACCTAGGCAGTTATAGCACCTAGCTGTACTCCTAATATATTCACATAACCGTCACATGGTTGTTTCCGCCCGCATCAGTAGGTAAACTTTTATGTAGCTACCTACTTACTAAATTATTAATTCTGGAACTATCATAGTTGTCTTATAAATCTCATATTTCAAGCAACTTTTAATTCCACAGCTCTAAAGTGTTGCCTACTTAGCCTACTTAGGTAAAATAATAGGTACATTAGATATTCTTATTTTGTTTCGTTCTCATTAGCTTATACTTACGTAAGCATGTCGCCACAAAAGACGCCACGCGTGTCGGAAGACAAAGAGATGACAATCTTAGAAGCAAAACGCAATATTTTATTTGAGCGCATTCAAAACATATACGAGCGTTCAAAAACCGCTTCTATGTCTGACAGTAATAGCGAAGCATTTCTCAGTTATTGTATGACAGTAGATAGTATTCGAACAGATTTTCATAAGTTGTTAGACGATTATAACGCAAGATTACTTTCTATCAATCCTGATGAAAAACCGAACTATCGGGCGTACACCTCATTCGAAGATCTTTATTGTATTATTAAGCGTATACAATCGCAATTGGAGGGTAAATGTTCAGCAGAGCCCGTTGCCCGCAAACCGAGATTACCGCCAATCGAGATTATGTCGTTTGACGGAGATATACGAAATTGGTCTTTATTCTATGCGAGTTTTAAGTCTACAGTGCACGATAATGGTTCTCTGACAGATGCTGACAGGTTGTACTATTTAATAGGTAAACTGTCACCGAAGGCCCAGTCCGTATTTGCAGGTGTCACACCCAGTGCTGAGAATTATCAGGTCATATTTCAGTCACTACTTGACAGACATCAGGACACGCGCGTCCTAGCGTCTACTTACTTTGACCAAGCTTTAAATCTCAAACTGTCCGGCAACGCGTCTGTCTCGAATTTCCAGCTGTTTATTGATAACTTCGTAACCGCGGTTAATTCTCTTAGGAATTTAAAATTAGAAGATATTTCCGACTTTATGTTGCTTCAACTCGCTTTAAAAAAGTTTGACACTGATACAATTCACGCATTCGAGATGACGGAACGCAATAATAAAATACCTACACTAGATAGTTTTATTTCGTTCATCAAAGATCAGTGCCGAATATTTCATAATACGCAGTCTGGTTCACCTGGCCCGTCTAACACTAACAGCAACAAACAAAGGTTGAATAAATCGCGAAATAGTAATAATAACTCGGTCCCTAATCCACAATCTTACGTTACATGTTCGGAATCTAATAGTAATAATTCACAGAAGTGTCTGTGCAGTAATATAGTGCACGACCATTTATATAAGTGTCCCGCCTTCGATAATCAGAATGCAACCGCTCGTTTTAAATGCGTAAAAGATAACAAAGCTTGCATTAATTGCTTAAGCATAAAACAAGTAATTGTTCTAGTAAGACAAAGTGCCGCTTCTGCAATAAAAAACATCATTCATTGCTTCATTTCGATAAAGATAACCCGTTGTCAAGCCAAGCCGCTAACCTTGACACACTTACATCGCAGATGCAGGCCACGGTGCCCTCCCCCTGCACGCCTCAGGGCGAGGTATCGTTGTGTAAGACGTCCATTGCGCGGGCGACGCGCAAGCGAGGACGGCACTCGCGCATCTATAATGATCCGCGCAGGGCCAAAACGCAGTGTATGACGTCTAAGACTGTTCTGTTAGCGACAGCGCAAGTTATCGTATATGATGTTAATGGGTCGCCGCACATGGTACGTTGTCTGCTAGATAGCGCATCTCAGACCAATCTAATAACATCGGAATGCTTCAAACGCCTCGGATTATGGAATAACTTTAAAAATACTAACTCAACCGTCAAAGGGATAGGCGGATCAGAAAAGCATTGCAGGGGTTCCGTAGATATTAAAATATATTCGCGTTTTGATAGGAATTTTAATTTTAACATTTTTTCGCTTATCGTGGAGCGTATCACGGACGCATTGCCGAACGCTTATGTAGACGTAGCATCACTCACTCACCTCGAGTCATTGCCGCTAGCAGACGCGGAGTTTGCGAATCCGGCAGGCATTGATCTTTTGATCGGAGCTTCAATATTTACGCACTTGCTACTAACTAAAATAGTACGTAGTGAGCGATATGATTTACCGCCCGCTATTGAGACGGTACTTGGGTATGTGATTATGGGTACCGTACCTACGTTACATACTTCTCATTGTATTACGTCTTGTTGTTGTTCTGCTCTTCAAGAGATCAAGGTGGGTGCTAAAACTGTGTGTAAGATAGAGCACTAATTAGCTATGCTATGCTATGCTATGCTATGCTATGCTATGCTATGCTATGCTATGCTATGCTATGCTATGCTTTGCTATGCTATGCTATGCTACGCCATGCTATGCTACGCTATGATATGCTATGCTATGATATGCTACGCTATGCTATGCTAAGCTACGCTACGCTTCACTATACTATACTACACTTCCGCTTTGTATATGGATGACCTTGCCTGTAGTGTCATACCCGCTCCGCTAGCAATTTCGCTTTGTGAAGAGCTCATTCAGCTTTTCAAGCGAGGCCAGTTTGATCTTGTCAAATGGACAAGCAACTCTAAGGAGGTTCTCGCACGCATACCAGATTCTCATAAAGCTTCTCCAGACATTGAGTTTGAGAAGTCTGTACCGCATAAAGTTCTCGGTTTACGCTGGGACAAGTCCTGTGATAGTATTCGGTTTGACGTCTCACCACCAGATGATAAGTGCACCAAACGCACTATGCTGTCTACAGTGGCTCGACTATGGGACATAATGGGTTTTGTGGCTCCCACAATTTTGTACGCCAAGCTCTTGATCAAAGAGCTTTGGCTATCAAAGTGTGAGTGGGATGAAACACCCCCTGACCATATTGTCGCCGCTTGGGGCCAGTTTTGTATTGAGCTTACCGCGCTCAATCAAATTACTATTCCGCGTCATCTTGGGTTGGTAGATGGACGTACCATCAACTTAAGGCGCTGTTATACCTCAGAAGCCGTGAAACACCTAATTTTTCGTCGCGCATCTAGCCATTACTTATAATTTTTCATGTATGTAAAATAGAATCACGGTAAAAAAATCACAAAATCGAGGCAAAAAATAATCTTTCGTCTCACTGTTTGCAATATTTTGATCGTAAGCTGTCATATTTTATTTGATAATATTGTAGGAAATCTAATGAACTAAAGAATTACCCTATTTATTTTCATATTATACGTGTATATTTTGTAAAATTAAGTAAAATCTGCCAAACGTCTATGATTTAGACGCTCGGTAGATCCCATCAATATCAAACGCTTCAGCAATTTAAACCTTATTAGCATAAGCGGTGTACTGAGTGTCAGTTGCTAGTTTACGCCCCACCCAGACCTCATCATTCGGCTATGAGCCCTGTGAGAGATAGGTCATGTCGCTTGCGTCTCCGCTGCACGAAATTTTACGTAAACCTGTTTGTTATTATAATACGCCAAATTGAGTTCGTAATTTCATGTTTTATGTTATAGACTGAATACTTTGAATCAAATATATATAGTTTATACTCTTGTTGCATTTAGTGTGTTATTGTTTCTGTGCTTATAAATATATAGTTAGAAGAATAAAATATGGACAATTAGAGAAATGAAGTTCTACGAAGGATTTGTACAAGAAAGCGTCGTAATAAAATAGAAATTCATCCATGGTCAAGTGATTATGCAATATGTAACATTTTTACACAAATTACCTATTTTCATAAGAGTCTTTTATGACTAACTATGTTATAGATTATCGATTATGCATAATATAATTATATAAATTATTCTCACAATACATAGCTGCCACAGTTTTCAATTTTTGAAAGAGTAATAACATAAAATCGAATCATTTTATGTACCTATATTCCAAATTCATTAGCTTGTCAGAGCGCCGGGAGCGCTAAGATGCCAATATGACAGCTTACGGCGAACAATAAACAGCGCTAATATGGCGCTCCGCAATCCGCACACAAGCGGTAACGAATGTTGTATTATTGTGTTGTGAACATAAACCTATTTAGGTACATCGGGTAAAACTTTGATTATTCATAAACTATTAGGTATGTCTCAGTACATCTATATCTTTTTGATTTCTAAAATCAATCATTTATAAGTAAGAAGGTGACTTCTCTGTTTGCTATAACACAAGATATAGTATTTTTTTTTAATAATAAAGTACGTAACTAATTATCTTTATTGTAATTTACAGTGAAGTTAAAGATAACAGTTCTGCAACGTCTTACACACATCTGACTGCAGTCATTCCTAACACGATCTGTTCAAGAGCTAGCCAAGAAATGCCAAACAATTTTTTTAACAAATTTGACTCAAATTCCGTAGTGATAAGCAAAAATTACAAGAGGGATAGCAGTAACTGGTTCAAATTGCGTAAGAATATGTTGACAGATTGAAATTTTGGTATAGTGGTAAAAAAAAGAGATAACAGCAGTAAAGCTTAGTAAAAATATTTTGTACAAATAAAATATTTGCAATGTAAAATCAGTTGCGCATGGAATCTTAAATGAACAACTGACTTTGCAACAACTGGTGAAGCAAGAAAATGTAACAATCGAGCCTTGTGGATTATCCGTTTATTGGTGCCACGCCAGATGGATTAATAGGTCCAAACACGATTGTGGAAATTTAATGTAGGATTGTAGCAGACAGCTAACTTTTGATGAGCTGTAAACTCTGTTTTTCGTTAATAAATGAATAAATGATAAATGAATATAAATAAATATCTTTTAATATTTATTTTCTTTGAAACAACACATATTTGAAGCGAAAGAAAATTTTTATATTTTCCATACAAACATGTATGAGGAGAGCTAACGAAAAAGCAGTAACTCAAATTCTAATTCTATAATTTTCTAAGCGACATAGCAGTATCTCATGAATAAGGTATATCCACATATATTTTTGATGTTTATCTATTTTAAAAAATAATAATGGGCTGGGTTTCGAAACGAGTCACCTGAATTTGAGGGTATTGGTAGTGTAGGGGGCTTACGGGTGTTCTTTTTAATCCCCTAAAAGTAATTTTGGCTGCCGGAGTTGCGTCTAAATATTTTTAAACAATTTCCAAAATTTCATAAATACTTCGGCAGTTATGCAAAACGGAACGTAGTTTTTATACTTTAGTACAGTTTTAGAAATGTCATTTTTAGGTTTTATGTGATTAACGTGAAACGAAACGCAAAACTGCCATCTTGGAATGATCATATTGAGAGCTAATGTCAAATTTGTGTGTCATTGCTTTCGAGTGCCTAGGATTAGGTGCGACTGTAATAAGTAACTAAATAGGTTATGTTAGGTTCTCTTTTGACCCTTAATCCGAAAATAGGAGCCCTTCGCAGGGCTCCGTCAACCTTAGTTTATTAAACTAGTGTGATGAATGTGGAAATTGGCAGTGCCATACACACGGAGATTTATTTTTTCAGAGGAAACCAAGTATTTCCGGCAAGTGAAAATTGTGAGCGGGGTTTCAAGACCTCCCCTCCTCCCTCTCCAATCACTCACAACCCCTAAAAATGGCGACGTATTTCGAAAGCTTTACCATAATAATTATACTTATAATAACAATAACATCCATAAATAAATAAAAGAAATCAACTTTTACTAAACTTCAATTATCTCGTAACTCGCTTTAGTTGAGATACGGCTTTTGCGCTTAGTAGAACAGTATTGTGATTTAGGGTACCGTAGCCAAAAATTGTAAAAACGGAACCCTTATAGATTCTCAACGTCTGTTTGAGCTGTTCACTCAGAACATAGGGTTATGATAAATAATACCGCGATTTATGATATAAAACTAATGTATTGAGTTTTACGTAATTGATACAGTATGAGTTAATTATTGCTAAATGATATGAGTGAACGCGACGCGGTTTACGTGAGCACTGATCGAACTACATCGCATAAATTCATGCATGGCGTAAAATGCTGACGCTGCACCTTTGCTGTACGATGTAACTCGTACATGCTCCCCAGCCGCAGAAGAGATGATGATATTATGAGAAATTAAAATTAATAATTATAACCAATATAAATCGTATGTATATCTTGATACATTAAAATTCATGATAAAAAATGATAAACCAAATAACTAAAGGTAGTGAAAAACAATTAATTATGGTTATGATTTACAATAGAATTGATATCTATATGTATAAAGTTTTATAAAAAGTAATGTAAAGTTCACATCTGTGTCTTTTCTATTTCAAAGTCATGTTTGATCGGTATAGGCGAATTACAACTATCACGATATAGTTTCACGCTTGACTTCGTGAAGAACACTTGGCCAGCCGAGGCCTTCCGATCACTTTGCGCACTAAAATGAACGACACTTGGCTGCGGTTCAGCCCTAATACGCACTTCACTACACACATCACTGTGACTGTTCTTGTTGGCCGGTGAAGAGCATGAGGCAGTTGCCTGCCGCCGAGATGCGACAACTCGTCGCCTTCGCCTCCAAAAGAAGATCACCGCAGCGATAATAGCGGCGGCCAGCAAAGCATAGCTAATACTGTAGTGATGGATGTCATGGGTTGACAACACATCGGGCAATTCATTAGCCTTTTCTTTTATTCCTATGATTTGCTGGTGAAGATTTTGCAAGGCTATATTTACCGAATAGTCTGTGACGTTATTGTCAATTGATAAGTGGGGCATAGATAGGTTAAATATGTGATCTAACCGATTGACCTTCGGTGTCATTACGTCAGGTGCAATATTCAGAATATTAGAGTTCCTTTTCTGCGGATACAGTGAAAAGTCGTCGCCTTTAGCAATACACGTTAAGCCTATATTAATAATGCCTGCATTGCTAAGCTGTCGTTTTGCAATTTGATCATCGCAAATGAATCGTAGTTGATACGTATTGCAACAAAAATAGAGGTATTCTGACGGTTCATTCAATTCTAACCATATATTCCTACAACTAGATGTTTCAAGTTTGCACTGATTTCCTTCTATTCGGCAAAACTTCTCCTCCTTAGTTAAATGCATTATTGGTTTGGGCAAGTCACAGAAATAGGCGTCGTTGTTGTGCTTACACTTTTGTATTTCATTTATAGACATGGATAAATAAGAATCTCTGCTTAAATTGATACCTATACACTCAGCGACGGGCAATACTTGCACCATATTCTGATCTAACTGATGCGGAATGGGTATTATTTTATACAACTGATAAATATCTCTACTTATCAGCGGAAAAGTGGTTTCAAATATAAAGTATTTGTTCGTCATTCGCGCCTTGACGTTCAGGAACTTATAAATATCTCTTACATTTTGCAAGTTAGTAATGGGCAATGTAAGATCCCTAGACAGTTGATTGGAGATTATTTGCAATTCTTTTTCAAGTTGTTTAGGATGTAATAAATGAAAGCTAAATTGATTTTGATAAATGTCGGTCAGAGTATCTAAAAGAGTATTTTGTATGGATTTAAGATTTTGTAACATAGAGGTAGCCGTGATGGTTGCTAATGTAAAATCTTGTATAAGAGTTAAGTTATTTATTTGTTGCTGGGCGTAATTCGCTGTTTGTTCTAGTTGGTTTATATGTTGATTCACAAGTTTGTGTTGTTTGGAAATAGTTGTTTCAGTTCTTTTAAGTAAATTATACTCAGCTTCTACAATACTGGTCTGATTTTTCCATAAGTGAATCATATACTGTTCATTGTTTCGTAACTGCGAAATATCGAGTTCGTATCTTTCTGCGAACCGTTGATCGAGTACACCGAACAAGTCATTCGCAATGCTGCCGACCACATTGATAAGCCCACGGCGCCGACGCCGTCTGGTGTGCGCCGAGAAGTGCTGATCTTGCAGTAACTCATTATAGTATTGCAATTCGTTGTAATCGTGACGCAATTGTAGTAAAGTCATATTACAATATGTTTCGTGGTTTATCTTCGCGCATAAATTGTCTAAATAATTTGATATCTTAAAGAAGGCCTGATTACCTTCCCAGTAGGGTCCCATATCGAAATATGTCACGAGAGTCCACTTGTCTCGAATGAGTTGAATTTTCGAAATAGGTTCAAAGTACAGTGATTGGTTCAAAGGTAAAGTTTTAATGTTAAATGACGATGAAACAGTTGTTATGATATTAAAAAATAATATAAATGATAGCGCTAGAGACAGAAAGCTTGTCCTGGGATATTGCCTTTTTGGTTTGACAGTTGGATATGATTGCGGGCTAGACTGGCTGTTATTTTTATCTTGTGATACCTTATTGTTTTGATTTGTTGCTGAAAGGGGCAATACAGACAACTTGATAACTGGCCTTTTTATATACCCATTTTTTGTTTTTAAGGTAACCACTCGAACTAAATTATCTTTTCCGGGATGAACCTGTGTTACTCAACCCATAGCCCATTTACCCGGCGGTATGTTATCTTCGTGGATAACAACTAGATCGCCGACTTCAATGTTACTTTTCTTGTCTAGCCATTTACTTCTTGCTGACAACTGCGTTAGGTATTCGCTTTTCCAGCGATTCCAGATATCTTGCTTAATTTTGGAGATAAGGTGCCATCTAGTTCGAGCGTCATGCTCCGTTGCTATGACATTTAATCCTGATCTTCCGGTGAGGAAATGGGCTGGTGTTAAAAAGTCCAGGTCTTCTGGATCCTCCGACAGGGGGCAAAGTGGCCTAGAGTTTAAACAAGCCTCAATTTGTGCCAGTATTGTGGACCATTCCTTAAAGGTCAGTTTTTGTTCTCCTACAACCCGTTTAATATGATGTTTGAGGCTCCTTACCGCTCGCTCCCATAAGCCGCCTGCACTAGGCCAAGATGGGGCGTTAAAATGCCACTGAATGTTCATGTCAGTAATCACTCTGAAAAAATGGTCGTCCAAAGTTTCTTTCAGCTCAAAGTAATTATTTTGCAAGATCCTATTCGCCCCAACAAAATTGGTTCCGTTGTCACTGTATAAGTGAGACGGTGTGCATCTTCTTGCTGCCATACGCCGGAGTGCCGATATGAATGCAGCGCTAGTACTATCGGATACGATTTCTATATGTGTGGCTTTAGTCACTAAACATATAAATATTACAACGTATCCTTTGCTAGTGACTACACCACGACCTTTGTTAATTTTTACATCTACAAAGCCGGTGTAGTCGACACCCGTATGATAAAAAGGATGTGCTGGATTGACACGCGCCATGGGCAAGTCTCCCATAAGTTGCGATTGCTTCTTCGTATTTACGACAGGTGACACAAGTTCTCAATTGTTTTTTGACGGCCCTGTTCCCACTGATAATCCAATATTTTTGACGTAAATTTGCTAAAGTCACGCGTGGACCACCATGCAATGTGAGTTGATGAGCTTGATTTATAAGTAAGATGGTTAACTGGCTATCGTAAGGAATTATTATGGGGTGTTTCATGTCCTCTGTGATATTTGCGTTCCTAAGTCTTTAGGACTTTTACGTGTAGGCGGGCACACGTAAAAGTCCTTCCTTGTCAATAAATGGGCTGAAACTTGTAATTTTACTATTCGAAGGTAATCTATTACCTTTCACTAGACACGTTATTTCTGTAAGGAATTCCGTTTGTTGTACGTATCTAATAATCATATGTTTAGCGCGTCTCAATTCTCGTAATGTGAGATAGGGCTGACGCTCGCTTTTCTTTATAGATATACGTAGTATCCATGCTAGTATACGTATAATCTTATTTAACGTACTGAATTTATGTAATAAATTAATAATGATTTGTTCAACCATATTTGATTGCTTGCTAACTATATTTACGAATTTTGCTTTCAGTTCTTGTTCAGTGGTATATTTGGGAATGTTTTGTTGATTTTCCATATATGATGGCAGCCAAGTCGGGCCATTACACCATAGCGAATGGTTTCTAAGTTGTGAAACCGATAACCCACGACTGGCGCAATCTGCGGGGTTCTCGTTAGTGTTAACGTATTGCCAACTATCTGCAGGCATAATTTTCGTGATGCATTTCACCCTATTCGCAACAAACGTTTGCCAACGACTTGGTTCGCCTTGAATCCAACCCAGCACCGCAGTTGAATCGGTCCAGCCATATGTTTTAATGTTATGATCGCAATAGCATTGCTTGATAGTCTGCATTAATTTTGATAACAGAAGTGCTCCTGATAGTTCTAATCTTGGGATTGAAATTGTTTTATTACAGGGAGCTACGCGTGTCTTGGCTGCTACTAAAAACACCTTCGTCCCACTAGCTCGTGTGATCCTGCTATACACCACGGCTGCATACGCCTTCCTGGACGCATCGCAAAAGCCGTGCAACTCAACAGTGTCTTGCTCTTGTATGCATATCCACCGGTTGATTTCAAAAGACTCAATATCTCTCAATTCATCTCTTAATGTGATCCATTTCTTATTGACCTCTTCAGGTAAATGATCATCCCAGGCTAATTGCGACAGCCAGACAGTCTGAAATAATATTTTCATGCTTGTAGTGATGAGTGCAAGCCAGCCAAGTGGGTCAAACAATTTTGAAATGTCGGACAACATGGATCTCTTGGTGGGCATGAGGTTAGATATTTCAATCTTGGATTTAAAAATGAATACATCTTTATGAGGATTCCAACCTAAGCCTAAAGTTTTCGTCGAATCCGCTTCCTTAAATTGGTAGGTCTGAGGATTGCATTGATCTTTACGGAGGTCTGATAAAAGCTCTGGCTCATTCGACGTCCACTTTCTGAGATTGAACCCGCCAGATTTTAAGAGTTCAACTAAATCTGATTTCAATTGCTTAGCCTTCTCTATGGAGTAGTGTCCTCCACAAAAATCGTCCATATAAAAGCATTCTTCGACCGCTTTTGCTGCTTCTGGATACCGAGACCTCTCATCTGATGCAACCTGTCTTAAAGTCATTAGAACCAGAAAGGGAGCAGCGGTAGTTCCGTAGGTGACTGTGGTCAATTGATAGGTATTGATCGATTGATTACTTGATGTACGCCACAGTACCTTTTGAAGTTTTTGATCATCGGAATGTATGTTTATTTTTCTAAACATCATTTCAATGTCACTTACGTAGGCATATGGATACTGCCTCCATTTTAAAATCAAGCGTGCAATGTCTTGCTGCAAGTTCGGTCCCTTGTACATAATATCATTCAGGCTGTACCCACTACTGGTTTTCGCAGATGCGTTGAAGACAACGCGCAGTTTAGTCGTTACAGCATCCTTTCGTAAAACCGCATGATGAGGTATGACGTACTCTTTATCTGGCGAAACGCAAGTTGATCTTGTCATATGATACAGTTGTTCGTACTGAGCCATGAAAGATTTATAATCTGATGCAAACTGTACATTTTTATCAAATTTCCTTTCTAGGCTGCGAAACTGTGCGAGAGCTAATGGCCGTGAAAATCCTAATTTTTCTTCATGGTCAGGTTTGAGAGGTAACCGTACTTCATACCTGCCATCATCTAATCTTTTGGTAGTTGCTAAGTAGAAGTCTATGCATTGCTGATCTTCAGAAGATAAATTTGATAGTTCAGGTACGTCCTCGATTTCCCAAAATTTTCGTAAGTCATCTGTATTTAGGATGACATTACAATGATACGTCTGTACATTACCGCACAATATCCAACCGAGTCGGGTCTGTTGCGCAATCGGTTGTGCAGGGCCGGAGTTGATAATACCTTCTAATATTATTGTTGAAAACATGTCTGCACCAAAAAGTAGATCGACGGGCCGACTAATATTAAATTCGGGATCCGCAAGGCAAATATTGCTTAAAATTTCCTAAGATGGTTTTTTGAAAGTATAATTGGGAAGATTTTTTATTAAAGTTTGCATAATTACGACCTCTGTCTGAAATTCGTAATCACTATGCAATGATTTACAATGTAAGTAAAGAGTCCCCCTACAAGTACTTTCCTTAGCTCCTATACCTGATACTACACCCTTGTTTCTTTTTCTTGGCAAACTCAACAATTGAGCTGCACTTTCGGTTATGATAGAAATTTGTGAGCCTTGGTCTATCAAAGCCCTCAGCGTATGATATGAACCATCCGATCCTCTAACATTAACTAGCGCGGTGGCTAAAATAACCGCACCCGTGAAATTTTGTGACACGTGAGATGCACGATTATTTTCTCCCGTTGCGAATGTATTTTGCTCAAAATCATTCCTACCCAAAGCCGACCCTGTGTTACTTGATAATACTGTTGAATAAGCCGAATGTAATAATGTGTTATGATTTTCGTTACATTCACGGCACCTTGAATTTGAAATGCAAGCCTTGTCGTAATGATTGTATAGACAATTTTTGCAGAGTTTCAGTTTCGCAATTAACTTTAGTTTTGCGTCAATTGGCATATTAATAAATGTTTTACAATGGAAAATTTTATGACTGCCCATGTTGCAAACTGCGCATTTACTATTATTAGAACTATATAATTTATTATTAACTAATTGAGTTTGATTAATATAGGCATTAGGCTTTGAATATTGCTGCTTTTTCACGTTAACGACTGGCTCTTTGTTATAATTTTGTCGAGGATAGCTTGAACTGGTTGACGGTTCGGGTTTCTTTCTCGATGATTCCAAGGATGTAAACTTAGCTTCCAGAAACTCTAAAAACTCTGACAACTTGTATACTTCTCTAGGGTTTTTCATTGATTCTATGAAGTCGTCGTGGGTTTCTGGGTCTAATTTCAACGATAGAAAATATACAATGATAGGATCCCAATTAGATATGTCAACGCCAAGATTTTCTATGGCATGCAAACATTCATTGGTCGTATCGTGTATCCTTTTGATGTGCGTCAAGGACCTTTGTTGAACCGACGGAAGGTTCAATATCCTAGCCGCATATGAGCAAAATATGCGCCTCCTGTTGTCATATCTATGGTTAAGAATTTCCCAACAAGTTTCATAATTCTCTGAGCTTATTTTTAGGTGTTGAATAAGCTTTTCGGCCTCTCCTTTCACCTTGCCCTTCAGGAACTGCATTTTCTGAGCAGGTGACAACGACGGGTTATTGTGGATTGTTTCGTAGAAGAGGTCTTTAAACGATACAAATTGTTGAAAAGATCCATGGAAAATAGGCAGTTCTACCTTCGGGGTGGACTTTTCACGATGTGACGTTGACCAAAGTTTACTATTTATAGCATTTTTTATAGTGTTATAAATAGCTTCCTGGTTAGAATAAGTTTGCTCATAGGTCTTATTTTCGCCGCATAGTTCACTATCAATGTCCCAATGCAGCTTATCTATAGTAGACCAACGTGTTTGAAGATTGTTCAGGGCATCTTCTAGAGCCCATTTTTCTGATAAATTATCTAAATTAATCGCTGATACAGTGCGATTGAAGGCTCGGAAGTTACTCGATTGTTTACGTAACATTTCTTCCACCTTGCTACTAGTGCCTCGAGACCTTTTGGCTAAGTCCGATGGCCCCGCACACTCCGTGTCAGGGGTTGGGGTGACCTGAGTCGGAGTTGACGGCCTGCTCTCTACAGGATTCGAGACCAAAAGTTGTTGCTTCCCTACCGACGGCAATGGGCTTCGTATACCAGATTCCACTCGGTAACGTTCAATCATAGAGCGTACGGCATCGTATGATTGACGCGTTTGATCGAATTGATTAGTTGTAAAGTAAGAGTGTGAAGGCTCGAGATTTTCACTCAAATGGCTATGGTTCCTTTGATATTCATTCCAATAAGCCGTAAGATTTTCTAACCTTCTCTTGACATAGTCAGGAGTTTTTCGCTCGGCTCCGTCCTTTTTAAAGTTGATACCGAGCTGGCTGATAGCTTCGGTAATTTGAGCTTGGGTTGCTAAGATCTGAGACGCCATAGTGATTGTTTATAATATGATATAAATATGGAAATATCTTACTTGATATATTCAGCGACTGACTATGATCGATACGCGCCCTGGAACCTGGTGCGAGGAAATCCTGGGTACTTGTACCTGGTCTGCACAATCACTGATGCACTGATAGTAGTTTTATGACATATTTGATGAAAAACCTTGATAGAGTTGATTCACTTCACCAGCACTAGTTGGAATTGTGCACATGGTACGATAAATGCTGTCCGCGTGGCACCACGAGACCGAAAAACAACGCGTGGCTTTGATATGCTAGTTCTTTTTCCTCGAAGGACCAGTGATGTTTGAGCTGTTCACTCAGAACATAGGGTTATGATAAATAATACCGCGATTTATGATATAAAACTGATGTATTGAGTTTTACGTAATTGATACAGTATGAGTTAATTATTGCTAAATGATATGAGTGAACGCGACGCGGTTTACGTGAGCACTGATCGAACTACATCGCATAAATTCATGCATGGCGTAAAATGCTGACGCTGCACCTTTGCTGTACGATGTAACTCGTACAATGTCTGTCTGTCTGTCCGCCTGTATGTCACAGCCAACTTATTGCAAAACAGATTTGAAAACTGGCAGGAATGGAATTAGATGTAGGTATTCTATGAACTGCTTCACTATTTTTGTACAAAAACAAACATAATAATGGCCTCTCCATACATGGAAGTGGAACTGACTTAATTATTTTTATCATCTTACGGCACGTAGGTATTTACCTACTTTCGTCAACTATTAATACCTATAACGTCTAATGTAAACCAGTTTTGCTCATGGCTGCACTGAGAACAAAAACTGCGCTATGCCTATATTGTAGAAACAGATTGATGTATGTAATATAAATTTTAATATCAGTATTTCAATATGCTAAAACGTTTTGCTTGAGATTTTGAAATATTGGAATACGGATGTCGCCAGAATACGGCCGCACGCGACGAGAATGAAGGGGGGTGCCCCGCAGTAGACGGAGCTAAGCTCCCTTCACCTCCCCTGCTTCACCCTCTCATTTACCAAAACAGTCGCTTAGGACAGCGCCTTAACAGGTTTCGCTGACGCCAGCGAGCGTGTTTAAGTCGGAGTCGTATATCTGCAAGTCCGCATTGGTTCTAACTACTCGGTGCAGTTAGTTTGTGCCAAGTCTAAGGTCTTGCCTGTTAAAACCATTTCGGTTGCGAGACTGGAGTTGTGCGCGGCCCTTCTGCTGTCTCAGTTGCTCCGCAAGGTTCAAGACACAGTTTTGCCCCACTACTCTATTAATAAATATACGCATTTTCCGACTCCAAGGTAGTGCTCGCTTGGATTTATTCTTCTCCTCATCGCTGGCAGACTTTGTCGCCAACCGCGTTAGTAAATTGATTGAACTTGTTCCCGCCACTTGTTTCAATCACGTCGCGAGTTATCGTACTCGTCTTGAGGAAGAACTTTCCATAGATCATATTGACTGGAAGTTTATTCCGCCAGCATCTCCACATTTCGGTGGATGTTGGAAAAGCATGGTCGAAGTAATTAAGGCGCGTCTCTTCAAAGTTGTAGGTCAACAGATCCTATCTTACGAAGAGCTTTTAACTGTCCTTGCACAAGTTGAGGCACTGATCAACTCGCGTCCGCTCACGGCATTGAGTAGTGACCCTGCAGAACCATCCGCGTTAAGCCCTGCACATTTTCTGAACACAGTGCCATTATCGTCACTTCCGGCTCTCATGGCCGTTAGCCATCGTAGAGAAATTGCATACTTCCAAGGACGGTTCGACCCGCGTTGTTACCGTGAAAACCGCTAAAGGGAGTTACGTGCGCCCTGTTGTACGTCTCTGTCCGCTTCCAACTCAGTGAGATCTAGCCTGAAGTTGGACCTACCTCTTAGTTTAAGTATTTAGTTAGTAATTTTCGCTATTATTGCGTTTGTATTTTTCGCTAAAGTTAATTTAGATTAATTTTATTGTCATATCGCTGTCTTAGCCTATTGATGGGTTAAGCGGTAGTACACCCAACATAGCTAAGTTCAATTCAATTTTTTTTTAAAGGCAACCCTTTAGGGCCGGGGGATATGGTAGCGCCATCTACCTTCCTATCTATAACTAATCGCATCAACTTCAATTGTTCCATGCTGTTCTAGTGCGAGCGATACCATATTTTCCGTCCCTGTCTCCCATTCCCGAAGGAGGGGCACTGCCTTTCGCGGATTGGTCGCCGCGAAAACGTCGACGCGAGAGACAGTCCAGAACTTTCGAGGACATTCGATTCGCTAGATACGCGTCCGCCATACCGTATCACCGCGCCGCTCCCGCTATAGTTATTACCGATTATATAAACCGCTCGCAAGTGGAAGTGACTGTGTAGTGAAGTGAATTCAGCAGCTTCATCCCGAAACCACCAGGAGACTGCCCTTCTGAGACGAAGCAGATCGCCGTATAAGGTAAGTGCCCTCCGTCCTTGGAATATCCTTTACCCACTCACAATCACCTCTTCCCGTATCCAATCCTAGGCGGCTAAAAACCCGCTATCCTTTGAATACAGTCCATTCCATTAATCCTTCCCAAGTCGCCTAGAACCTACGGTTTCGGTGTATCGCCGAACCATTATGTATAAATCTATTGACATACGCAAATATACGTCTCAGTTTTAAAAACGATGAAAACTTATCTATATTTAGAATTTCTGTTTCAGGTTCCTGGACAACAGCGGGAGTGGACTTCATCTCAGGTAAGTCTGATTCATTTATTAATTTCTTTAAATAGGGCCAATCAGATTCAGGCTGTATTAGAAAGTTTGGACCTGACCACCAGAAATTAAAATTGATGATTTGATCTGGGCTCACGTCCCTTGAGATCAGGTCAGCCGGATTCTGATCAGTTGGCACATAGCGCCACGACGAACTATTGGTAAGTTCATTAATTTCGGCTACCCTATTAGCTACAAACGTTTTTAACTTTGCAGAATTACCATTCAACCAGCTGAGGACAACGCTGGAATTGCACCAGTAAATGATGCGATTTTCATCACATCGCAGAGAGCTGGTAACTGTCTTACACAATTTTGCAGCTAATAGCGCAGCGCAAATCTCCAGACGCGGTATTTTTGTCGGATTCAACGGCGCCACCTTAGACTTAGCACATAGTAAATTTACCTTTACCTCACCAGCTAAGTTGTGTGACCGTAGGTCCACACAGGCACCGTAAGTGACTTGGGAAGCACCACTAAAGGTATGTATTTCTATATAACTAGGAGCTTCGCATAGTGTTAAGCGCGGGATCTGTAAACCTGATAAAAAAATTAAATTGCCAATGAACTTATTCCAGGATTCCAGGATATCGGAACTAACTGGTTCATCCCAATCCTTCTTGTTCAGCCATAAGGACTGAAGTAACATTTTAGGTATAATTACACATGGACTGAGAATTCCAAGAATATCAAAAATCTTGAATGATGCAGACAGTATCGATCGCTTGGTAACCACATCATTTTTATTGGGAATCTCAATCGATATTTGAAGAATATCGTTTTTAGGATTCCAATTTAATCCTAAAGTATTATTAGATTCACTTAAACTAACCTTATCATTCTGATCAATGACTGATGATTTCAAAGTTTTGACAGAATTGGACTCGTCACTTCTCCAAAGTATTAATTGTAAATTACGATCCTTTTCATTTAATTCAAACATTCTAAAGAATTTTTCAATATCAGCTGTTAAAATGTATTTGTACTGACGAGCCATGAATGAAATGAACCACGAATCAAAATAGAAAATATTGAATCTTGAACATTGGGACCGACAATCTGCAGATCGTTCAGAGAGAAACCTGAGGAAGTTCGTGCCGATCCATCAAAGACAACACGAGTCTTTGTCGTTTCACTATTTTGCTTATATACTGCATGATGGCAAAGATAATAGGATGGAACGGGATTAGTAGTCGGACATTCCTCTAAAAGACCTAACTCTAAATATTCTTGAATGAAATTGCAATATTTTAACTTTAATTCTGGATTCTTACGGAAACGTCTTTCTAAATACAACAATCATTTCTTAGCCATAGCGTAAGAATCTCCTAAACAATCTGGAGTATCAATTATTGGCAGCCTCACACAAAATCTACCCGATTCTAAACGACAAGTATTACGATAAAAATGGTCTTAACATGCCTGCTCAATTTTGCTAAAATATTGCTTATCTGGAACCTGCTCAAGTTCCTAAAACCTTTTCAAATGAGAATGAATATTGGAATTATGGCATTCGTCACTATCACTAATTGAAACATGACACGGAATATTTTTAGGTGATGAACAATTCCTTACACTTGGAGAAATTGGGCCGGCAACGAGCCAACTTAGCTTTGAGCTACGAAGCTTGGGCACGTTAGTAACCTAATGCAAGCTGATCACATCCGAGTAGGTCCC
Source organism: Euclidia mi (assembly GCA_944739405.2). Classification (NCBI taxonomy): domain Eukaryota; kingdom Metazoa; phylum Arthropoda; class Insecta; order Lepidoptera; family Erebidae; genus Euclidia; species Euclidia mi. Next base: position 23,167,356 of record OX123188.2, read on the forward strand.
AAAACAGGTCCGCACCTATCAAGACGTCTATGGCTGAAGGCCGATTAAAGCTAGGATCAGCTAGCTGTAGGTTGGTTGGAATATTTAATTGACTAATATCTATAGATTGTTTAGGAATAGCACTTGTTAGTTGGTTTAATACATAAAATAACTGTACAGCACTATAGTGTCATCATTAAGAGAATTTAATCGGGTAATACAACTTTTTTTTACGTATTCCGCTAAGTTGTTGCCTATACCAATAACGTTTATAGTATTAATAGCACATACCTGTAATGATAACTTGTTCATAAGGGACTGTCCGATAAATGAGAACTGACTGCCACAGTCTAACAAAGCACGCACTCGAAATTGTTTGTTTGTTTGTGGATTGATAACATTAACCATAGCTGTTGACAAAATAATGTGATTTTCTATAAAATTATCACTAATAGAATTATTTACTGATATTTCAGTTTAACCACGATCTGTGTTGGTATTATTGCTGCTGACTGTACTAGCATTACTTGCACTAGTATTGTTAAAATTAGGTGAATGCAAGAGTGAATTGTGCCTACGCTTGCACTCACGACAGGGACCCAACTTGCAGTCACGTGCTCGATGCCCAGTTCGTAAACAATTGGAGCATAAGTGCAACTTAAATGCTTCATCTCGTCGCTCCTGAACGCTCTTCGCAAGGAATGTAGGGCAGTCGTATATCCAGTGGTCACCCTTACAGACAACGCACTGCTTAGCGTCAGAGCCGGTGTTCTGAACTGTAGATGAAAAGGATTTAGTACTACAAGAATTGTTATTATTGTTTTGACGTGATTGTGTGACCTTGGGTATATCAGACTTATTTTGATTCATAGTTTCTAACACATCAGCGCGATCAGTTAGGAATTTATTGAAATCCTTTAAAGTAGGAAAATTGGACAAATTATTACGATGCTCTTCCCACTTCATGGCAGTACGATTATCTAATTTTGGTATTAGAATTTTAATAAAAATCATTTCAAGCAGTTCATCTTTCGTTGCTAAACTTGACAATGCTCGCAAGTTTTTAGTTGCGTGGTCAACTAGAAACCTCAGTGAATTGTCCGATTCACACAACACAAACGTATATATTTAATATATCAATGGATTTAGGTGTTGATTTATAAGTTGGCGCTTGTTATCGTAACGATCGCACAAAAGCTACCATGCAGTTTTATAATTACTTTCAGAAATCTCTAAATTGGAAATAATTCGCGAGGCTTCATTTTCAAGATACGATACCAAATAATGGAACTTGTGGATAGGTTGAATGCGTTCATTGTTATGAATAAGCGATAAATAGCTATCTCGGAACTCAAGCCAGCGGAAATAAGCGCCATCAAACTTTGCAATTTGTATTTGTGGTAATTTAAAATCAACATGATGACATTGAAATGACAGATCGTTATGACATTGTGATGAATTGTGCAAATCAGATTCGTTTGAAGTATTTTTGTACTTATCAAGTTGCTCTTCAGCAATTGCAAGATGTGAAGATCTGCTCAATTTCATCACGTTCGTCGATCTCAGAGTCTTAAGAAGAGAATTAATGACCTCAATCTGAGCCTGTAGTTCATCAAATTTGCTAGACATAGCTCGTATTTTACCAATACTAATTTCTAACTCTTTAATTTGGGTTTTATTCAATTTTGAAGAGCAAACTCCATCTTAATATTTTTTGAACTTTGTTAAACGACCTTTGACTGAGCTACGCTTAGCAAACAGTTCTTTCAATTGTTTTGCATTACAGTCTTTATCTTCGCTTAAAGATTTTTTTTATTATTTAATACTAATAGTAACAACAAACGATAAACTAGCACTGAGAACTTTACGAAAAATGCTTATTGTTAATTGAGTTCTAAACAGTAACGCAAAATGAAGGAATAAAGTTATATGTTTTGAATCTTATCTGTTAGGCTGCGTTTCCACAGAAGCTGAGCTGCGCGGAGCTGAGCAGAGACTTTTAAAAATTGACCAATCACATTGCTCAAAATACACATCTCATCTCCGCTCCGATTCAGTGGAAACAGTGTTAGCGGAGTTGAGAAGATTTACATTAAAATGTATGGTGCGCGGAGATAAGCGGGGCTCAGCGGTGTCGAGCTTAGTGGAGCTGTGCCGGGTGAAGCGGGGCTGAAATAATGTTAACTACAACAATGGCACGAACTATTGGGAGGGTGTCTATGAGTAAAATTGGAAATATAATTACTAATTGGTATTTATATACTCAAGTTTTGTTCATTTTTGAACTTATTTTAAGGAATAAGAAATTATTAGAAATTTATTAGAAATTATTAACATAAACCAATTTAAACATATAGTCAAGCAATTTCTACAAAAAAAAGTGTATTATAGCGTAAATGAATTTTTAAATGACATCAAAACAAGTATGCAATTATAAAATTAGAGTTGTGACTGTATTGACTACCCATTTTTTATATATATAGCCTCACAGCCGTATTCGGCTACAGCGACAGCTTCCTGGACTCTTTATTAATTTATAGAGCTGGATGTTGCAGCTCGTAAGTGTGCTCTCCAATGGCTTGCAAAGCCTATTTTAGCTGTGAACGTGCGCCCACATTGAGTACACGTTAGCACACCGCTATTATAATTGTATGGGACGGCTGCAGGTGGACGGGACTTGAGGTCGTCCCTTTTCTGATCCAGATCAGACCTACGTGTCATCTCAAACTCATTCACTTTATCGTGAACAAGTTTACGCCACTCTGCGCGCCGATTTGCCAGGTCCTCCCAATGCGTAGGTTCTATTTTGCATCTCTTAAAATGTCTTTTCAGAACATCCTTATATCTCAGATACTGATCACCGCGTTTTCGCTTACCGTATTGGAGTTCTGAAAAGAAGATACGCTTTGCCACACGTTCCTCCGCCATTCGTGATACATGGCCGCTCCACCAAAGTTGTCGCCGCATAATATATGCCTCGATGCCACTCACTTTGGCTCGTCGCAACACGTCAGTGTTCCTCACACGATCTGACCATCTGATATTCATGATCTTACGCAAACACATAAGGTGGAACCGGTCAAGTGAGCGAATATGGTGACGATACAAGCACCATGTCTCAGCGGAGTATAGGAGGTTGGGCAGAACTATTGCCATATATACAGAGACTTTTGTCCCCAACTGCAGATTATGAGAGCAGAAGACCTTTTGGTTCAGCTTACCGAATGCCACAGCTGTGGCACTAATTCTGCTGTTGATTTCCGCTTCTAGGTCACACTTAGATGTTACAGTGCTCCCTAGGTATCGAAATTTATCAACCTGCTGCAGACAATCCTCGCCGAGTTTAATTGTACACTGCTCACGGCCAAGCGAGTCCAAAGTCATTACTTCTGTCTTCTTGGCGTTGATCTTAAGACCAAATTTGTGACAAGACTCGGCAAAAACGGACATAAGCTGCTGCAGGCTGTCTGGGGAATCAGTAACGAAGCACAAATCATCCGCATACATGGTTTCCGTAACTAAAGCGTACGACACTTTGGTCTGAGCTCGGAGTCTGCTCAAGTTAAACAACTCTCCATCTGTCCGAAAGCGGATGCGGATTCCTTCGGGAAGTGCTTGTACAACCTCGCGGACAACGACAGAAAAGTACATCGCGAATAGTGTTGGTGCAAGAACGCATCCCTGCTTTACCCCACAGGTGACGGGAAAGAAGCCGGACTGCTCACCGTCGACTGCCACACAACACTTCATGTCGTCATGCAGAAGTCTCACAAGGTTAACAAACTTTGTTGTACATCCCAGTCTACCCAGTATTACCCACAAAGCTTCTCGAGGCACACTGTCAAACGCCTTCTCAAGGTCAACGAAACACATGTATAAATGGCGGCCTTGTTCCCGACTCTTTTCCTGTAGTTGACGTATCAAAAAGATCGCTTCACAAGTGCCTCGGTCGGGTCGGAAGCAAAACTGGGTTTCTGGGAGTATTCTCTCGGACAGAGGTTAAGCAGCACTCGGGCAAAGACTTTTCCGGAAGCAGATAAAAGCGAAATACCTCTATAAGAATTGCACTCGGAGCGATCACCTTTATTCTTGTATAGGTCACAGATACGGGACTCTTTAAACTCCCCAGGAACTTGTCCTTCGTCCCACATACGAACAAATAGCCTCCACAAAAGAGAATGCAGTTCCTCACCGCCATACTTTAGTAATTCACCCGGAATATAGTCATTGCCAACCGCCCGATTGTTTTGTTGTTGCTTGATAGCAGTGACAACTTCACCCAGTGACAGTGGTTTATCTAGCTCATGATAAATCGGGAGCTAAGGTATACACCCAATAGTATATCAACTGCACGGTCCACATTAAGCAAGGAGTTAAAATGTTCCACCCATCTATTCAGAACGTCCTCCATGGTTGACAGGAGGCACTCACCGTTCGCCGATTTAAGTGGCACTTTGACGTGACAAGTGGGGCCTATGAGTTTCCGAACCTCACAGTAGAACTCCCCGAGCTGATTGGTGTCTGATAGCCACTGCATGTGACGAGCTCTCTCTGACCACCATCTATCTTTTGTGTCCCGGCACAATTTGCGCAGCTCACGACTGCTTGATCTTATGTCCACGTCTGCACCTTGCTGTCAGCCACGACGCAGGAGTGACCGGTGTCTTTCGATAGCCGCTGACAAGTCAACATCGTTCTCATCAAACCAGTCCTCATTCTTACGGACGTTAAGACCTACAGTAGCCGTTGCGGCAGCCAGTAGATGAGATGAGATTCTCTGCCAGACAGAATCGATTTCACCCATCTCGCAAGTCTGTTGCGACGCGCCAAGGGACTCTATGTACTTCTTTCTTACCTCGAGATTTTGTAGCCTCTCTACGTTTAAGTACGCAGGCTTTATATTCTGACATCTTTGAGGTAGGTGAAGGCGGAGTTTTAATTTTGAGACAATTAAACGGTGGTCAGTCCAGCAGTTTGCACCACGCATCACGCGGGTGACTTGTACCTGGGCACGTCACGCTGTCTGACAATCGCGTATTCAATGAGATGCCAGTGTTTGGACCTCGGATGCATCCACGTAGTCTTGTGCTTTGCTGCAAGCCTAAACATTGAGTTTGTGATCGCAAGTTCGAATTGTGCACAAAGGCTGAGTAGCAATTGTCCGTTGCTGTTCATATTGCCGACTCCGTGTCTGCCAAGTATCTTGGGCCAGGCTTCATAGTCACGCCCAACTCTGGCATTAAAATCCCCCAGTATCAGAATCTGTTCACTGGGACGAATACTCTCGAGACAACGTGTGAGCTCTTCGTAGAATTTGTCCTTGATGTCGTCGGACTTGTCTAACGTAGGTGCATACACGCTAAAGACATTTAAAAAATTGTTATTGTCTAGGTGAAGGCGTAACGTGGTCAAGCGATCAGATATGTGGGTGGGGTATTCCGCCAAACGCTTTGCTAGGGTATTCTTGACCGCGAATCCCACACCTGACCTTCTAGGTTCGGATGAGGCAGTACCCTTCCAATAAAAGGTGTATCCGCCACCATATTCCACTAATACCCCTTCATCAGCGAGATGTGTTTCACTGAGGGCAGCCACATCTATGTTATAGCGACGAAGTTCCCGGGCAACGATAGCAGATTTCCTTTCCGGACAGGCATTATCATCGCAATCAAGAAGCGTACGCACATTCCACGCACCAAAATTCATTTTAGGAGTCTTGATATTATTTTTCCTGTAACGTCGACCACGTGTTAAAAGATGCAGAGGCAGCCGTGGCTACTACCATCCTGTTGGTGTAGGGCGAGCATTTCTTTACGGCACCTTTTCTAGCCCCCTCCCCGGCTGAGCGGGGAAAGCAGTGCCTCCCTAAAAAGGGCTGCTTTGTCACCCCGGGTGCTGCCGAATCTACACTGTCACCCCAATGTAGTGTAAAAGCGACCACGATGTTTCTACCACACCCCCGGGACCGCCTACGTGCAGGAATCAGACAAAGCCTGGTGAGCATCACACCAGACCTCTCTACCTCAACCCATCGCCGCAGGACTTTGCTTCATCGGAGTTCAAAAATTCGTGAGCTGTCAGGTACGCAGGATAAACTAATAATAATATTTTACTTTTAAAATTGCATGCCTTCTGACTGAATATGGAGATACTATTTTACTATGTATTGTTTGTCATCACAATTTTTATGTACCCATTTTCGCAATAAATCAGTTTGAAGTTTGGAATGTCCTGGTATTTTAATGAATTTATAATTTTACAAATGATGACGTAGGTAGTTGTCACACTGAACAATGGATTTTAATTTCACTATTTTAGTATATTTACTGGTTGTTTACTTGAAATAAGCTTTAAATTAGCTAGATACTTTGTTGAACTAATGAAATAAACAAGTGGAGTGTACCAAACAGCGACCCTTTTGATAGGAAAAATAGGTTTAGGTGTTAGGGTAAACAATGGGAATGGCACTTAACTGATAGGCGAGACGGCTGCTTCTGGCTGCATTGGTCCTCGCCGATGGCTGTTGGCACTGATAGGAACACGAGCTGTTCTACAGATGTTGACGGAACCTCGAACTGGCGTGGCAGGCTGACGGTGAACCCCGACGTGGCGACGTCGTAGAAGCTAAGGCTGGGAGCGGCGCGTTCTGCTGACCGACCTGGCTGGCTTAGTTGTCTTCTTTAATAGTTTTCCTGCGTCTGTAGTCCTCCACAATCAATCTTTGGTAGATTTCCTTTTGACGAGAATTCTTTGTCTTCGTACTTCGATCCGAGTTTTGCAAATCCGTGATGTTGCGGTCGCCAATTTTAATGTGTAATAGTAGACACTAAATGGAAGTTTTGTGATGAAAAGCTCAGATTCCGTTGATAACAGCTTTAATCTTGGTTTTTTGACATTATTACAATAAGTCGCAGTTTTTACGTCTTGATGCTAGCGTAACAAATTTTGAATAGAAAAATAAAAATATGTGCAGGTGTAAGTAAAATAAATTTAGGAGTCAGGTATAGCATTACTTAAACGAGTAACTTGATTCTATTCAAAATGACCAGGCGTTTATGCAGCGCAAACAGTGAATAATCTGCAAAAACTACAAAAGAAAAGAAAAATAGGTATGGCCACATATCAGACGAAATTAAAATATCTAGGTTATTTGGATTCAGGAAGCTAATCCCAACATTGTGTGACGAAAGAACTCATTACGTAATTGCCTGCATAAAACAGTTTTAGTTTAGAGACGGAGCTTTAATTCATGAGCGCCAATAAAACCTAAGCGATATCAACTTACTGCATCTCTTACCATCATAATCCTTTCAATCGCTTCACGCGTCTCTATAGTGAAAGCTTGGCGCGTTAATTAGAGTAAACTACATACTAATTACCGCTGCAATTTCCTCATTATCACACTGCGATGAAACTTTGCATGCTAAATTATGTCCAGCAGACAATAAACAAACAAAAATGTTGTTGTTATTATAGCTGTTTTAAAAAACTAGCTATTTTGAAAAGACAACTCCTGAATAAATTCTATGTCGCGGGGAACCAACGGACACGATGAACACCCAGACTCTAACTACAACAATTTATGCAAAGTGTTAAACTAAGTACTGTTAGCGCAAAGTTTATATACAAAGTGTTGAAAACCCACAACACTCGGCTCTGTGTCGGCCGCTGAAACGACTACACCAACCGTTCATGTTATAATTATTATTATAGTTAAGTGAGGTCACTTCACTTACCTACTTGTATTAAGTACAACTTAGTGTGAAAATATAATTATAATAAAAGTTTAAATGATAATGCAATTACACTGACTAAATGTATGGCGTAGTGGTTAAAGTGGTCGTTTAACATTCCACCCAGTGTTATTAAACGTTTGCTCAACAATTTGTTTAACTGTTTGCTAAGGCCCCATGATATATTTATGACTAGTGCGTATACGGTCTATAAAAAAGAAATAAATAATATTGTTAATGTTTTTGAGTCATCGTTCAGACTTTCGCAGTGCAGTGCGTGTTGGCATTGCATCCCAATAGCATTACGAGTCCATAAGATGATGTGACCTACTACTAAGACACGTCAGACGGGTTGGTATACGGAGTTCTTATGCAAAATAATACCTACATATTATTTGATGAAAGTGTTATCTACTATCTGAGAAATTAAAGAAACAGACATCAAAGTTTAATTTACAAAAACATTATGGGTTAGTCTGGCGACCTTTCGATGCTATCATCAGATAAATACAAAAGTAGAACAAATGTTATGTTTTATCGCAGAGACATGGTAATTATAAGTATATTAATTATTAAGTGGTTTATCGACACAAAATAAATGAGTTACTGCAAACAAAATTCATATCAACCTCATAGTTGAAAACCAAAGGTTCATCTATAAACTCCACACCATTGACCGCGAGTGAAACACCTGAAAAAATTACTTAGAAAATAATTACGTCTTTATTAAATCTTTCTTTCGTGGGTAGTCCACGCGGCATTTACAAAAAATCGATCAACGAATGGATGTGTTTATTTGGCGTTTTTCTTCGGGTAGACCGCTGGCCACAGCTATAAGCGTCAGCAAAAACGTATTTAAATATTAAGCATCTATGTAGACTAGCCGTTAAGCACTATCATTATAATCACTTCAAGACAATCACGCTTATACTTAAGTTGCAAAATTCAACCCAACAAATTAAACATCGCTATCGAAAATTAATCGCGAATCGTTAAGTTGACTTAGAAATATTTTTATGCGTAATCTCGAATTCGTCTCGAAGCTCGCCATCACTTCGATCAGATTCACACATAAATTCGACAAGTGCCTCGAGTCTTTAAGATCCCTGTTTAGATACATTCACTTCGATATGAAGTACATAAGTATTTGCTACCCGTTACCGGAATGGGTACCGAGGGTGAAATTTTATGTTGGCTCCCTTTTCTTCGCTCCTTGTAGGTGATTTGATGTAATGTGGAATGATGTGAAATTGAATAAATGTTTCAACGAATAAATTATAGAAGACAAATATTAACTAAATATAGAATAGAATATGATAGAAAAGAATATAATTAAATAATTAAATATGTAGTCATAAATGGGCGAATGGACACTATGTGTAACGTAAATGTATGTACATATGTATTTTTTATAAAATATCGGCTACTAGACATCGGCCGCGGCTCTGTCCGTGTGTAGTATATGCCGAATCCTCCCTCATTTTATAATTTGTATAGAAACTATGCGAACATCTATCTATCATTACTAGTGACTATAATTATGAACTACACGTAATGTAGGAGTGGATTAAGCGGTCGCCTAGCTGCTTGCGCCGAGTGTTGTGGGTTCTCCTAACAAGAGACAACACGTTGTGTGATTCACTAATTGTTGTTTTAAGTCTGGTTTTTTCGTTTATTTAATGTTTGTAAAGCCCAGGGATTTATTGCTCTACTGATTTCATCCCATACCTCACGAAATGAAAAATTGATGTATAAAAAATTATTTCTGAGTTTTCTAGCAACTTAAAAAATATTTAGGGACAGTTACCTACATACATACTTACTTTAATAGCATTGTTGAACATTGCAATGCTTTTTTTGCAATTCCTTTCGAAAATATTAAAATTGTTTAGTGGCAAATAGTAAATATCGCTGGTAAGTATAGGCCTTGAATGATCGTAAGCTTTGAAAACTATTCCGATTTTAATTGTCTGTACCTTCCATTTTGATAACTAGCATATAAGCAGGCACAGAACAAATCATGCGTTTTATTAACATAACAAAAAATATGTATACACAATAAGTGAATTAAGACCGCGTGGGTCACACGTATAGTAACAAAGTGTTCTTCAACCCCACCGATTGATAATAGCGAGCCCAGTGGTCAGATTTCGAAAAAAATAAAAATGTCCTTATGACGTGACGGCGCTTACTCCTCGGACCGCCCGAAAGCTTCCGACATGTCTAACTGGTCAGAAGGTGAGTGGTCCATTGCTCATATATGTAAAAGAAAGACTCCATACACAGTTCAGAAAACATTTACTTCATAATATCACAACATTTTATAATATTAAGCACTTCAGATTAAAAATAGCAAATGAGGGTAAAATGGTAAATATACATTATTACCTTAAAATAACGCCAAGTAGACGCGCACGTAATTTCATTTAGTGTTCACTGGAGGCCGCTTGACGACAGAATGCCGCCTTATCTCAGACAATTCTTCTAACAAGTTAAACCCCCGCCACAACGCGTGCCTCGCTCTGATTGGTTCGATATGCACCAATTGAAACCACGGACCAATAAGAGCGATTCGGTGTTGCCAGTTAATAAAAACTGAATTCTGACAAATTGCGAAAATAAAATGCTGCTAGATAATAAAAAGGTATAATATAAAATACAGACGCTAACAGCTCGGCCATCCTGCGAAAAGCGAGTCCCTTCGCGACATCAAAAAAAAAAAAGGGGAGGAAAGTTACAAGTTAAATTAAATTGAAGTCTACGACAAATTCTAGTACATGAGCATACATAATTTAACCTTGGAAAAATTTTACAATAATACATTATTGTAACATTGCCATCTTATAATAATAATTAGTACCAATATTATAATCTTAATATATATGTGAGGTCAAGCGATTTAACTACATAATCTAATTTTTTTTTTTTTTATTCACTAACCTAGTTGACATCTTTATATTTAACCACCGGGAATTCATCTCAAATCAAACTGATATTATCGAACAGTTATTTTCATGGTAAGCTTCTTATAACTAAGCTAGACTTATTATTTATTTATTATACAAATAGCAAAAGCAAAAAAATACAACGTTAAGAAATTAAGCCCCAGTTAGCCAATTACAGGTCTCCGCGGATATGTAAAATTGCACATGCATGCTGCACAGTATATAATAGATATGTGGCCATAAGCAAAATCATTAAAGGTTAATAACAATTCAAAAGTTCTGTGGTTATTAAAAAAATCCAAGCTCAGTAATCGTCTCACCGTTTCAATCACATTGCGACAAAAATATCAAATTCATGTTTACATTCTTTATTTAGAATATTACTCGCTCGCCACACAAACGAATTCTGCCAATAATTTGTAGATGCTAATGGAAGATGATTAGGGGCGTAGTGTCTTACAGCAGTTACAGGTGGTTGGAACATTAAGTAGTATTTTACCCAGTAGATCCGGACAGTCAATGGGTCCAGATATGGTGTTCGACAAGTAAATAACATCGGCGATATCTCGTCGTGTAACTAGCGGCAATAGGTGGAATTTTGAGCAGATTTTCAAATATTCTCAAATTCAAATTCAAATCTTTATTCGCTAATATGGGTTGAATACATAGATGACAAATACAATTAATAGTGCCAACATATTAACCTTATGGTATGCGAATTATTTAATAAAAATGTTATTCATTGATTATTATATTTTTAAATAAATTATATAAAACAAGTCATAATAATAGTCACTTTTTACATGATTTCTATAATAAAAATAATATACTTTTAGTCCATTACAATAATATCAATGTCAAATTATTTATCTATAAAATAAAAAATACGAATTGTCTTACAGTTTACATAATGTTAATAATAATGTCAATTATATAGCTACAGTCTATCGGCAAGATACTCAGAAACACTATAATAAGCCTTCTCAATTAGTATACCTTTTAATTTTTGTTTAAATAAGTCCAAAGACGTGATGTCAAGAATCCGTTGTGGTAAATGATTATAAATGCGAGGTGCCATATTCTTCCGATCTGTAGGTGATTTTACACCGATAGCACAAGTATTTAATAAATCTGGGTGTGTTCTAGTCTATTAATAGAAACATATCTAAGGGTTCCATACTTAACCGGGGTATTCCAAACTGTCTTTAAAATCTTATATTGCACATGTGTACAATATAAGATTTTACAGGTTTTCACCTCATTAAAATTGTTTGAAGTTCACATGACGGATTCTAGAGCTCGAGATGCCTTATTAGCATATCTGATCTATGTGGGCGTAAAATAGTAATTTAGAGTCATGTATTGTTAAATAAACGTTACATAATATTAACATGATATTAATTCTAATAATATTATCACAAACGTTACATTAAGCGTTGTACATACTTTATTAAATATTACATTATTTATTATATTTCATATATCAATCTATTCCAATCTAGATGTGCTCTTGTTAATATGTGGAACTTATTGGTAAGTTTATTACAGTCCTGATTAGCATTATCTTCAGACTCCGACTCTGTAGAGTTATAATTCCTATCGAAAGCGAGCCGCGGCTTATTAGGCTTGTGTCCTAAAATGTAACTAGCGATGTTCGTTTATTAAATGCTAAACTAAAATAACCGATTTGTTTTCTTCAAAAATCGATCAGCAAATTTACTAATGACGGCTTTTGAAAAACCTATTTAATTTGATACGAAAACGCTGTAAAACCATTATGGCGGTTGTGTGATATCACAAAGTGCAAAACGAAACAAACCGTGAATGAAGTCTGGTCTGGTGTACCCAGTTTTATTTTGTTATATTCGAACAGGTACAAAGTTTGACGTTATAGTTATATTTACTTCCAAAACGTCAACAACACGATTGTCGGACGCACTGTTAGATGTAATGCTCTCCGATTGGTGTTCACTGTCACAAGAATAAATACATTATTTTTAGTTTTAGAATCCTAAAATTATCATTAATCTTACCTTCTATAATAAATAATAAACTTTATTGACAACTTAAAATCGTAATGAATCTATAGATACTACAATCAAACCGATTTATTCTTAGTGGACACAGGCCTATTCTATCTATCGCTATTACATTTTCATATAAACGTTGGCCATGATTGCGGGTTGACGTTGTAGCTTCTATTAAAACCTATCGTTATGAGCTGTCCTGATCAGCGTGAATTTGAACTTCGTGGTCAACTTGCTCATGGTCCGAGTTGATGCAAAGGTTATCTATCTGATCCTGCTGTGATTGTATCAAATGCTACTGAAATATACCTGGCCTGCCGATAGTGTTACTCATCTATCGAGTCTATGAGGATAATCCTCATCGAGTTCTACATAAATCACCGCCGTCTGGCCTTCTCTCCACTCAATAAGCTGGTACGAATTTTGACTAACGCGTCATTAGGATTGAGGCGTATTTATCGTAACAGTTAAAAAACCACAGGTATCATAAAATAGCAGTCTGTAACTGACTAACTAACTGAAAAAAACAGTTCCTGTTCCAAGCGATAGCAAAATGAAAAATGATAAAAACTGTTATTTGTTATATTGTGACCCTGTTATATTTGTCACAAGCTCTTTCCTTTTCTCGCAAACGTTCAATACATAAGCTAGAAAGAGAAGGATTGTTTTCAGTACTATCAAGCTAATTCATATTCTCTATGGTACCTATTTATGTTATTACACATATTTTTATTTTACCACCTAAGTAAGCTATGATTGTAAAATGCTAATAAAGAACAGAGTTTTATACTGCAGGTTAAATCGTGGGTAAAATGTTTGTATCTGTGATAACAGAGAACACACAATGACTAAACTAACTACCTTATGGTATGAAATAACAGACTTATTTTGTAACAGGTATTTGGAACTGTTATTTATGTATAACAGGAACAGACGTAACAGATACGCGATTTTACCTGTTACGACCCACTCCTACCGTCATGACCCTGACATTTTAAAGAACATAGTGATGTCATTTCTATTTTCTGATCGATTGATCGCTAATCAATTTATGATCCAGTCATCCTTCTTCCATCATAAAACATCACTTAACATTCTATAACCAAACTCCCTTAATGAACTACCTTAAATTTCGGGCTGTAGCTATACCAATTACGAGGCACCTCAAAACCGCGCACTGGATGCGCGCCACTCACGGGCCGCGCGTCACACACGCGAACTTATCTACCAACTGAATTTTACAAGGGTTCTTCGCATGGCATACCCACTGAATGGAGACCGTTTTTTTCAGAGTGATTCGATATGCGTACATCGAAATCTTAAGTGATTATCAAATTATTTTACAACTTCACTTGGTGCTTGGCCCTCTGCTCAAGAATAAGGATGTTAATAACGCAACTTTCGATTATTTACTATTCATCTTTTCTACCAGTACAGCCAAACATGATTTTGAAACCAACTGCCACCAACGTAAACTAAGACTACGTAGATCTAAACCGCGCATGAACTAATACTATTATAGTAAGTTACAGTCGAACAAATTGATTTACTTTTGTCAACGCGAACGCAACGACTACTAAGATAGTCAACCGGCTGTAACGAGTTCTTTCCGATTGTTGCAACACGCTGCTGTTATAACAGAAGCCAGATCGAGCACCACTGACAGACAATTTTAGCAAGTTTAGAGTCCATGAATATAAATCAAATTAGAGCCATTTGAGTGGCAGTATATCCATGATTACGTCCAACCACCACATCTAAATGCACTTCCCTCTAGTAATGCCGGGCCACGCTATGGTCCTCGCTACAAGGCTAGACCAGACTATACCACCCAGAGCTATCGCTTTCCTGAACTCCCCCGGACTTCTCTACGAGACCTGCATCACGGAGACAATACCACTTCAATTTTATGTAATTTCTTTGCTATGTCAGCATCATTGGTACTTGAACCTCGGAAACCTTCCTAAGATCATGAGCGTACTTGTAGGACCGCTTATTTGACAGCGACTTCAACACGTCCGATATCAATAATTCTCAAATTAACAACAGCAGAATTGGACAACATCAATACCTTTTGCCTTGCCCGATTTGTTCTCATAGCCTTGTTTGTAGGATGGACTCGTACATCAAATCTTGCGAGTATGCTACTAAATAAAATAAAACTGCAATGACAACGTTTGTACCTCGTATATCTACCCGCTTTCCATAAATTTTATGGTTTACAACAAACTTCTGGCCTGCTTTTAACTGAAAGGTGTAAAACTATCGTGGTGTCAACTAAACTCATGGTGAATTCATCAATACTCACTCGCTATTACAGAAAGTACACCAGAACGCGGCGTTCGAACAAAGCCCGTCATAAATTTAAACATAATGACTGATTCTAAATACGAAATACTTATCCTAACCTTATCATTAGTAATAACGCGCCAAACGGCTTATCTTGTTTACGCACCAATGGATATGCTAACACAAAGTTTGTTGCCGCACAGACAGCTTATTCAGTTTCTGCAAATCTACACAACGGAAACGATGTTATGTAGCACAAGACCATCACAACATGGACTAACAAGGTTCGTAACTCAATTGTGAATCAGGTAAAGCAAACAATCATCACTAACGACCACTAACCTGGTCCTACCTACAATGAAAGCGAAAATCGCTCAAACTGATTATCATAACACTACAGTAATAACTATCATTTCTTCTACATCTGGTAATCGAGTTTAACAGCTTCTACTAGAAACCTTGTACTAAAGATATCTTCTTACTTTCGCTTAACGAAATTGGCTTAACGAATCGGGGGCACTTGGTAAAGATTCCCGGCGTATCATACGAATTTTAAAGAACACAGTGCATAATCTTTACTCGTACAATCTTAAGGTCGAATTACATTTTACTAACGGTGCCATCTATTAACCATAGTATGGTAACAGCAAACATTTTATCAATGCCATCCATAGATTATACAGATATACTGGTAATGCCATCTATTGACATTCACATCTATTGATATGTTACAAATTACGCACAAAGAAGCAGGTTTACACAGATTCGACTGTACAAAACAGAATTACGACGAGTGCCTCGTCTTGCTTAAGCTGTAATCACGTTTAAATGAAGCCGTTAGGTATTTAAAACGCCTAGAGTCTGTAAAATTATCGCTCTGGTAACATCTATCAAAACTAATTTCGACTATGGTGGTTAGGTTCCACACCAACCAACCAAATACACGTCTAAAGTTCTAAACAGCATACGTCCATGTTAGAAATAAACGTTACAATCTGTTCCACATAAAATCGCTTTGTAATAGCTCAGCACAGTCTGACACTATTATTATAGTTATTTTATAGTATTATATTATAGTTTTTATTATAGTTTGGCTTTAAAATAGAGTGCTTGCGGCTTTGCCTGTCTCTGACCAGACTCCCTTCCGCTCCCTCACTCTCATTATCAGAATCACTTATTAAGCGTTTGCGGACTTGCCTGATATCCAGACTCCCTTCCGCTCCCTCGCTTTTATGAACTTTGCGTCGCTGCGGAGTACGCCGTGGGCTTTCGTTACAGTCCAAACTTATCGGCTCATCCTTGTTATTGCAGCGACGTCCATTACCACCACCCGCGGGCGATGGATCCATCATCTGCAATTGTGATTAAGTTAACTTAGTGTTAATTAGTGCATTTAACTTCAGTTAAATGCTATTCTTAAGGTCGTAAGTAATAAATGTATATAGTAATCAAAGTTGAATATTCAATGCGCCAAACAAGCATCGCATTTACAGAGTGTAGCCCTGGCGAAATGAAATACATGTTTATAAAACACATCAACGGGAGTATCCTGGCAATATATAATATGCTCAACGAAATAAAATCAAATCAATAATTGTATTGTGTGTATAAGAAAGTATGTACCGCATATCCAGAGAGTTGCCCTGGCAATATGGAATACATGCTCAATATGATCCGTTACATATCCGTAGGTGTGCCCCGGCAATATGTTACAAACCGTTATACAACTATTAGGTAGCGAGTATTACTAAGTATGCTATTAATAAGTCATTAGGCAGCGAGTATTACTAAGTATGCATCTCATATCCAGAGAGTTGCCCTGGCAATATGGAATACATGCTCAAAATGATCCGTTATACAAGATTAATTAGGTAGTAAGTATTATTAAGTATGCATCTCATATCCAGAGAGTTGCCCTGGCAAAATGGAATGCATGCTTTTTACAGGGTATTCATTAACTTTGTGAGTAAAACACAGCATAGCAGTTTCATGAATTAGGTATCTTAAACATGATGAAGTGTCTTGTCAAAGTCTTTTAAATTACCAAAAGAATAAAATGGTACTTACGTGACTGTCCTCGAATCTTAACACATTAAAGCACTTTATGGAGCTTTTCTTTTACTATGTATGCTAAGGGTGTGAACAAAAGGAAAAAAAGAAAAACTAGTAAGCGTGGGCTGGATAAACGGATGGGTTTAAACTTCTCGTATTCAAAACTTGTTTTTTCTTTTTAACGAGTTAAAATCCGCTTATCCCACTTCTGAGATGTAAAAGAAAGACTCCATACACAGTTCAGAAAACATTTACTTCATAATATCACAACATTTTATAATATTAAGCACTTCAGATTAAAAATAGCAAATGAGGGTAAAATGGTAAATATACATTATTACCTTAAAATAACGCCAAGTAGACGCGCACGTAATTTCATTTAGTGTTCACTGGAGGCCGCTTGACGACAGAATGCCGCCTTATCTCAGACAATTCTTCTAACAAGTTAAACCCCCGCCACAACGCGTGCCTCGCTCTGATTGGTTCGATATGCACCAATTGAAACCACGGACCAATAAGAGCGATTCGGTGTTGCCAGTTAATAAAAACTGAATTCTGACAAATTGCGAAAATAAAATGCTGCTAGATAATAAAAAGGTATAATATAAAATACAGACGCTAACATATATGATCCTAGATCACCAAGGATCACCTGTTTGAAAACTTGTCAGGTGGCATCCCACAGTAGCTTCATACCTAATTTAAGTTTTAGGTAGTAGACACGTGTGAAGCACTCATTGGGGACGTTTGCTATTCACAAAACTACTGAAGTGATTATCAAGGTTCTTTATCGGCGTGGTAACGCATATCGCCGTTCTTGTATTTTAAAGCGGTACCACCGCGAGCGGTGTGCATATAAACTTATTCTAAGTTGAATCCTTACGACAAAAGTAAACATGTACCGTAATATTATCCGCCGTCTGAGTGATTTTGGAGAAAAACGTAAAAAACGCGGGAATCGTTGTTTCTAGAAAACTATTATATGTACATAAATCAGTGATTGTTAAATACTATTTAAACAAATATTTGCCAGCGTCATTTAGGATATTTGCTGCTCAGAAATGTACTTAAAATTATATAAAAAAAAGGTTTTTTTGGTTTAGTTAAGCTGTTTTGAACTTAGGTACTGTCTTGCTTGCGGGTGGACTTTGATGTATACTTTATTTAAATTAAAGATGCAAACTTTGTAACGATACTATATTTGATTATATAAAGGATATACAAGTTAATTGAGGTATTTAAGGTGAACGTGCGCACGTTCACCGATGCCAATAAGGTGTGTGTAGTTCGCCGTAGCTGGGCGCTAGTGGAGCTCTGTCGCCCCCTCCCCGCGCCGCGGCGCCGCGCTGGCTGCTTTACGCCGGTCTGCCGTGTGCATGTGTGCTATGCGTAGTGGGAGCACATGCAAGGCGTCAACATGCTGCCGCCTCAGGAGAAAGAGTCTTGGTTCGCTGGGTCATCAGATTCCGTCGTCACTGGCAAAGGGCACAGCCTGTTGAAGGCGCGCCGAAGGGTGCCTGTTGCAGTCGTCACATCTGCCACTCTGGTTACGCCGTCGGAGCCTGGGTACACGCTGGACACTCGCCCGAGCAACCATCTGTTTGGTGGCAAACGGTCATCTTTGACTAGCACCATTTGTCCAAGACGTAGCTGTCCTTCATCTTTGCACCATTTCTGTCGTATCTGAAGCTCTGAAATGTATTCTTTGTGAAATCTGGCCCAGAAATGAGCTTTCAGTTGTTGAGTTCTCATGAAACGTGAGAAGGTGCACAACTTAGCGACATCTTGTACCTGAGGAGAAGGCAACACTGTTAATGTTCGTCCAATGAGAAAATGTGAAGGCGTGAGGGCTACTAGATCCGATGGATCAGAAGATAAGGGAGTTAAAGGCCTCGAGTTTAGAATAGCTTCAATTTCGGCAAGAACGGTATTCATTTCCTCATAAGTAAGATTGACAAGACCAAGAATACGTTTTAAATGATATTTTACTGATTTAACGGCAGCCTCGGCTAACCCATTGAAATGTGGGCTATATGCAGGTGAAAACTTAAAGTTAATAGACATATCCAAAGCATAAGAACCTATATAATGTGAATTAGATTTTAAGAATTTCGCTAATTCACGCATACACGCTCCTACAAAGCACGTGCCGTTGTCAGAGAAGATATTGACAGGTTTTCCTCTGCGGGTAATAAATCTGCTTAAAGCAGCAATAAAGGTCTTAGAGCTCCGGTCGGTAACAAGCTCTATATGTACTGCTTTGACAGCCAAACAGTCAAATATACATAAGTATGCCTTTACTAAAGTGCTTCCTCTACCTTTTCGGTTCAAGATCATTACAGGTCCCGCATAGTCTACCGCTGTATTAATAAAGGGATAATCAGCGTGCAATCGCTCCCCAGGCAAAACACCCATGATCGGCTGTATAATTCTGCCTGAAAATCGACAACACGTAACACAATTAAGCACAGTTTTTCTCGCAAGATTCCTGCCATTCAACACCCAAAACCTTTGGCGAATATTAGCGAGTAGTAATTGCGGACCTGCATGAATAAGTAATTTATGATAATATTTGAAGATAAGTACTGTAATATGGTGTAATGCGTGTAACAATATTGGATGCTTGGTGTCGTATGAGTAATGTGAATTGACTAGCCTACCTCCTACTCGTATGAGGCCATCAGAGTCCAAAAAGGGATTAAACTTTACTAGTTTATTCTTTAATGGCAAAGTATTTTTATTTTTTAACAATCTGTACTCAAGTTCAAATGATTCTTGTTGAGATAATTTACATAATGTAATCAGTGCTGAATTGAGTTCGCTTAACGTTAAATAACCTTTATGGTTGTTATTTGGAAAGCGACAGTTATGAATGAAACGTTGTACGTAAGCTGTGATACGTTGTAATCTAGAAAATTCAGAAAATTTATTAAAATATTCAACTGACTGTGATTCTGAGATACCTAAATGACTTAGCACTTTCATTTTGGGCAGATCACCTTCATTAATGCAAGTCGGTTGAACTGGCCAATCTGATTTAGGATTTAAAAGAAATTCTGGACCTGACCACCACAAGCTACTCTTTTCCAGCTGTCTGGCGTCCGCTCCCCGTGACCCTATATCAGCAGGGTTTACCCGTGTAGGTACGTATCGCCAAGTGGATGGTTCTGTAAGGGAATTTATCTCATGAATTCTATTGTAAACAAACGGTTTCAACAAGTTGGCTTTGGATGATTTGATCCAACTTAAGACAATGGTTTTTTGATCCAGCTTAAGAAATGGAGTCACACCAATAAATACAGCTGTGAATTTTTAACGTTAATGATGATTTAACCTTATCAGCTAGACGAGCGGCTAGAAGAGCTCCGCATAATTCAAGCCGTGGCACCGTCATAGGCTTCAAAGTAGCAACGCGGCTTTTTGCGGTTATCAAATTAACCAATACCTCATCATTATGAGTCACAGATCGAATGTCAACACAAGCACTATATGCTTGAGTTGATGCATCACTGAATGCATGTATCTCACAGGATACAGAATGATCACATATAACGTATCTAGGAATTCTTATTTGATTAATATAAAGTAAAGATTTAATTAAATTGCACCAACTTACGGCAATTTCAGTCGAAACCCTTTCATTCCATCCTATTTTCAAAGACCATAGCTTTTGTAAAATGAGTTTTGCCTGCAATATACAAGGGTTGATAAGACCTAAAGGATCAAATATTTGTGCCATGGTAGACAAAATTATACGTTTCGTTATGTGTTCATGTTGTGTAAGGTTGACTGAAAATAGCAATTTATCGGATTTACAACCCCATAACAATCCGAGGGTCTTTGAGTATTCATTACCACTCAAGTTGAGATACTCATCTGTGTCATTTTCACCTATGAGCTCCTGAATTACGGATGTATTATTTGAATGCCATTTTCTTAAAGAGAATTGGGCCTTTTTAGGGTTCCGTACCTAAAAGGTAAAAAACGGAACACTATTACTAAGCCTCCGTCGTCTGTCTGTCTGTCTGTCTGTCTGTCTGTCTGTCTGTCTGTCTGTCTGTCTGTCTGTCTGTCTGTCTGTCACCAGGCTGTATCTCA
This sequence comes from Euclidia mi, assembly GCA_944739405.2. Classification (NCBI taxonomy): domain Eukaryota; kingdom Metazoa; phylum Arthropoda; class Insecta; order Lepidoptera; family Erebidae; genus Euclidia; species Euclidia mi. The sequence continues at coordinate 23,188,479 of OX123188.2, forward strand.
TAAACCATGATAGCTAGATAGCTGAAATTTTCACAAATTATGTATTTCGGTTGCCGCTATAACAACAAATACTAAAAATAAAAAAAAATAAAAAATTAAGGGGGGGTCCCATACAAAAAACGTGTTTTTTGTCGTATATTTTGCTCAAAATTACTAACTGTTACAGGTAGACGCTTTAAATTTTTACAGAATATGTAGTTGTATATTACCTTTCAAAATAAATAATTAAATATAAAAAAAGTAAATAATAAAGGGGGGCTCCCATACAACAAACGTAATTTTTAAGCAATTTGTTACTCGATCTTAATAAACAGGTAGAAACTTATAAAGTATTTAAGTATACATACAACGAACGTGATTTTCTTTTATAAATGATGGTACGGAACCCTTTGTGCGCGAATCCGACTCGCACTTGCCCAATTTTTTATTTAATTGCTCTATAACGCCTCTGCATATTTGTACTAGCTTAGAGCTATCATTATTTCCATAGATATAATCGTCGACGTAGAAACCCTGAATAATGGCGTCTGAAATCGGTTTTTCAGTGCATTCTTTTCCTAACTGCACTAAACATCTAGTCGCTAAGAATGCTGATGAGGCCATGCCATATGTGATAGTGTTGAGCTTGTACTGTTTAAGTTGCTCATGGGGTTCAAACCGCCACAATATTTGCTGAAGCGTACGCTGGGTTTTGTTTACTCTAATCATGCGGTACATTTTTTCTACATCTGCAGTAACGACATATTTGAATTGGCGAAATCTAATCAATATACTTATGAGGTCACTCTGAACTGTGGGTCCGACTAATTGCAGGTTATTAAAGGACACGCCAGACGTGGTTGCCGCAGATGCATCAAAAACGACACGTAATTTTGTTGTTAAACTAGTTTCTCGTAAAACGCCATGATGCGGCATAATATATTTATATTTATCATCACTAGGAGAGGTATTTTCAGTCATGTGACCCAATGAGATATACTCCTGGATGAACTGAGTATACTGCCTTTTGAACTCTGGATCTCGCTTGAACCTACGTTCTAATGATATAAACCTAGCAAGGGCGTGTTCATATGAGTCACCCAATCGTTGAGGAGACTCCTTTAATGGAATGGTTACAACGAAGCGACCATCGTCATCACGTGTGGTAGTGTTTACAAAATGACGCTCACAATCCTGTTCCTCTTTGGATATTGGGCTGTGCGCGGTGACTGATTCGAGTTCAAAGTACTTGGTCAGTTGATCATGAAGTATCTTATCATAATGCGTAATGGAATGCTTGCAGTGGACTGTATTGTTATGTAATGAATGTATAGGCCCGGATATCAACCATCCGAACTGCGTCTCACTTAATGTAGGTTTATTTTTACCTAGTGAGATATTATGTGAACAAAGTATGCTCCAAAATAAATCTGCTCCAAGTAGCATATCTACTTGAGATGGTGTGTGGAATGTGGGATCGGCTAATACAATATTTTGAGGTATGTCTAGCCCTGCGTAATTGACTTGTGTAGCTGGTATCGATTGCGTAATGTGCGGCACAACGAAACAGCTTATATTTTCAGAATATGAACTAACGAGTGACGATATAGTTACATCACATCGCTTGGATAAGCTACAAGATTGACGATTCAATCCTTCGACCAATGTGGAGGTTGAATAAGTTGACAGTTTAAGTTTGTCACACAAGCTCTTTGTAATGAAGCTTGATGTGCTTCCATTGTCTAATAAAGTGCGAATTGTATGTTTTTTACCATAATGATCATTTACTTGAATTAAAGCCGTTGATAGCAACACTAAACATCGACTATGTGTGGCTGATAGCACTACATTATCTTGTAAACAAGCAGAAGGTTGTGATTGAATATCTGGTTGTGTTGAGCATAGTGCAATACTACTGGTACTAGGATTGGTATGTGTATTTGTACTATCAGACTGATTTGAATGCTGTGTGGATGGCTCATTTAGGTGTAGCATTGTGTTATGAGACTTGCTACAAATTCGACATGATCCTAATCTACATGCGTTTGCCAAGTGACCTCGACGCAAGCAGTTGAGGCATAACTTTAAGAACTTCGCCTTTTGAATACGACTTTCAATAGGAAGCGATTTAAACTCTGAGCACTGGTAGATAGCATGGTTACCTTTACACAGTGGGCAATGATATGATTGCTTGGCATTTGAAGGCCTAGAATTAACAGTAAATGTTTTTTGTCTAGAATGCGTGACATCATTATGTCTTCGTTTTGTACTATGCGCGTCCTCAATAGTTTCCAATAGATCTGCTCTGTTTTTTTTATTAAAGTCACTAAGCGAGGGTAAATCTTCCAAATCATTGCGATAAATTTCCCAATCTCGATTTGTTACTACATCTAATTTATTCGATACTAAATGAATAATAATCACATCCCAACTATCAGTGGGTAGGTTAAGTAATTTAAAGGCTCTTAAATTGCGATTGACTAGGTCACTAAGGTTACGTAAAGCTTTAAATGATTCCTTTGGAATAGATTCAATGTTAAGAATTGCCTGAATGTGATTGTTTACAAGAAGCCTTTTATTATCGAACCGTTCACATAACAACTGCCATGCAATGTCATAGTTTTCGGCTGAGAAGTCTAGAGAACGGATTACCAAAGCGGCACTATCCTTTACTGCAGCGCGTAAATAATGAAATTAATCTTAGGTATTGAGTCATCGGAATGTATGAGTGAAGTGTACGAAATTCTAACCAGCTATGATAATGACCCGAAAAGGTAGGTAGGTGTATAGTCGGAAGTTTAAGTTTTGGCCCACCTGTATGCCGAGAAACAGTACCAGAACCTGTAACCGACGCAAAGTCCGGGTCCGCAGAGGTCTGCTGCTTACTCAACACCTCCTGTGCAACAGCAATCGCGCCGAAGTATTGACTTTCGAAGGATTCGAGTTCCTTGTACTGGTCCTCTGGAATTTCAGAAAAATTTTCGATGTCAGTTTGCGTTGAATCGAATTCGGAATATAATTCTTCAATTTTTTGTAATCGCAACTTTAACTCGCTAATTTGTAACGTACTTAAAGTATTACAGCTTTTTAAAATCTCCAAATATGATTTGAATTGAGTTACTTTAGCTTTATAACTACCCCGCCTTTTAAGTAATGATTTATGTTCCATGATTAAAATATCTCCAATTGGTTATGTATTGGATTAAGATTATTCAAAACACGTGAAATGACGTTAAAGCAAGAAAGGCAATGAAATACAATCAAAATTTAGTATTTGATGCAAATTTATACTTAAATTTTATAATGAGGGTGCGCCGAGGGCGTGCGTAAAAATATAACGCGAGCAAGCTATTAAGCTGTGCTAGTGCAACGCAGGGGTAAGCCTAACAGCTGACTTGGCTGGCAGGTGCCTGCGACCACGGCCTGTCCACGATACTGAAATACAAAAACACAGAATGAGCTATGAATGCCGTTATTACCTACGCGCTAACGGGACTTTTTTCAAATTGAGACCTTTTAGTCAAAGAATATTAGGTAACTATTGTTGTTAGGATGTACCTAACAATTAAGAATGAGTATTCACCTATAAACCAATAGGCAAAGAATATGCGCTATAATTGCCAAGATAAAACGACTTAGAGTGTGTTTTTACCTATAAACCAACGCAATACCACTGGTCAACAATATTACTCATATAATATCATTGCCACTGGCGGTCTGATGAAAATTTAAAGAATTTTACTCAAGTATGGCCGTTAAATTTAACCGTTACAATACAAATGTAACCGTTAGATAAAAAAAATAATCTCTAGCCTAATGCAGTGGGTAGGACTATTATGAAATGTATATATAGGTATAATTTAAATAATGAAGGATTTGAAACGGGCTAATTAATGCCGAAAATGACAATGACTATCATAAGCATATTCTTTAAATTTATGAGGTTAGAAACCTCATAAATTTAAAGAAAATGCTTAACTATTTTCAATAAATTTACCCTAAAATGCTTAACTATAAACGCGCTAAGTCCATTAACTGTTTTGTAGCTAAGACCTTTCTTAATATTTATACATTAGTGCCTTACGTAAGCAGAGGCTAAAGCACCTATGACTCTTTTAAGCTAGTTTTTAACGGAAAATAAAAAATAGTTTGAAAAAATATATGCTTGCTTACTAAGCTAAAACAGGTATTTCTTACTTCAATTGTTACTAACGTCTTTATAGCTAAGCATCACATATCAAAAAACTGGATAATTTAATAAAATGCAGTATGAAAATTTAATCAATTAAATTAAAATGTTTTAAATAAATACATTTCCTTATCATCAACATATATATTATTTCACTTATCATCAACATATAGAACAATTTTTAAAAATTTATATGCACAACCTTGATTATTTTTTTAATCTTATTAAGCAAATAATAGCTATAAAAATATATTTTAAGGCACTATTTCCATAGTGGCTATTTAATATATTATATTTGCGTATAGTAGGCAGTAATAATATTTTCAATCACATAGTCATCATCATGTCAGCCTAGAGACATAACACATAAGTCTCTACCAAGGTTCTCCACACAGACTCGATTTCGAGCCGTCCGCATCTAACAGCTTCCCGCAATCTTATCCAGATCATCGGCCCACCTTGTGGGAGGCCTACTCCTGCTGCGTCGTCCGGTGCGATGTAAATATCAGTTTCCGAACGAATATCTATGTTCTATGTTCTGTACTTCTCATTTAAAATTTCAGTATTATACTAGCATCCAAGCGCAGTGGTGGTTTTATTATTCGTAGATAGAACATTGGCGACGAGGCTGCCCGCGTTCCGAATTTGAATTGCGCGCGCATTCTATAAAATATGAAAATAATATTTGTGTAAAATGTCCAATATTATATGAAATCTTGCATGTTTTGATCACGATTTACAAGAGTGGCCAATTTTTGGAGGTCGGCTAATGCAGTTTATTAGGCTAAACGACGTAAAACCGGAAAATAGTAGTGCCTTGTTACTGACACATTTTTCGGACAATAGTTACCGCCTTGCACGGAACTTACTTCATCCTAAAGTACTCGAGGAAATAAAGTTCGAGGAGCTAGTAGAAAAATTAAACAAACATAGGAATCGCAAACTGGCGAAGGGAATAATAATAGGGAGAAGGTTGAGTGGGTTGAAGCCCAAAGTGAAATGGATGCTGATGAGCCCGCTAATGCCGAGGCTAATGAAAATATCGCCGATGATCATGCTGAGCGGCTTTCTGAGAGGTTTTTGAGAAGTTAGGTGGTGGCGAGTGTTATAGTAAAATTGATCTTAGCAACGCTTATAATCAATTTGTGTTAGATGAAACGTCACAGGAGCTCACTACAATTAGCACGAGTAAAAGACTTTTTAAATATACTCGACTTGTATATGGTTTGGCAAATGCTCCGGCTATTTTCCAACGAGCGATGGAGTCATTGCTGATTGGAATAGAAGGTGTGAGTATATGGTTGGACGACGTATGTGTAACTGCGCCATCTAAACAATTGCATTTTAGTAGGCTAAATGAGGTGTTACATATATTATCAGACGCCGGTTTGAAATTACAAAAAGAAAAATGTTGTTTTTTTCAGGATAGTGTCACATATTTAGGTTACATTATATGTAGATAAAAATGGCTTAAGAACTTGCCCCAAGAAGACTGAAGCAATTATAAATGCGCGGCGGCCAACCAATGTCACAGAAGTTAAGCAATTTTTAGGCTTAATTAATTACTATCGTAATTTTATCCCGAACGCATCCGTTAAATTACATGCGTTGCATAAATTGCTTCATAAGGGGGCGCAGTGGGAATGGAACGGTAGTCACGAGCATGCATTTCAAAATGTAAAAGCTGAGCTTTATTCGGAAAGAGTACTTGCTCACTTTGACCACACAGCGCAGTTAGTGTTGACAGTAGATGCAGGCCCGGCTGCGCTCGGTGCAGTCTTGGTGCAGCGCGATAGCGAGGCTCCGCATCTCGAGCGCCCGTTAGCATTCACTTCAAGATCGCTATCGGCTAGTGAACAGAATTACAGTTATGTAAGTCCAGAAAGAAGCAACGCCTATAATTTTTGCTGTAAAATATTTGCACCAATATTTATATGGACGTCAGGAACCATTTATTCTAAGGACATCGTCCATTGCTTTCTATTTTTGGAAAACAAATCGGCGTTTCGGTCATGGCGGCGGCGTCAAGGCTTCAACGTTATGCAATAATCTTGTCTGCTTATAATTATTGCGTACAGTACATAAAGAGCAACGATGTTACAAGTAAATTTGAAGTAGATACGTTATAGGCGTACCAAAAGCAGGACGCTAAACAATAAGCCAGTTGGCAAGTCAGACATACGTGTATCATGTGTGTGTGACGTCGCGAGCCGGCGTCATAGTTAACACATCTTGTCAAACGAAATTAAAATAAAATATGGAGTTATCGATGTGTGCGTTAGTGTACCGTTTCTACGGATTGATTACTACGTAGGTAACGTATCTATGACTTTTCTAATATCATTGATAAAGAGTGAAAATAACGTCACGGCAGATTATTTATCTCGTTCGCCGTTGCCTGAATCTAACTGTACAGCGGAGAGTGGCGAGGATTTATCTTTTTTAATTTTTTTTGATGCTAATGTCGCTCCGCTTACTTGTACCGATATTAAATTAGAAACTAAAAAAGATGTCACCTGCAAAAGGTTATTAAATATATGCAAAAGGGCTGGCCTTGAAAAATAAATTGTAACCTGGTTTGCCCATATTTCAATGTTACAAAACGGATTTAGAGTTAGAAGATGGGTGCATTTTTCGAGGCTATCGTGTGGGAATACCGTCAGTGTACCGCGATAGATTATTAAAAGAACTACATTCTGGGCATTTTGGCGTAGTTAAGACTAAGTGCAATGCTCACAGTAGGTTTTTGTGGCCTTCCATCAATAGAGATATAGAGGAATGGGGGGGCTCGTGTACAGTATACGCCGACACGCAGGCTGCACCGACGCGCGCGCCGCCCGCGCCCTGGCCGCGCGACTCGGCTCCCTGGCGACGTATTTACACTGACTATGTGACTGTGAACCAACGCCTTTATTTAATTGTTTTAGACTCATATAGCAAGTGGTTGGAGTGTTTACATATGAGTTGGGGCCTTGCTAGCCGAGCGCTTATAGTTCAATTAAAGGAGTTATTTTCCAGGTTCGGTATGCCGAGTGTCATAGTTTCTGATAATGATGTTAAGATTAAATCGCACGAATAAAAATTCTTTTGTGAAATGAATGGCATTCACTACACAACAACTCCTATATATCACCCATCTAGTAACGGACAGGTTGAAAATTCTGTTAAAACATGCAAAAAGATGATAAGATCTATAATTAGTGAAAACTATCAGCAAAATGTAATTCATGAAAAGCTGTTAGGATTTTTATTTGACTATAGAAATACACCACATTGTGCAACGGGCAAAAGACCCGCTATGCTTATGTTTGGCAGGAAGATTATATCTCGATTGTTACTAAATAATAATAAGGCTAGTAACATTGTAAGCTCGAATAGAGAAATTTCTGTGGGCGATATTGTATGGTTGAAGTGGTACATAGCGAAAAGGGAAATCTGGACTTTAGGGAAGATTGTGAGAGTAATAGGTAATCGAATGTTTGAGATATTTGTTAAAGTTGTAATGTTAATTGTAGGAGACATATTTACCAGATTAGGAAGTATACAGGTGCAACCATTACTGAGACCGAGTGGCGCGGTGCACGCCATAGTGTCATGGACAGCCCCATGTCCTCGCCTGCGCGGCCGCGCTTGTGTTCGCCGCTCCCATCCGCGCCTGTCGTAGAGACGACAGAACTGCGATCGCCACGAGAAAATGAATCGCAAACTGGCGAAGGGAATAATAATAGGGAGGAGGACGAGTGGGTTGAGGTCCAACGTGAAATGTGTGCTGATGAGCCCGCTAATGCCGAGGCTAATGAAAATATCGCCGATGATCATGCTGAGCGGCTTTCTGAGCCACAGCAAACAAGGCCGATGCGTAGTTGTAGGCGTAAGATTAATAATTATAAGGGTTAATTTAGATTAAGATTATAGATTCAAAGAACTTTGTGAGTGTAGTAGATATAAACAAGGTTTTTGTAAATAGTGTTGGAGGAGTGTTATATATGTAAATATCAGTTGCCGAACGAATATCTATGTTCTATGTTCTGTACTTCTCATTTCAAATTTCAGTAATATACTAGCATCCAAACGCAGTGGTGGTTTTATTATTCGTAGATAGAACAAACATACACTGGTCAAGGACTTTCGTCTTGAGACACTGCGGGATATCAGACGTGAAGATATGCCGTGACTTCCCGAATGCCGCCCAACCGTACCCGTACCCAACGAATGACCTCTTTCTCGAAGTTGGATTTACCCAATCGGATCATTTTCCCAGTTATACGTACTTGTCGACAACTTCGAGTGTAGAGATCCCAACCTGAATAGGAGCAGGTACAACATGGAAGTCAGACGTGATTTTCGTCTTGTCCATGTTCATCAGGCCTACTTGTTGGGATACTCTACGGAGGCCATCGAGCATTGTGCTGAGGTTATCCATGGTTTCAGCCATGACTACGATATAATCAGCAATTAGAAGGTGTACGTACTCGCCGTTTATTTGATGCCGAGTCCTTCACAGTCCAGAACCTTGAAAACGTCTTCCAGCGCAGCGGTGAACGTTGCGAAGATATAACATCTCCCTGCCTCACTCCTTGCTATAGTTGAATAGGTTTTTAAAGTCTGGTCCTGAAGGCGAACTGACATGGAGGCGTTTTCGTACAAACACTTCAGCACTTCGATGTATCGATCTGGCACCGTTGGATAGACTGCAGCACTGCCCAGGTTGCGATCGAATCATAGGCTTTCTCATAGTCCACAAACGCCAAGCATAGAGGCTGGTTATACTCTTCAGACTTCTGTAAAACCTGCCGCAGCGTATGTATGTGGTCTATGGCCTTTACGGAACCCGGCTTGTTCGGGAGGCTGGAAGTTGTCTAGCTTGCGCGCGAGACGATTCGTGATGACCCTTGAAAACAACTTATAGACGTGACTTAAGAGTGAGATGGGTTTGTAGTTCTTCAAAAGGGTTTTATCGCCTTTCTTGACAAAAAGCACCACCACACTCCTGTGTCAAGGCTGTGGCGTTTTGTTCTCGCTTTGAAAAGTGCGCTGACAGCTTTCAAAAAGCTCTGACGTAACTCCGTTATCACCCGGTGCCTTGTAGGTTTTGAGTTGATTTAGGGCCACACTAATCCCATGCATGCTGACGGGATGTCATGTCCGGGATATCTACGGTATAGTGTCGGGTCAATCCAGGTTCAGTGACTGGAGTAATAACAGGTGGGCGTGTAGTCGTGTATAGCTGTCCAAAGAACAGTTCGATCTCTTTCAGGAGCTGAGGTCTGGACGAGATAATTCTGTCACCATTCGTCTTCAGCCTTGTCAGCTGACCTGCCCAATAGACCGATCTCTTTTGAACACTTTGGAACCGTAATCTGCTCGATTGCCTCTTGAACACACTTAGTGTTTTATTGGCGGAGATCGCGAGTCAGAGACTATCTACGGAATTCAATATTCGATCTATTGATAGATCTGTAGATTTTAGATTCAAGTTTGACATAAGCTCCACACAAAATATGTCAAACACGAATCTCGAATCTCAAAATCCATGTATGCATCGAATATTGAAAATTGCCGTTAGAGATCTGTCTATTAAGCCGCCGATACTTTGCAATATCGTCGGAGGCATGCAAAAGCATCTTACGCCTTTCCTGTATAAGCTCGAGGATCGGACCAGAGATTTTATGGGCTCTTTTAATCGTCATGGGCTTTAAGAACTAAGCCCATTGTATAGAACTATGGACAGCATTCACTAACCTGTCTTTAAAGTCGTCCACATCTACGCATTCTCCCAGGCATTCGAAGCGATTTCACAGTTCAAGCTGAAAGCTCTCGGGGTTTTAGATTTGAACTGGCGCTAGTAGGAGCGTAGAGTTTATCAATCTCGACCGTTCGAGGCCGGGACTAAAATTCAATGTGCCTCTTACCATTCGGTGACCGCGGTTCGCTTTATGCGAACTGATCACAGAGACATCATTAAATATTAACCTCTTCATTGACATGATGAAATCAATCTCATTTTTGGTGGCACCATCTGGACTTATCCAGGTCCACTTGCGGCATTCTCGCTTTTTGAAAAAGGAAGTCATCATAAAGAGTCCTTCCTTCTCCATGAAGCTAGCCAACAAGTGGCCCCACGAGTTCCGGTGTCCATATCCAAATATATAATATAATATCCATAGTCCTCATACATAGCTTCTACATCCTCATCGGAGTGTGATGAGGTCGGAGCGTATACCTGTATGATCTTCAATGAATATTGCGACGAATCACTGCCGAAGATCTATCGCACCCCTTGCCCCGCCGTTACCATGGCCGCTATTTGAGTCAGAAATAGCGGGGCCGCCGGGGAATAGAGGCCGTTTTTTTCGTGTGTGGCTCATTTTTGGGCGATTTAGTTTTAATCGACACGCTTGGCAGACGGATTGGCAATCGTAGTGGTGAAAGTCTTTGATGCTTAATGCTGCTGCCTATATAGTATCTTGCCTTTTACTTTCGCCTTACTTTGGGTGGTTTGACCGCCATCTTCCGGTTGACTGACTGCAATGGTGGATCCGAGGCTAGTCTCATCCAGTTCCTGCCCGTCAAGGGTAGTTACTTCACCTAGCCTGAGGAATAATAGCAAACCAACAAGGCAGTCATAATATTTTTACAAATATGACTAATTCGTTGGTCTGCTATTCTTTCCTCAAACTCGGTGGAGATATTAAGGAAGATAATGTTAATTATTACAAAAAGAAATCAAAGGAAATCATCCAAATTGGGCTAATTTTTATTTTGCCGGCCATCCAATAGAATTGTGTTATTTTAATAGAACACACTATTTAAAACATTTTTTACTATTACACCAAACTTCTAAATCCATTCTCTGAGACAATATTTAGGTTTGAATGTAGGTCTCAAAGTACCGTAGAGCAGGTTTGTGCTGTCAAAAGTGATAAATCAAAGAGTAGTAAAGGTGATCAACGATACGTTTTCAGCCACTTGTGCAATAGGTGAGCTTTAAAATGCAGTGGACTCATAAAAAAAGTAAAAAAATATTTTTTAATACTCAAACTTCTAAGTCAATTCTCTGAGACAATATTTAGGTTTGAATGTATGTCTTAAAGTACCGTAGAGCAGGTTTGTGCTGTCAAAAGTGATAAATCAAAGAGGTGTAAAGGTGATCAACGATACGTTGTCAGCCACTTGTGCAATAGGTGAGCTTTAAAATGCAGTGGACTCATAAAAAAAGTAAAATAAAATTTTTTTAATACTCCTGACCAAATATAAAAATATCGTCTAAACCTTTAGTAGGAATGTCAATGATAGGCAGATGTCTTGAATATAGGCATGCCACCATAGTGACGATAATTCCTCTTCCAGACATGTGGTCGAAGAGTTGTTGCGTTGCAGCGTTCTCACTTTCCATAGTTATTTCGACCGGTACTTGTGGAGGAAAGGCCAGGAGGAAACGTCTGGATGTCACAAAATTGTGACAGCAGCTGCAACCCTGTCGAAGAAACGGCGCTGCAAAAGTTGGCGGAACGTCCAGCTTAGGCGTCCCTGTGCCGTAAACTCATCACCATCTTAAGCGATTCTCAACATTATATAGTAGACCTCTTCGACAACATCCATTTGACTCTGATGTTTGCAGTCTTCAACCAATTACTTCTCGCTTTCTTTATGATGTCATCTTTCCATCTCATTTGTAGTCTTCCAGCTGGTCGTTTACAATTCCACGGTCTCCATTTCAATATTTTCTTGCACCATGTTTCGGGTTTTCTGGCTTCATGTCCGGCCCACTGCCATTTTAGCTTCGCTATTCTTTTGACAACATCTGATACTCGACTTTCTTTTCAGAGCCATTTATTCGTCTTTCTGTCTCTTAGTGTCACTCCTACCAGTTTTTTTTTCCATGCCCTTTCAGCTACTTCAAGTTTCTGGAACGGAACGGAGCCGAAACTTGGGCTACTACAAAGGCGTAGTAACCCAAGTTTCGGCTCCGAAGGTAAAGACTGGCAGGACGCACAGGTTGAATATGCTTGCTTTTCGTTGCTTCGTAAAAGCAAATGCCACTTTGCCGAAAGCGGCCCAACCCAAACGGATACGTCTATCAATCTCATTCACCTGATTTGCGTTGCCCATCTATATCTCTTGCCCTAGGAATTTATGTATTTATTGATGAATTCCAATGGGGTACATCCTACTACAATTGTTATTCCGCTGGATTTTTCACTGGTCATGTTTCGAATTGATCGTGAAATGGTCGCGGCAATTGTTACAGTCGTGCCCTCGCTCCCTGCCCTGTCCATGGTGGACCATGGACAGGGCATCCATCTAAGCCATGACGCACTCCAGTGCGTCATGGCTTAGAACGTCAGCGTCACTTTCTGTGAGGCAGTTATGCTGACCAAGCAGATTGCGAAGCGAGAGAAGTCGATGATACTGCCTAGGGGCCGCTCCCCGACCGCCAGTAGGCTGAGGCAGCGGCGCCGTGACCACGTGCGCCCCTAGAAATGTTGATTAGCAAATAATATGGTGTGGCCCGCCAGCATCCAACGGCGAGTTGAACCCTGAAAAGGTCACGGTGTACAACGCAATTCACATGGCCGCCGTCAAGAAAACCGTGGTGGTTATTGTGAGTAATGTGAGTAGACCCAGCTACGCACCAAAAATAAGGTGTCTTGCATATCTTGTGTACCCCACAATGCACATTACATGGGGCCAGCAGGCGATAGTTCTTCTGCCATTAAAGCATACTGAAGGAAAAACAGAAAGCAAGCAGCGCACGCAGTGAGCGCAGTGCGAATTAGAGCGAGACAGCGTGACAGATGCTGAGTCTAATGCTATCTCGCTCTTGGCTTACAACCTGCCATTACCTGATGCCATTTAAATTGCAAAGTGCACATTATTTTAGGACAAAAATAACAATGATTAGTATTTATTTCACTAACAGAGCAGATTCTTTGAGCTCGAATACTATCTCACAGACTGCACTTTGAACTTTAGTGTGGTAACAAAAAGCGTTTATTTCGTACTATTCTATGATAATTTAAAGTTTATTTTAGTTGGCCGGCACTTTTAGAATGAGCCCAAATTTGTATGGCGGCTGGATGATCTCCTTTTACCTCTTAATGTTCCCCGACATATTTGAGTTTTTGCGGGAACACGATGTGATGACGCACGCTTGCACGTTATAAGCTCTCTGAGCGAAATGGCAAAGCTCCCTTCGCGCATATCCTATCCTAGCGCGCATTTGGCATTCCCGCACACTCCCGGAATTAATGAAGCGCGAGAAACGGATAACGTGTTTCTAGTTAAGGAACGTGGGCTAGCCGTTATTAAGTTAAGAATGACTTATATTTTTTTGAACAAATTCCATGTTAGGAGTAAATAAGGCTTTTTTTATTAATTGTTCTGAGCAAATCGCAATATTGATTGCTTGGCAAAAATACCGTTACGGTCGTCTAACCAGAATTAAGATATGGTTTTCATCATAAATAATTAATATCATTGTTTTTATTCCTGTTTTATCAAAACTGATCCTTAACTATTGTTAGATATGCACAAAGGATTAATGAGATGCGGAAGTGGGAAGCGTACGCACAATCAAACAGCGAGTCAATAGCATACTGACGTTATACTTAAAAAATGGTGGCGTGCTCCCTTACGCACACAGAGACACTCGTAGGTTTCGTACGCACACTACAAACTACAACGCTTAGCCTATGGATAGACGATACATAACATCCCTCCCTCACATGGCTCAAAAGAACGGCTTGTAGTTGACCGGCGGAACACGCCGCTTTGATCGTCCACTAATTGGGTCGGATACAGCCTCATCCCTTTCTAAGCTCGTTGGCCCTGGCACCGGCTCTGCTGCATGCGACGGTTGAGGGGTTGACAGGCCAGATTTGTCAGCACTAGAACTTGTCTCCTGCTTTGGCAGGACCTCTTCGCTGGGTGGTGCACATGGGGATACTACAACTTCGGGATTACCGCTCGCGGCACCCACAGGTTCCGTCTGCGGTGACGCGTTACTGCCGTCAGTTTCCATGACATCCACGTGCCATTCTTGGCTTCCTGGCAGCCCATAGAGACCTTCAGGCTGAAAGCGTCGCATCTGATCGATGTGTCTAATCACGTTGTAGTTCAGTTCTGAGATATACACCGAGTACATGACGTTCCCTATCTTCTTCTTAACCACTCCTTGCACCCAAGTAAATTTATTATTATTAGAAAATCGTTTAATCCAAACGACATCGTCCACCTCAAATGCAGGTCTTATTTTGCAACCCTTGTTCCTACTCTGTAAGGACTGATTTTCCCTAACTGTCAGCGAAAGATCCGCGGATGACGAAACAATTTGACGAGGGTTAATTAAGTCTAGCCTCGAGCGTAACGAATGGCCAAAAACTAACTCTGCTGGAGATTTACCCGTGGTGTTATTTTTGGCGTTCCTATAGTCAAATAAAAATTTAGAGATTTTATCTTGCAACGGTATTTTAGTGTTACATTGTAAAATAATGCTTTTGAGAGCTTTCTTAATTATTTTTACAAAGCTTTCAGCTTGCCCGTTACTAGATGGATACGCCGGTGATAAAACATGTTGAATACTATTTAAACTGCAGAACTGTTCAAATTCGGTGGATGTAAAAGAAGTACCATTGTCCGTAACCAACGTGTGAGGCGTACCTACTTTAGACATAAAGTCACATAACCTACTTATAACAGCTTTCGATTCGTATGATACCGTACTTAAACTATAACATTCAACCCACTTAGAAAATGCGTCCACTATAACTAAAAACATTTCATTATGAAACGGTCCAAGAAAATCCAAATGGATTCTATAAAACGCGTGCGGTGGATAGGGCCACGGCGACGGCGGCGCGCGGTGTGGCGTGGGGCGTAGTTGTGCGCAAATGCCGCACGCGGCTGCCAATCGTTCAAGTGTCGCGTCGATTCCCGGAAACCAAAATCTTTCGGCTGCTTTAATTTTCACCACACCGAAATGAGCATCGTGAAGTTCTTTACATATTTTTTCTCTAAGTGAAAACGGTATAACTACTTTATGACCACGCATTAAGCAGTCATTCTCTAAAGCCAATTGAAAACGACAGTCAAAATAGGGTCGTATTCCAAGATCGCGTACACTACGCGGCCACCTGTTAAGCACATAGTGCCTAAACCTTTTAAAAATCTCATTGCGGTCGATCTCGTTTCGTAATTCCTCTACAGTAATAGGTAAATTTCCTTCGACGATAAAATTGACATAGGCCGCGCGCTCCTCACAGTCGCGGTCCTCCCACCACGCTTCGACACTCACCCGATTCTCATTGCTTAATGTCGCTCGTGAAAGAAAATCATAATTGTACGCAGATAAAAATAACGCATAGCCTTGTAACCTATTCGCTGATACTTCCGGGATTTCCCGATGCGGACCGAAAATCGACAACAATGGTTTATGGTCTGTGCGCAAAATAAACGGTGAAGTACGGCCATACAAGTATTGGTGGAATCTTCTAACGCCATAAATGATTGCTGTAGCCTCTTTTTGTAGCTGCGAATAGCTTTTTTTCGCTGCAGTGAGCGTCCTCGAAGCAAACGCGATAGGCCTCTCGCGATTATCAGCGCGTGATAACTGCGATAGAATGGCCCCTAACCCTCGTGGCAAGGCGTCCACGGTCAAAATAAGTTTCGCGCTGGGATCAAAATGGGCTAGTAATTGATGAAAGGCAAGCAGTTTTTTAATTCGTTCAAATGCCTCGTCATGAACTGAAGTCCATTCTCATTTTTTATTTTTGTGTAACAAGTCATATAAAGGGCTTAGTATCGACGACGCACTCGGCACAAAATTTCTATAGTAATTAATTTATCCCAAAAACGATTGTAGCTGTGAAATATTCGACGGTTTTATAGTCTTTAAAATAGCTTGGACGTTATCTGGCGATTTACGGATACCACTTTTATCAATAATATGTCCGAGATAACTTATTTCATTTTTAAAGAACTCACATTTATTTTGCTGAACAGTTAAACCTGCATCTTCTAGGCGCTTTAAATTTAATATTAACCTGTCTTTATGCTCAGTAATATTACGTCCACTAATACATATATCGTCCTGAAATACGACTACGCCTTCCAGGCCTGCAAACACACATTCCATCGCGCGTTGGAAAATGGCGGGCGCACTCGCCAACCCAAACACTAGCCTGGTAAATTTAAAAAGACCGCGGTGCGTGTTGATACAAGTAAGGAGCTGTGAATTTTCCGACAAACAAAATTGATTATAAGCTCGCTAAAGGTCTAGTTTGGTGAACTGTTCTCCCCCGTGTAACTTAGCGAACAATTCATCAATAGTTGGCAGTGGATATTTTTCGATTATTAATTGTTTATTAATAGTTACTGAAAAGTCTGCACAGATCCTAACTCCACCGTCTTTTTTTAATACCGGAACTATAGGCGAAGCGCTTTCTGAATATTCCACAGGTACTAATATCCCTAGCTCTATAAGGCGATTCAATTCCGCCTCGATTTTTTCCCGTAACGCGAAGGCGACTGGTCTAGCTTTAAGAAATACTGGCCTCGTATCTGGTTTTAACTTTAATGACACTTTATACTTATTAAAACAACCTAATTCACTACTGAATAATTTTGGAAATTGTGAAGTAATCTCGGAGAGATCGAGTGCTTGATTATCTGATTTTACCATGTTGTAAATTTGTATAAATTCGCGGCCCAAGAGCGGCGGACCCCCGCCGCAAACAACATAGAACTTTAAATCATGTGAGTGACTCATATAAGTAACAGTCAAACGAATGAATCCTAAAGTGATAATTTTACTGCCTGTGTAACTAAATGAATTCTTAGCGGTGTCGCGCAATGGTACCTCTGTGAAATGTTATTTATATGTCTGTTCTGAAATCACGTTAACAGCTGAGCCACTATCAATCTCGAACTCCAAAAATGTACCATTCACCTGCACAAATTCTGTCATCGGTCTTCGTTCCTCTCACGCATTTAATGTTATGAACGGGTGACTCACCATCATCTTCAATATCCGCGCTATCTTTCGAGACGAAGTTAACTTTAGCATTAACCGTACACATTCTAGCTAAATGGCCCTTCCAGCTACACTTTTTGCACTTGTAACTTTTAAAACGGCACTGATTGGACTTTAGCCGCACACACTGCACTTTTCATTTTTGGAAATACTGAACACAGCGTTGAGGTCCGCGCCGCAGGCCACGGCAGCGAAGGTGGTGGCGGCATCGTTCGCGCCCACGGTGCTCAGCGCGCACGTGCTTGTTGCCGCTTTGCGAGCCGCGCACACGTTCTCAGCAAACTCCACAGCCTTCACCAACGTAAGTTCCTGCAGATCTTTAGCGAATAGTTTTTCGCGTTCGGGACCCGCTGCCATTCCCATCACGAATTTGTCGAGTAGGGCCTCTTCCAAACTTCTGAACCCGCAGTGTGCTGCCAGTCCCCTAATCTTCGCTGCCCATTGAGTATGACTTTCCATTGGACGCTGCGTAGCCGCGTAGAATTTGTACCTCTCTGCGAATCCAAGCCGTTTTGGAGTGAAATGGCCGTCCAGTAGATGGATGATGGCATCGTATTCTAACTCCTCGATTTTCTTTGGCAGCGCCAGGTCACTCGCTAGTTTGTAGCTCGACTCGCTCAACGCACTCAATTAAATTGCTTTCTGTTTAATCTTGCCTTTGTCCGACGCGTCGTTAACGTCATTAGCGAGGAACCATTGTGTGAGCCGTGATTTATACGTGTCCCACTCATTTGTGGTGTGGTCGAAAGTGGTTATACTGCCAAAAGCTCCACCGGAAAACATTTTTACACTCGTCGCCACTGTTAAATATGCACAAAGGATTAATGAGATGTGGAAGCGGGAAGCGTACGCACAATCAAACAGCGAGTCAATTGCATACTGACGTTATATTTAAAAAATGGTGGCGTGCTCCCTTACGCACACAGAGACACTCGCAGGTGTCGTACGCACACTACAAACTACAACGCTTAGCCTATGGATAGACGATACATAACAACTATAAACAAGTTTTATGCTCTTAGTGTATTTGTAGTCAAGAATATTCAACTAACGTAGTTTAAGCTTATAAAAAAATAAAAGAATATTAGGCAAATTTCGAAACTAAGGTACTTAAACGGGCATTAAGCTAAGAAGCGTGGTACAGTCACTTTTTAGTCAAGCATTTGTTGCATATTTTGTCATTTAACGGTAAATCATGTTTAATATCTCTATAACCGTAAGTGATAGAGATATGGTTCTTGTATAGAAGATATAGAGAATTTAAAACTGTAATACTTTGCATTCAAAACTCAAAATCGACCATTTGAGGGTTAACGGGGTTCTAGTTAACGGGGCAGTTATGATAGCATGGTAAGCATCTGTGAAACTATGTAACGAAACCTTTTTGAATTCAATTCTATGGAAGTAAATCTTCGCACACTTATCGAGGGCCGAAGAAAATATAAAAGAAAATAATTGAATCAAGCACGAGCCGAACTCACATAAGAAGGATTCCAAAGTAGAGGCATCCACTTAACATACATTTACCATCACCTAACTAAAATACCAATCGCCAGCAAAAGGCTACAAAGTAATATGTGCGTTTTGTGTAAATGTGTTACATCGCAATATCTGATAACTACATATCTTTCAAATAAATTTTGTTGAAATTTTCCATGATGATATACAGCATATATTTTTTGTAGGGTTCGTTAAGTTAGAGGGAGGAAGAGGGATGCAGGGCGTGACACATTTTGCCGCTTTGGAATTGTTTGAAACGATTGATCTCAAGGAAAATGTGTTTTTAGGATCTTAACGTAATAGTATTTTCTTGGGTTTACGCGATTTATTATCCGACGGATCGATGTCTTTACAGGAATCGTCGTCACGGAAAATGATTTCTGTAGAGATATTGAAACATCGTATTGAAATAAATCATCATCATCATCATCAGCCCTTTATACTGTCCCACTGCTGGGCACGGGCCTCTTCTCACTATAAGAAGGGTAAGACCAGAGTCCACTACGCTGGTCAGGTGCGGGTTGGCAGACTTCACATGTGTTTCGAGAACTTTATGGAGAACTCTCAGACATGCAGGTTTCCTCAAGATGTTTTTGTTCACCGATAAGTAAGCGATAATTAACAATTTAATACGTACTTAACTTCGAAAAGTCATTGGTGCGTGCCATGGATTCGAACCCAATTAATATTTATATTTATAAAACCATTATATCACAATAGAATCCGTATACGGTAGTTTGATTTCAACTCAAAGCAATTTTTGAAGTTCGGAATAAAGCAACTGTGATATACGGATTAACAGATAGACACGAGACGTGGCGAATCAATAATTGTTCTGTTTCTTACCATTTGGTAACGAAACCCTAAAAAAGAACAATTAAGAATAGACAAACTAAAGAACCAAATTAAATAATTGCTTAAAAACATTGATATAGAAAAACCCCCTAAGTCTCGAACTAAATTGACTTTTAGAACGGTCCTCCTTGTGCAAAACTAGTTATAGTTAATTTAAGAGAATGATCACATTACTTTGTAAATTAAACCATACATACTTGTCTTAATGTTGTATTTACGCGTTAAATGCCAAAATGTTACGCATTTTGGCATTTGATGCCTACACCGGGCGACGAATGATACACTACTATTATTAAAAACATGAAAGTGCATATTCTTTTTGGACGGTTTTGAGACGCGGACTGTGTATCTATGCTTATTGTGTATCAATGCTTAAAAAGTACAAAACTGTTTTCTAAAAAAGCGTGTTTTAACTTTTATTTCTTGCCAGCCCTACTATGTTTTTAAATATATTATGTAAAGAATGTTTATCAATACTGACATGATATTGTTACGCCATCTATCGGTGAATGGGGGTACTAGAAGAGATTGAATGTATCGGTGGTTTAAAGGTAATTCAGCTACTCTGTACTAGATGGCGTTGCTGTATCGAGTATCGACTGTTCGCGATTATTTCGACAGTTTTGTAGAAGCATCAAGAATGCTCTAGTGATGTTATCCGGCCAGAATAAATAGAGCGCAAGCGAACGGACCGGACACAGTAACAATTGAATATCGAAGCGATCAACAAGCAGCGAAGGAAATAAGTCGGAAGTGTTTAGTGTTGTTCTAGTGGTGTGAATAGTGTGTTTTATTAGTGAAGTGAAAATTAAGTGTGTGTATCTAGTGTTTGTGTGTTAAAATAAAGTACAGTTTAGTGGCATAGTCAGTTTTAATTTATCGTCGAAACCCAGCTCGTAACAAATTGGTGTCAGAAGAAAGGGATAAATTATGCCGGTTATGCCGAAGGCAGAAACTAACGGAGTGCGTACCAGGAACCAGCGCCAGCAAGACCTGGACCAGAGACGCTTCGGAGACGTTCCTTCTCCATCGTCTGGTGGATCAGGCGACTCCGCGGCTGCAGTGGAGCCTGCCAGCGCACACTCCATGGCGGTGCCCGACATCGCGGCTCTGATGGCGTTCATGCAGGAGCAGGCCCGCCGTCAGGAGGAGCACGCGCGCCGCATGGAAGAACAGCGACAGCGCGACAAGGAGGAGCAGGCCCGCCGTCAGGAAGAGCAGGCTCGCCGTCAAGAAGAGCACGTGCGCCGTATGGAGGAATAGCTACAGCGCGACAAGGAGGAGCAGGCTCGCCGTCAAGAGGAGCAGGCTCGCCGTCAAGAGGAGCACGCGCGCCGCCTGGAGGAACAGCTTCAGCGCGACAAGGAGGAGCAGGCTCGCCGTCAAGAGGAGCACGCGCGCCGCCTGGAAGAACAGCTCCAGCGCAACAAGGAGGAGCACGCGCGCCGCCTAGAAGAGCAGGTGGTGCTTATGAAGGACCTCAGCGCCGCTGTAGGGAAGGACTTGAAGGCGGTCAAGGAGGAACTTGAGCAGCACGAGGCCCGTATCAGCGACGTAGAGATGCTCGTACACGACAAGCTTGAGACTCGCGTCGCCTTTATAGAGAAGCGTGTACACGATCACCACGAGACCTGTGTTGCTGAAGTGGAGAAGAAGTTGCGTGAGCTCGAAGTGACACCAGCGGCTGTAGCGCCCTCACCTCGTGGATTTAAGTTTCCACCATTTGATGGCTCGTCATCATGGTCGGCATACAAGATCCAGTTCGAGGCTGTGATGAGATCAAATGGGTGGAATAAAGAACAGGCCTTAACCGCCCTAACCTTGGGCCTTCGCGACCGGGCCTTGATAGTGTTGGAGGCACTCGGACAAGACGTCACCTACGAGAAGCTTCTGGAGGCGCTGGAGGCGAGGTACGGAGACGCGCACCTCGAACATGTGTATCGTGCTCAGCTGAAGGACAGGACGCAACGCACCGGAGAAACTCTGCAGCAGTGGGCTCTAGAGGTGGAAAAGCTGGTCAGGAAGGCATACCAGTCGTCTCCTGCGCTTATTGACGGGAACTTCGTACAGGCGTTTACGGATGGGATCCGGGACCTGGAGGTAAGAGCAGCAGTGAGGCTTGAGCACTTCAAGGACCTCAAGAATGCCTTAGCCCACGCTCTGGAGGTGGAAACAGAGCGACGCGACGATCGAGGTCACCGCATCAGAGAAGTTGTGTCGTCACCTCGGTGCTACAACTGCAGAGAAAGAGGCCATATCCGCTTGAGCTGCCCAAAGCGTAGGCAGTCTGGTGACACCCTGTCTCCACCAAAGGGGTCGCCTGATGTGCCTGCCAGGCAGCGAGAGCAGGGTAACGAGTAGAAGCCAGGACTGCGGGGCGGGTGCTGGCTGGTAATGGAAGAGCCCCAAGTATCTCGATCTCGCAATCATGCGACGGGAACAGCCTGATCATCGGAGGCGAAATTACCAGAACACCATGCAAGCTGACATTGGACACGGGTGCTTCTCGGACAGTCGTCGGTTTCCATCTGGCAAGACGGGTTCTTCGGGGCTGCTTCAGGAGCAATGAATGTGTGAATCTGAGAACAGCTACCGGTCAGCACATAACCGTCCTAGGTGAAATGGAGGTGGATCTGAAGCTAGGCAACAAAGTTTACCGTCACAAAGTCATCGTGGCCGATATAGTGGACGACTGCATCTTAGGCCTAGACTTCATGCGGAAGTATCGCTGCGAGATCGATGTTAACCTAAGTGTTGAAGTGTGGCTCGGAAGAAGTCTTCATGGAAGGTGCAACTTCAGGAAAAGTGTACTGCCTGAAGAATGTCATTCTTCACCCGCGGTCGGAAACAGTTGTACCAGTTTGTTTACCAGGGAATTCTGGTCGAGGGAACCGCTGCGTACTTATCGAAGGCCTAGAGAAAGAGGCCTCGTGGAAGATTGCACGAACCTTGGTAAGGGGTACCAAAGTTTCATCAGTACGCGCAGTGAATGCAAGTGACAAGGAAGTGTCGCTCAAGAAAGGGACGGAATTGGGCACCTATGAAGGAGCGGCTTGGATGCGTAGATGTCAAGAGCAACCTACCAGGACCAAGGTTCAAGTTACACGATTCGACGTGTCTACACTTTTAAAGGACTGCCAAAGTACCCTGTCGGAGGAAGAGAAGACCGAGGCTCGGAAGATGTTGAACCGGTTTGCCGATATTTTCTCGACCAGTGATGCCGACATAGGGAAGACAGCACTAGTCCAGCACAAAATAAACACGGGAAGTGAAGCACCGATTCGCCAGCGGCCAAGACGTGTGCCAGTGGCACGGGAACGTGAAGTGGAAGTTATGATCGACGGTATGGTGAAAGAAGACGTAATCGAGCCTTCGTCCAGCCCGTGGTGTTCTCCGGTGGTGCTAGTTAAGAAGAAAGATGGCAGCATGCGCTTCTGTGTAGACTACCGCCGATTAAATGACATCACGAAGAAGGACAGCTATCCGCTGCCAAGGATCGATGACACACTGGATACGCTGACGGGGATGAAGTGGTTTTCTACCTTAGACCTAAAAAGTGGCTACTGGTAGGTGGAAATAGACCCCCAAGACAAGGAGAAGACGGCATTCTCCACAGGCAAAGGATTATGGCAATTTAACGTCATGCCCTTTGGATTGTGCAACGCTCCGGCTACTTTTGAGAGACTGATGGAGCGAGTGCTCATGGGACTGATTGGAGACGCCTGCCTGGTCTACTTGGATGACATCATCATCGTGGGGCGCACCTTCCAGGATCACCTTCGAAACTTGGAGCAAGTGCTGTCAAAGATACGAGGAGCTAATTTGAAGCTGAGTCCGAAGAAATGCGCGTTATTCAGACGGCAAGTGAACTTTCTAGGACATGTGGTCTCGGAGAATGGTATTCAAACTCACCCGGAAAAGATCATTGCCGTGAAGGAATGGCCAGTTCTAGAGAACAAAACGCAGGTCAGAGCATTCCTCGGATTATGCTCCTACTACCGACGGTTTGTGAAGAACTTTGCTGACATTGCTCGACCTCTTCATAAGCTCACCGAAGACAGAGTACAGTTCTGTTGGAATGAGAGCTGTGACGTTGCATTCCAGAAGCTCAAGGAACATCTGTGTACTGCACCTATTCTAGGCTACCCTGACAATGAGCACGAATTCATAGTTGACACAGATGCCAGTAACATCAGAATTGGCGGCGTGCTGTCACAGAAGAAGGGTGATCAAGAAGTTGTTATAGCATACTTCAGCAAGGCCTTATCCAAACCCGAAAGAAACTACTGCGTCACCAGGCGGGAACTCTTGGCTGTAGTAAAGACATTGCAGCATTTCAACAAATATTTGTTGGGGCGTAAATTCCACCTGCGAACCGACCACGCTGCGCTAAAATGGCTACTTCAATTTAAGGACCCAGAAGGACAAGTAGCCAGATGGATTGAACTACTGCAAGAGTTTGATTTTGTAATACAACATCGCAGCGGCAAGTCCCATGGTAACGCAGATGCCCTATCGCGTAGGCCGTGTCCCGACCAGTGCAAGCACTGTAGCCGACAGGAAGCAAAGCAGGCAGCGCTAGTGAGGATGTTAAAGACGGATCTAAGCGACGAATGGAGAGAAGCTTTGCAGAATGCTCAGCAAGATGACAAGGATGTACAGCCGATTCTTGAATGGAAGAAATCAGATGCGCCTAGGCCCAAATTGAGTGATATCGCAGCAATGAGCCCCATCACCAAGAGTTATTGGGCACAGTGGGAAAGCTTGGTCGTCCAGGATGGAGTTCTGTGCCGCAAATGGGAAAACGCTCGCGGTAACCAGTGCCATTTGCAAATGGTAGTGCCCAAAACTAAAGTGCCGGAAGTCGTGCAGCTTTATCACAATGGTGCTTCGGGAGGTCACATGGGAGTTAAGAAGACCCTTACTAAGATCCGGGAGCGGTTTTATTGGCTCCACTGTCGGGATGACGTTGAGGATTGGTGCCGCAAATGCACAAGTTGTGCGGCTGTAAAGGGGCCACATACCCGTAGCAGAGGTGCATTAAAGGTGTACAATGTGGGAGCCCCATGGGAGCGCTTAGCGTTGGATGTCGCTGGGCCGTTTCCTGAGGGCCAGGACGGAAACAAATACTTCCTGGTTGTGATGGATTACTTCACGAAGTGGCCTGAAGTGTTTGCAATCCCAAATCAAGAAGCTACCACAGTGGCGGATAAGCTGGTGCACGAAGTCTTCTGTCGGTTCGGGGTGCCCTTGGAAATCCACAGCGATCAAGGCCGGAACTTCGAATCTGAGGTGTTCAAGGAGACTTGTCGCGTGATGGGTGCACATAAAACCAGGACCACGGCTTATCACCCGCAGTCAGATGGTATGGTTGAACGATTTAACCAATCACTGGAAAGGTACCTGGCAAAGGTCGTGGAGAGCAAACAAAGAGATTGGGACAAGCACATCCAACCATTCCTTCTGTCATATCGCAGTGCGGTCCACGAAACCACAGGAGTAACACCAGCTTTTGCCAATTTCGGCAGAGAATTACGTTTACCAGCAGACTTAATCACCGGTATTCCGCCAAAATCTCCACGCAATATAACGGATTACGCGACCGAGCTACGCAACAAGATGAACGACGTATACGAATACATCAGGGCGTCAGGACAACAGATGTCTGAAAAGATGAAGACTCGCTACGAACGGAAGGCAAACAACAAAGGCTTCGATGAGGGATCATTGGTGTGGCTTCATAACCCAGTACGAAGCAAAGGCAAATCGCCTAAGTTACAAGCCAGATGGGACGGGCCATATCGCATAATTACCAGGATGAACGACGTCACCTATCGAATCCAGAAGGGGTCGCGAGGTGCACCGAAGATAGTTCATGTGGACCGGTTGGCTCGTTACCATGGGTCCAACGATGTTCGAGACGAACACGTTTAAGAGGGGGGCAGTGTTACGCCATCTATCGGTGAATGGGGGTACTAGAAGAGATTGAATGTATCGGTGGTTTAAAGGTAATTCAGCTACTCTGTACTAGATGGCGTTGCTGTATCGAGTATCGACTGTTCGCGATTATTTCAACAGTTTTGTGGAAGCATCTAGAATGCTCTAGTGATGTTATCTGGCCAGAATAAATAGAGCGCAAGCGAACGGACCGGACACAGTAACAATTGAATATCGAAGCGATCAACAAGAAGCGAAGAAAATAAGTCGGAAGTGTTTAGTGTTGTTCTAGTGGTGTGAATAGTGTGTTTTATTAGTGAAGTGAAAATTAAGTGTGTGTATCTAGTGTTTGTGTGTTAAAATAAAGTACAGTTTAGTGGCATAGTCAGTTTTAATTTATCGTCGAACCCCAGCTCGTAACAATATATTCACAGTAATAGCGTATCGCAACGGCGCGACGTTATGATAAGTTTAGTAATGGCCAATATGTTTCATTTATTTTTTATATTATCTTGTTTGGTTGTGACGAGCATTACCCAGAATAAGTGTCTTTTATTTGAAGAATAATAACAAATTGCCGAAAATAGAAAGTGGAAAAATACAATTGCTAATTGAGAAATTTGAGTGCAGAACCACTTAGATTTCGCAAACCACCATATTATTGTATCGTTGTATTTGTAATGAACAGTGATTGAGTATGATTTGGCGAGCGTTCTTATTGGAAATGGCAAGTAAATTTTGTGCAATATATGCTTTAAATATATTTTGTTGGCCGCATCATGTGACTCCTGATCATCAGGTCTCAATGTTCCATTGCCAGGTGAAACATTATAATTATGCCGATGGCAGAAAGCGAAAATGTAGTAGTCCACAAATTATGAAAAAAATAATTATTGGCCTGTTCGAATCAGAAAAAAATTGCATCGAATAGTCCGGGTCTCTAATTTTACGATGAATAGTTATAAAATTAACATAAAAAGAAAATGGGTTTTAACACAAATGCCTTCATAAAAAAGGCTGTAATTTACAGAAAAAATCAGTTATAATTTATACTATGTCGAATACAACAAATTCGTTTTCCGTAAAAAAAGATGCCCGTTGTCAGAAATGCTGGCTCGCGTACGTTTTTGCCACTAAAGCTACGATTGAAATCTGAAGAAGAGATGAATATACTAATCAAGCATCAAGCGGAAAAAGAAGAATCATATAAGAGATTTAGTTTCGTTAGTTTACAGTGTATAGTTGGGCAGCCTTGTTTTGAGTATAACTGCAGTTTTCACTTTCCTAAAAAACGGCTTAAGCCCAGCTCCATACAATTGCATAGTGAAATTACAGCGTTTTTACGTTCTGTAAAAATGGTTTAAAATGTCGTAGTCTATTAAATATTGGAAAATAATTGTAAGAAAGAAGTTTGAGGGATAGAACTATATTTAGAAAAAAAAATAATAAGTATAATGTCAAAAAAATCATGAGGCTAAGTAAAATAAACCGGTCAAGTGCGAGTCGGACACGCGCACCGAGGGTTCCGTACAAACCTGTAGGTATATATAATTATTTAAAAAAATATTTAATTAACTAGGTTTTCGAACGTTTTCTTTTGTGCTATAAAACATAATTAAAAACTGCGTATTGACGAAACAAAATGATTAGACAACATGATATTAAGTACACGTCATCCAGGACAATGCACTAGTGATGCTCGCAACACTTGCAAGTAATGTGAAATATTGTAACATAGTTTTAGTACATAGATACATACATATATACACCCGACGGGGTAAGCAGAGACAACGGAACGCAACTTGCATCTATCCTTACAAACCTCACGCGCTTCCTCTACATTAATTACTCTGTTCATGAATACTCGCTGGTTCCGGGTGCTTTGGACCTTGCCATTTTTTAAGATGTCCCCAATCTGATCGACGAATGTCCGACGAGATCTACCGCGTCCTAATTGCCCACACACGTTAGGCTCATAAAGAACAATGGCAGAATTTGGCCTTGGTTTGTTGCGGCGATCTTAAACTTCATATGAACAAAACAAATTGTTTTCTTTTTTCTACGATTTTTAATATTTTCACTTTGTCTTGTTAAAGCCGGAGTATTTTATGATGATAAAAAGCATTCCAATTGATTACGGACTAGGTAACTACTTAATTATTTGATTGTTGTCATAGACAATGGTGTGACAGGAATAGACGTGAGTGCTGTTGATCCGTATTGATTATTAAATAAGTAAGCGATACGATCGACCTTTATAGGGTTGCTTTGGTTTAAAATATAATTATTAAAATGCAGTTATTTAATCTTTAATCAACTTTATATCAATAAGCTAATATTTTTTAAGCAAAACCATTTTTTAAATCAAATAAAAACGTCACAGCATTGTTTAAAGGTTGTATAGATTTCACATAACATCAATTTAAAATGTGCGGCTCTGCTTTTAGCTTTGTCTGTGACATTTAGATGCTACAGAATACTTCTGCGTTTTGATGTCAATCTGACATATATCATTTGATAATTCAAACGTACCTACATTGTTCATTCTTAACAAAAAATTAAAACATCGATATCTTCTTTTTCCGGCTTTCCCGAGTGAAAATAGAATCATTTATAGACTCTGTTACTAACGCCGAATTTTTTGACATATTTTTTATTACTGTACGCTTCAATTTAATTTCAGACATTTTGATGTATGGAGATCTGCCATTATCCTTTGATGTGTCACTCTTTCTTCACTCATTCGCTCCACGTGCCCAAACCATTTCAGCATTCCTTTCTCAATTCTTGTCACGACATCTTCTTTCAGGCCACATTGCTCTCGTATTACTGCATTCGGAATTCTATCAATCAGTCTCATACTTCACAGTGAACGCATCTCAACTGCGTTAATTCTACTTTCATGCTTTTCTGCCACACCCAACACTCACAACATAGGCACAAGCATTCCATTATGAACCGCCAGTCGCGCCTGTTTTGGCAAATTCTGGCCGTTCATAAAGGCATGCAGCGCGCCATTTACACAGTTTCTCGCAGCCACTCTCCTTTCAATATCTCATGCTACCCAAATATACAAATTCTTCAACTTGTTCAATGTTTTCATCTTCATTCGCAATATTACGCTAAGTCACATTTTCGTCCTTCACAAACACCATCACTTTCGTCTTTCTTGCATTCAATTTCATACCTTTCGTTTTAAAGCTCTCATTCATGCAGTTCATCATTTGTTATGACTCAGTCGCCGACGACGCAAGAATGACTTGTTCATCGGCAAGAGGCACTTAACGCGCAATCCTGCCATATCGATCCCGCAGTCCATTTCCCTCATGTCGTTCATGCACCTATCCATGAATAAGTTGAACAACCAGGGCGAGGCACACCCCTGTCTGACACCTTTGGAGTTGTCAAACCAGTCTGTATAGGTACCGTTAATCCGGGCACAGGCTCTAGAATCTTTATACAGAGATTTCAGATCCCTAATTATAAAATTGTCCACCCTATACATAGATAGCACCTTCCATAATTCCTTTCTATTCAGTCTATCATAAGTCTTTTCCAGGTCTATGAACGCGCAATATACCTTCTGGTTTTTTGCCAGACACTTTTGGGTTATGCAGCGTAATGGCGCTGATACACCTGAGCATTGACTTGTAACAGAACAGCGAGCATTCACCGTTTTTTGATTTGTCGAACCGAAAATTTTCACGATCATTTTAGCGAACACTCTAAATTCAAATAGTCCGTAGAATATAGAAAAAATATAGAAATCACACTGCAACAGCAGTTTTGCCCAACATATTTACTTCAGTTTCACTTAAGAATTATTTCTAGAGTAAGAGTGAGTTTCTAAATAATAAAATGCAGATTTCAATTTTACAGGTTTAATAAATCATACAACGTTGAAATTTATTTATTGATATCGAGAGTTTATGAACATTGTATTGAAATTAATTCTGAGTAAACCAAATCTAAAATCTATTGTAAACATTATCGATATTTTATCAGTATACATTCTGAGTAAGCCCATCACTGGTCAAGTTAAAATTAGTGACAAACTACGAAGATTCTTCCCTAGATTAAAATCATAAGTCAAAGTGAATTAAATATATTGGGTTTAACTGCCATTGTAGCGCGAATTCTATGTTTTTCTATATTCTAAGGCTCGCCCAAATGTTCGTGAGAATGCTCGCTAAAACACATTCATTTGTTTTGTAACATTCGTGAGAATGCTCATTAAAGGTGAATGCTCAAGTGTATCAGCGCCTTAAGGAAAAGTCCTGATCCGTACATCCCATTCCCTTCCGAAATCCTGCTTGCACATCCCATATCTTCTCATTAGTCACATTTACTACCCTGTCAATCAATATTCTGGCATACATTTTTCCTACATCACTAAGAAAGCTGATCCCGCGATAATTTTGACATTCCTGCTGCGAACCTTTTCCTTTATAAATTGGGACAAGCACTGCCTTCGTCCAGTTATTTGGGACCTAGCCCTAATTCCAAGAGTAGTTTTATTACAAGTCATAAATATTGTCGAGCAAGCTCTTACAAATTACACCAAGAAGCAGAACAAATCATGCGTTTCATTAACATAAACAAAAAACAAAAATATGTAAACATACATAAGATAGCTGAGAGTGCCCGGGTCACGCGAATCTTGGATAACGAACTATGAACTCACCACAGCTTTGCGTAGTATGAGTAGCGAGATGAAATCTATATCATATATTTCGTCTATACCGTGATCCAAAACTAGAGGCGGTGTCTTCTAGACCTGAACTGGCCAGGCGACGAGTGGGCCTTTTTTAACACGCTTTTATTAACATAGTATGCATCTATATATATTGCGGCATCTTTTCGAATTCGATTCTATCGATTTGTGAAACTTTGCACACTTGTCAAGGACCAATAACAATGTACATACTACATGCATACTTAGTATATTTTTCCTATATATGTTTATTTTTTGTTGATAAAGAATAATTATAATTATTAAAAAACGTACGAAGAACAGCAGTGTGATTCTGTAAGACTTCATTCTAAACTTCGAAACTGAATCCGATGTGAGTTTCTTGATTTGCATTCTAAAACTCGGTTGATAATTCGAATCTACACTAGCGCTATTCTTGCGAGCGTGTTTGCGAGTTGAACTAAATTGACTTCGAGATTTTGACAGATAAAGTATGAGATGACGTAAAAAGTGGCATTCTATAAGGTAATTCCCCCGTCAGTTCGACGCTCACTTCGCACTCAAAATCAAGGTCATTATAAACCTTATGCGAAGTGAGAGCGACTAGCGACTTGAAATACGAGTTGTTGTTTGAATTTTACAGAATCGACGTGCTGCACACATACTAAAGAAACTAAAAATAATTGTTTAAGAAATAAAAACCTATTTGCCATTAAAACGTATAAGCTTTTAAACTATTTTTAGTTTTTGCCAACCCTTCTATACATGTATTCATAATGCTAAATGACGTATATAAATAGGTACAGCTTGACATTCCCGCCAGACATTCAGACATAGCGTATCGTAACGACAAAACTATAAGTTTATCATTGGGAAATAATATGTTCACTTTATTTGTGATATCATCTTGTTTGGTTGTGACGAGCTTTGCCAAGGGTAAGTGCTTAGTTCTGATTTAAAGATGTATATCTAATTTTCGTAAAAAAACATTGAAAATTTCGGCCATGACAGTTTATTAAGTATGTACAAAAATGTTCATTACTCTATACGAATACAATTATACAGCAATCCCTTTACTTAAGTAACTATAAATATTTATATAAATTATATACTATTGTAAAATTAAATTACTATGTTCTCCAGTACTGGTTAACTCTAATAAAGTTTCTAATAACCATGTTAGGATAAGTCTAGAATCAAGAAGAGCGAAAGGATCAGAAATTAGGCTTTATTGTAATTTAACATTTCATTATACTTTTCTACAGGTAGAACATGCGCACCAAACGAACGCTGGGCTGCGTGCCCTAGAACCTGCGACGATCTGAAATGTACAGACGTAGGGGTATATTTTACTTGTGAGGTACCGAGGAAATGTGAGCCCGCCTGTGTGTGCAAAGTAGGACACTTGCGAGCGCATAACGGTACCTGTGTACCCGTGACAGACTGCGTTGGTGAGGAAACTTTTATAAGCAGTTCTTTCGGCTGTTTGAAGTTTACAAAAACTTGAAGACGACAATGTGGTCAGTCATACACGCTTTGGTCTACAGTAAAACTTTACCTAATAATGTAGATCGGAGCGAGTGTGTGCAATTATTTTATTCTGCGCGGTCAACTACTGCAGCAAAACATTAAAGCAAAATCAAATAACAGTCTGTTTCCAGTAACTTGTGCAGGCGTTGTAAGTAATAGATCAATGGTGCAGGCCTTTAATGGAAGAAGAATCCAAATCTACTGCTCTGTTGGACTTGATATTTGGTGTAGGATCTCTTCAGATATCCTAGTTATGTTTTGTTTCACATTTTAATGCACTAAGCACAGGAGAGAGAGTTTTCAATGGAAGTGTTTTGTTTTTTTTTTTTTTTTTCATAGCTGGTACCTGCCCAAGGAATGAAGTACCGCATTTCTGTCCTAACAGCCTATGTGCTGTAAGGGAATGTGCACAGTTAGGAAAACCAATACTTTGTGCGTCTGTAAGTTACTGTACACCAGGTTGTGTGTGCAAGCATGGGTACTTGCGGACACAAAACCGTACTTGTGTACCCGTGGAACAATGTGAACGTAAGTTGTTCTTTTTTTTTGTAGTAAGGTGAATCGTGGGTTCTTTTAATTCCTATTACAAAAAAAATAAGGTACTGCAGATATTACTACATTTTTAATGCAGTGATATATTGAGCTCTTGTATACTTCCTAAGATGGCTACAATTCCACCCTCAGTAGTAGTAACAGTAGAAAATCTAATTCTGAAATTTTGTTAGCTGGAAATGAAAATCTTGTCGCCAATATTTATTCCATAACCTTTTTTTAATAAGAAAATTTAAAAGGTCTTTTAAGTGTAAGGATCTTTGTGTATCCTAGAATTTAAATGTACAGTTGTCTATTTTTTATCGAAAAAGCTCCTATCATCCCGATAACTTCAAAATTTGTTATGATTGAGGTAATTTCAAGGTTTGAAGGGATGTACATAACTAGTCGTTGCCATTTGGGTCAGAATCGTATATAGTGTTATCTTGTTCTATAGAAGAAGAGTTTAATTTGGCATTTTCGTCGACATTTTTGGCGGTAGCAGTATCTGCGGTTAAGTTTTAACTGAAGCAGCTAGCTTTAACTTCTAATACGATCTATAATTTTCTTTCAACAGCCAGCAGCTGCCGCGAAAACCAAGTTCCTCATTCTTGCGCTAGCAGCATTTGTGAGAATGAGCAATGTGACAAATACAATAAATCATACTGTCAATTTGATGTTAGTTGTATACCAGGCTGCGTGTGTAATAAAGGATATTTACGAAAACGTGATAATACTTGCGTGCCTGAGGAACAATGCAAAAGTGTGTATATTTTTATGATTAATACCAAATTTCTAACCGCTGTGTGTCTGTGCTTTCAAAGACATAATAAATAAATAACTATAACTTTAGATTGTTTACAGTTCATTTGATGGTTATCAATAGTTGCATTTCATTCGTATTTTACGTTCTGAGCAAACTAGTTGCAATTAAAGGTTTCTTGTGGTGTGTCCGTGTGGTGACGGATTAAGAATACGGAATGTCACCACCCCATATCATCCCATGGGTGTCGTAAGAGCCGACAGAGGGAGCATTTTATGCAGAGAACAGCACTGTAAGAGAAGGAAAACTTGATACAAACCCTATACCAACCCGCTTGGCCAGCGTGGTATAGTAGGCCAATTCCTCCTTTCAAAGGAGAGGCCTAGTCCAGCAGTGGACTGATAAAGGCTGATGATGATGATGATGATGTGGTAGTACTACATACATACATATCGATAAATTGTTGTTTCAAGTCTGGTTGTTCATTGTGTCCGTTTGTTGTATGTTTGTAAAGTACCCCGCATCAGGATTTATTCCTTGTGCGGGAGTTGTCTTTTTTAAGAAAAAAAAAAAGAAAATGTCTATTTTTAAGCCCTGTGATAGCTCTTGGACATAATGATAAACACTGAATGACCTTAATGGGTCATTTAAAACATAGTTATTGCTGATAGTCTAAATCCATGTATTTATGTAAAAAGTTATTTGTTCTGTTGCGAATTTCTGTTTGATATTTTTAATATTGGAACCTCAATTAACAAAACTATTTAGAATGCAGAGAAATGTCTTGAATACGAATTATAATGGATATTTTTTCTCTTCCCAGACTCTAACTGAAGCAGATTGTTGCTTGCCTACGCTAACCAGGAACAATTAATTACTACGCAAGAGACCTCAAGATTTCATTTGCCTATTTGAATATACTATAAACATTAAGCATAATGAATGTAAAATTCAATGATTTGAATAAAAATAAATTCTATTCTTACGCAAAACCAAATGGAAGTATTTATTTCTGCTGCTTCAAATATTTATTATTATTTTGCATGCTGTATAATGGTAAAGCACTATGTCCGGGCGGGGTCGTGGTAAAGTTTGGTAACAGCAATTCGTATGACCCGTTATCTTCATCATCCTCCTAGCTATTGATAGTTCATTTATATCGATGCTCCTAGCGTTATCCCAGTTGCAACCTGGGGTCCGCTAACCGGATTTGACTGAATATTTGCGTCTCTACAGAGCAACTGCCTGTTTGACCTCTGCAACCCAAAAGGATAGCGCTATTCCACGGTTAAGAATACTGTCAGTTTATTCATCCGTACTGACTTACTATAAAGATTGTCAAAGATCTTCATGACAGCCGGGGACGACGGCTTAACGAGCTCTCTGGGGCACGGGACGAGCGATATGTTACAATTCAATACACATCTTCGAACCCGATATATCGCTGCATAGAAAACCATAAGTCATATTTATTCGAAGTAAAAGAAATAAATATATCATTCAGTATCTCCTGCAACATATGTACATTACTAAATAGCGAAATTATTCTCCATATTACTGCAATAACTTGTCATATACTTACAGATAACCTTTCTGATGATGAATCTGTGTCATACTTAAATAATGAGACCATTTTCCCACTATGCAATTGTTATATTTACCGATTTTCTTCCTAGATTCTCTATGTGTGTTTATTATCCTTGATGCTTAGACCGACGGACATCAAGCTTGCGCGTCCCATGAGGGTGCTCGCAGCGTATGCCCGGCGCGCGTTCGGCGTCCACTCTGTAGTACAAAGTGAACGCCGGGCGCACGGCGTGCGCACACTCTTGAAAAGCGCATGCTCAATGTGAGGAAGATCAAACGTAATCTTTACAACTTGATAGGCAGGTTACTTATAACTAATTCAAAATTGCGTTATAATGCGTGGAGTAATTATTATCGTCCAAGGTCATTACTCAGAAACATATAAGCATTAAGTTTTATGATATTAGAAATAAACTAGTGAAATCATTTTAAATTCTCGGTGCACCTCATAGTGGTGGACTGTGGCCTAACCCTATTTTTCAGTGAATAGAGACCGGTGCCCGGCTGTGGACCAGATTATATACAGATCTGATATTTTGTATAGCACTAGAGGCTGCCCAGAGCTTTGCCCGTACATTTTATTCTTTTTATTCGTGTGGCCGATCCCGTCAGAATATTGGCAATTTCTTAGAACACTCCTACGGTCCTAAAGGAACATACATGCCAAATTACAGTTTCATGTGCCCAATAGTTTTGACTGTGCGTTTTCTGTCAGTCATTCAGTAATGGAAGAATTTTATATAGTTACCTACTTATACAGATTTTTGTGACTAAGACCAGCCTTGTCTGTGTCACGCTTTATACATATATTCTTATAAACCAGAAGTAGGTAAAGTTTAAAAAACAACAAAATACAAGGTATCCTACCTTTTTAATCATCACGAAACTATATTACAATCACTGTATGAATTTATGCAACTTAAAATGTATATAACTATCCCTATAGACACTATAACGACTCCTAGCATGCGTCCGTCACAACCGAGAACCCAAGCAAAAGTGAACGTTCCGACGAACCGCGCTCGCCGATGAGGTATTGCCACCTCCAATCGTGTTCGTTCATTGCGTCATCAGATAGCCACGCCCCTTCCGCTACGTAGTTCCTTGAGAATTCCTGCTGACAGCTGGACGTCCTCATCCGCTTGGCATCTCGACATTGGCTGCTCATCTCTCGCACTCAAGTTGTCCTCCGGCTTCTCATGAAGTAGGTCCTCTTCGGGTAAATTGTCATCTAAAATATATGAAAAATCTTAGTGAAACAAGCCTTTTGTATCAAAGTAAAGCAGCAACGTGCTAACAGAGTCATCAATGAAAAAGTTCCAGACCTCAATCGTTAATGAAACGTCAACAACGTCACCTGGAACGACTACTGGTTCCCAAGACATCATAGTATAGAGGCCAACGCTAAACTATGATCAATGTTCCACGATGCATAACAGCCACATCGGGGCTACGAACAAGCGATCGCCACAGCGCGCTGAAAGTTCCATAAGCATCATAGTGTAGAGGCCAACGCTACAACTAAGAGCCCAAGTGCCACAATGCATACAACAGCCACAATGTCGGAGCTACGAACAAACGGTCGCCACAGCGCGCCGAAAGTTCCATAGGCATCATAGTGTGGAGGCCTTCGCTACAACTATGAGCCAAAGTGCCACAATGCACACAACAGCCACAATGTTGGGGCTATTTACCATCGCCAAAAAAAGCTTCACACGCCTCC
The DNA here is from genome assembly GCA_944739405.2 of Euclidia mi. Lineage (NCBI taxonomy): Eukaryota > Metazoa > Arthropoda > Insecta > Lepidoptera > Erebidae > Euclidia > Euclidia mi. The sequence continues at coordinate 23,224,799 of OX123188.2, forward strand.
GAGGTCCACTCGCCTTGCCACTGAACCATGCGTTCAGCACCAGACTGAGTCTTTTTTCCATACAAGCCAGCTTACAGCTCCAGCTCATAGCGATCGTGTGGCAGCACCCGCACAACTTTGTAGGAGCCACGCATCCCGAAGTCCAGCTTCCCAGTACTTTGGGAACCTTTGCTGACGAACACGAAACTGCCCACAGAAAAATTACACGGCTGTCGCTGACTCTTGTTAACGTAGCCGTCCTGTCGCTGCTGATTTTCTGCTAGTAGCTCCGACACTCTTTGCTTTCTCAAAGTCAAAAGCGCTTTCCTATTTGCGTGACAATTGTTTCATGCCACGTTCGCGCACAAGCGATCGAAGCACTGTAGAAGTAACTTCAATGCTAGTCAAAAGCTGTACAGGTGAGGTACGTGTCGTTGCCTGTTTAGTTATATTTAGCGTTAACTGTACCTCCCACAAGGCATCAGACCATTGAGCACCTTTATTGTTTAACTCAATTCGCAACTTATTAAGCACCGTTCGACAGTATCGCTCAACCTGTCCGTTTTCGCGATGCATTTCCGGAGTAACAAAATATATATCACTACCTAACTCGGTAACCCAGTCTGGAAAGGATGTGCTTTTGAACATCCTACCTCGGTCGCAAATTATTATGGATGGCGTGCCAAATAACGAAACAACGTTTGTAAACACACGTTTCAGCTCAGACGTATCCTGTCTGTATACAGCATACAATAGGCAATATTTGAAAAAATAGTCTACTACTAAAATAATGTACCTAAAGCCATTAGCCTCTGTCAGTGGACCAAGAATATCAGTGTTAATCACTGAAAAAGGTATATCAGGCTTTGTCCAAGATTCAATTGGTTGACTAGGAGCTCGAGGCACTTTCTTATGTGCCAGACAGACAATACAATGTCCAATATATTTTTTTACAACGGGCCTTAATCCCGGGAACCAAAAATGGCGTAATATCAGTTCTGTGGTTTTGTCTACGCCTATGTGGTCATGATCGTCGTGAAAAATTCTCAGTAGGCTGAGCGTGACCCTTTAGGATGAAGCAAAGAAGTCGAGAGTCTTCACCAGGTGGTGTAAGTTTATAAAATAGCAAATCGTTCTTTATAGAAAATCGTGTGGAATCTAATTGACCATCTCTCAATTTTTGCACCAAATCTTGGGTTTTGGATTCGGCGGTCTGAGCAATCTTTGCCCAATTTTGAGGATTCTGAATTTGAAGGACAGTAGCGGGCTGATGGCTAAGGAAATCTGCGTGTTGCATAAGGCAACCCTTACGGTACTCTAAGGTAAAGTGGAAATCCTGCATATATATCCACCAATGGACATGGTAACAAGTCTTTTTTGCGCTCAGTCAGTTTTAATGAGTTACAGTCGGTCACTATCTTGAATGTTATACCAAATAGATAACGCCGGAAGTGTTGCAACGCGCGAACTATTGCCAGGGTCTCAAGCTCATAGCTGTGGTAACGGCACTCGGCACCCTGTGTGAACTTACTAAAGTAACCATCAACCCGCTTCCGTTTCCCTTCGTGTTCTTGCATTAGAATCGCTCCGAAACTAATCGCGCTAGCGTAAGTGTGTAGCTCAGTCGTGAGCTTTGGATTGAAAATTGCTAAAACCGGTTCTTCAGTGAGACTCTTAATTATATAATCGCGAGCTACGTCCTGCTCCGTATCCCAAACAAATGGCTTGCCCTTCCTAAGCAACTTGGCAATACAAGCAGTTTTACTAGCGTACCCGGCAACGTATCGACGGAAATAGCCTGCCAATCCCAAAAATTGACGAACCTCCTTCACATTAGACGGTTTCGGGGACCTAACTAGTGCATCAGTCACAGTCGGGCTCGGCCGTACCTGACTATGTCCAATTAGTCTACCCAGGTATTCAAGGTCGGTATCCAGAAAAGTACACTTTTTTAAATTGACAGAAAAACCCGCCTCAGTGAGAGTTTTTAAGACATTACCTAACGTTTCTAGACCCTCATCGATAGAGTTTGACATAATTAAGACGTCATCGATATACGTCAGCACTCTTCCGGATTCGATGTTATTCTTGAGAGTTTTGGAGTTGACTCTTTGGTAAACAATAGGAGTGTTAGCGAGATCCAAAGGCATTTTTAAGTATTCGTAATGGCCCTCAGGCGTTACGAAGGCTGTTTTGCTGATTGAGTCATCATCTTTAAGAGGAACCTGATGAAAATCAGTGGCCAAATCAAGTCTGGTAAAATATCTAAAACTACCTAATTTGTCTATATGGTCATCGATCAAGGGCAGTGGAAACCGTTCCTTAACAGTGATCGCGTTTAATGCCCGATAATCCACGCACATCCTATCAGCACCGTCCTTCTTCTTGACAAGTATGATAGGACTAGCGTAGTCGGACTGTGATTCACGAATCACCCCCTTACTAAGCAAATCCCCGATTATTTCCTGAACGCGGCGTTTCTCATCTACGGAAAGCTTGTAAGTTCGATAGTTAATCGGAACGTCACTGGTCAGTTTGATCTCCATACTACCAGTTTTAACAGTTGAAATCGCGGTTCCGTTCAGTTCTAGCAGGTGTTCTTTATCATTACCGACCAATGACGTTTTTATATTAGCAAACTCTATGGAAGACACGCTATTTACACATAGAATTCTAATCAGACGCTGTGATTCACGATTACGGATGTACGTGACCCTGCTACGATTTAAGACATCAGTGCCTATCAAAATTGGGGCCTGCATGCAGTCCGCGGTAACAACGAATAAATCTACCTCTAATGACAACTCAGGAAACTCAATCACGGTATTTACATATGAAGTGGATTCTATGTCCTGACGGCCGATACCTCGCATACGGCGATATGTAGGTATCTTGTTTAAAGAAAAATGCTTTAATACCGAACTAGACACGAGTGATATATCAGAGCCAGAATCAACTAAGATGTCGACCGGTACACTTTGAATAACCGCGGGTATTACGTTATTCTGAGCAAAGATTTCGATTGTACACGTTCCTTGACAAAGCAAGTATCTACTAAATGTCCATTTTTCTTACAGTAAGAGCAAACTTTAACAGGTCTCGTATTATCAGGCTTTACTGCATGCCTATCGGAACGCCTAGAATCCCCATTAGAATTTTCCGAACTAGTAACCGACTTTTTTTAAACATTGAGCCTGCTTATGACTTCTACTTCCACACGTATAACAGACTAAACGGTCATAGTGTAATGAATTTTTGCATTTGCGTTGATCGGAGGATGCGTTTGACATACGGGCAAGATTGGTGGTAACAGTAGGTACATTTTTAAACTTTAGGTAAACTGACAGAAATTCTACTAGGTCGGTGGATCGCAGTTTCGCGTTGGCAGTAGCTGCCTTAATTTGGGGATCGGTAATACCACGGACTACTATAGCAACTTTCAGTTTATCCGAAAGGCCCATAACAATGTTTAACCGCATTAGAGACTTCCGTACATACTCTGCATAAGTAGTTTACTTTGCCGAGTTTGTACTCATAACGTCGTATAACACGGATGCTATATCTATTTCACGCAGGCACAGGGATCGAAATTCTGCTTTAAAATAAGACCACGATGGGTCATTAGTGCCCAGTCGTTGAGCCACGACTTGGCTTCACCACGCAAGCAGCCACCAATGCGTCCTAGGCATTCCCGATCATCCCAATGGTTTAACTCGCGACCACGATCCACTTCCACACACCACAAATCAAAGTAATGGACATGAGGATCAAAGTTAGATATGTAATAATGTTTAGATACATACATACATACATAACGTCACGCCTTTTATCCCCGAAGGGGTAGGCAGAGGTGTATTTCTACACCCACTTTTCGCCAGATATACTTTAGTCCCACGTAATAAGGGGCGAGCCTATTGACGTACCGGGCACATTTCCAGACTCCGTGCTGCTACTGAGAATTTCGTGAAAGAAAAACCCAATAACACTGCCCGACCCAGGAATCGAACCCGGGACCTCCCGATCCCACGCGCACATTTATGGCGCGAGACCAATGAGGCAGTCGTATAGGGTTTGATGTCGAGTTTTCCGTCTCTACGCAAAGATGGTATTTGCATCGTGTTATCCATTAGTCGCCTCTTACGACACCCACGGGAAGATAGGGGGTGGTGACACTTGTATTCTATGCCGTCAACCACACGGACTTACATGAAAAAACGAAAAAAGTGCACCCACAATCCTGTCCGTAATGTCATCCTCTCGCGATGGCTCAACAGTCGCGGAACCTGATGATACACTTGTTTCCTTAGCAGTAGCAGGCGCGTCGGTAACCGTCGAAATAGGCGGCGGTGTGTAGCTCGTGCGGCTTGGATGCGACGGTAGAGTATTCGAGCTTATCGCTACCTTCGTGGCTAATTTATCTTCCAATGTACCCAATCGATCAAGGATAAGGTCTAAGGGGTTACATTAGGGACTACTCCGTTGCCTATGAGATGCATCACGGTGCCTGCGCAGACTAACAAAGCTCCTAGACCTCAAACGACGCCTACGGGATCGACTACGTGTGTCGCGAGATCGGTCCCGATGTCTCACATATGAATCGCAATGACCGCGAGATTTACTACGGCCTTGGCAAGACCCATGCCTTGTAGAGGGCTTACGCAACGTACCGTCACGGCTAGATATACTTAAACAAAAACTGTTACACTAAAAAAAACGATCACCAACAAAATGTATAAAATAATCAACAATTGGTTGAACTAAATAGCACAATTAGAAGTACCCGCAAATTATAATCAGCGAGAACTAAATAAAATAATGACTACTCTTAATTGTTCTTATAATAGTACCGTCACTAAAAACACGGAAAGGTTAAACACGCGGTTTTTATCACTTTTAACGCACATCTATCCGAGAAAAGATGGCGAACGATCAAAGTAGCATGGAATGTTATTTAGAATCCCACTTCTGATCTTATAAACCAGAAGTATGTGAAGTTTAAAAAACATCAAAGTACAAGGTGTCCTAACTTTGTAATTATCACGAAACAATATTACAATCACTGTATGAATTTATGCAACTTGTAAAATATATAACTATCCCTATAGATACTATAACGACTCCTAGCACGCGTCCGTCACAACCGAGAGCCCGAGCAAAAGTGAACGTTCTGACTAACCGCGCTCGCCGATGAGGTTGCCGCCTCCAATCGTGTTCGTTCATTGCGTCATCCGATAGCCACGCCCCTTCCACTACGTAGTTCCTTGAAAATTCCTTAAGAATATAAATATAGCAAAGTCCCATATATTCGTAAGTTTGTCACGGTGTTTACATACATTTCCTTCTCTAATATTTAACGATCTGGCTGTGTTTTATTTCACACTTGCCAACGTGTTAAGATTATGCACTCGAAATAAAAATGTACCACCGCATGTTATGGTTCTAGTTGTCGTTACTTCGGTTTTACAATCGACGATGTATGTATATACTACATTATATATGTACATTGTAAGTTTTGGCACATGTGAACAGCCTGTTATGTAGTGTGGCCTAAGTAGATCTGCGAGTGAATTAAACTGAAACTGCCGAAGATATCTAGGTATAATAATATTCGTAAATCCATCTACAATATCATTTTACATTAAGGATGTTTTTCCACCAGATATGTGCTAAGAGGATGAAATGAAATGAAATCTTTACAAATAATTTTGTTAGCATTACATATTTAATAGTACTAAATATATATAGACAAAAGTCAAAGACTAGGACTTAGATTTCCTCTGCACGGCAAATTTTGTGATTTGCCACGGAGGACTCTGGAATTGAAGATTGTCCGCACAGTGTCAACATAAAATCCCTAGTAAAATGCAAGTCACGGAGATCAACAAACTGGAAATTGATGTTAATGGCAGGACTATACAATACTGACTTTTGAGTAAATACAAAGTCGCGGTTATCCCACTAACTTCCGGGTCCTAGTATTTTTTTAGAGCCTTGCTGATTTCATCACGAATGGGCCGTCCGTTTCTACATCATTGTGTGGGGTATCAATAGATAGGTATTGCGGAACCAAAATCCATTTGCGAAATATTTTAGGATAAACCGCCAATTGCAAATAATGATAAATGGTAAAAAGTAATTATTACAACTACATAGCTATTAACAGGAATTCGCATATGCCGTATTCGTATTAATAATGGCTGATTAGACTAATAACTAATGAGTAATAAACTATTAACTGAAACTTCTACTTTTGAGCAATAAAATGACTAATATGCCTGAGTCCTACTCGCCGTAGGTCCCTGGGTAAGAGGTGCCACAAAACTGTACATTGTGCGTGGCTCGACATGCACATGGCCGGTTATTTTTGTAGAAACACTTTAGTCCAGTCCAGTCTTATTATATTCATTTAAATTTTATTTCACTGACTGACTCACGGCATAAATGTGCGCGTGGGATTGGGAGGTCTCGGGTTCGATTCCCGGGTCGGGCAAAGTGTTATTAAGTTTTTCCGTTAGGAAATTCTCAGTAACAACACGGAGTCTGGTAATGTGCCCGGTACGGCAATAGGCTCGCCCCCTATTACGAGGGACCTAAAAATTCATGGCGAAATGTGGGTGTAATATTACACCTCTGCCTACCCCTTCGGGGATACAGGCGTGAGTCTATATAAAAAAAATATTTCATATTTTCACAAAAAATTAAATATAAACAGCTGAACTGTTTGCCACTGTCGAAACATAACGATGTGGCATGATCAATTTTTTGGATGATTCTGGAGGTTCTCAACGCACATACACCAATTGCCGTTACAGTCGCCGTAGCCCGGGTTGCAGTAGTCGTCACAGTGTGTCCAACAGTCGACCATACTTTTCGGGTACGTAGTGCACTCCAAGTTGTCCCGGTGACACCACGAATGACTCTATCCAATTGCGGAATTGCACTCACACAGTTAGTAAAGAGAAAAAGCGCTAGTAGTGCGGCAGCAATGATCACAACAAAACGATTTGATAAACCCATGTTAACGCCTTGTATTTAGCTTGTTGAGAGATATACACGTCTTCTATTTGTTACGTTGTAGGATATTATACTTTAGCGATCATCATCGTCGGCATTTATATACCATTCAGTTGAATTGTCCATTTGCACTGTCACGTGACTGAGACCCATGTCTCAGTGCCACCCATGATGATGCCATCATCATTGAGATCCATTTGGTCAATAAACGTTACGATTACTCCCTCAGGTGGGAGAGTGACCCCTGTTGGGTTTCTCCCGGGCTCATTTTTTTATCTTATCCATTTGTAAGGAATTTAATAAGCAAGTCGTTAGTATGGATACACAATATTTTTGTAATATTATTATGTGTTGCAAAAAATAAACTAACTACGTTTATGTATTTTATTCACGAATTTATTTTGTATCCTAATATCTTTTTTAAATTAAGCTAAGCCATCGTAAATTACGGTGGCCTAACTGTTGTCATAGTAAATAGAAATCAGTTCCTAGTTGTGGGATGGTTACAGCTGACTCTATAATTATATAACTAGGAATAGCTCCGTCGCGTATGAGTCAGTCATTAATAAATAGCAGATATGTCGTTCTCCAGCCTCCTAAAATCTCTACACACATCCAAATATAATGTCGCACCATTGTGACCTAAAAGGCAGAAAAACATACAGACTTTCGCATTTATCATTTGTATGGAAGACGTAAGTCGTACTGGGTTAAATCCATATCTGTTCCTCCTAATACTAGTATTTAAAATGCCTAATCCAAATGCCGGATATTATAAATATTAAGAAGATTGGGCAGAAACAATTCGACTCGATATTTAAATAAGAACTTTTATTTAATTCTGATATTGTATTTCTTCTTTCTCTTATAATGTGGGTGTGCTGTGTAATCTAACCTAATATTTTTTGTCCTGAGACAAGAATTGCGATCGACAGCTGATTAGTGATTCCGTGCCCGCCGAAGCACGGTAGCACTCCGATATAAATGCTGCACGCGATCACCCATCCAAGTATTGTTATGTACAAGTGTTCCATAATTTTGGTGACATATTACGAACGGCAAGCCAAGATACGCTAGGAGCACTACAACAAACGATACTATACTAAAACTGATAAATTATGTCAAGCTTGTTTTTATTGGTCATACCCAATACTCGGTATCATGTATTAGGTGCAGACAAGGAACAAAAATATGTAATTATATTATGTTTCAACTGTTCCTTGACGTCATGGATAAGTACAGATGAGGAACAAAACTTTAAATCTGAGGGATTAACGTACTGACCTTATTATGGCGAAAGCCATTTTGTTGTTTCGAAGGCTTGAAATGTTTTCGCAAACCTAGTAACTACTTAGGTCTTTCTTATACATTAATATTCAGTGTTGCACTTAATACCCAGCATTTTCGATTAGGTGCGGATTAAGTGAGAAATAGTTAATCAAATACCAAATCAAATATTTATACTTCATCTATTATGGAAAGATGGATTCCACCGCCCGCGTGTCCGTCGGCTATCACCGCAAAAGGTCCTGTGACTAGCTTATTCTGATGTATTTCAAAGTATAATTTAAAGTTAAGCTTTATTACAAAGTACATAGTTTCATCAAAATGTGATCAGTAGGTTTGTTGTGAAAGAAGGACAAATAAATAAACAACTACACTTACCCGTGTACGAGTGTACACGTTTAAAAAATTACTTAACTATTGAAGTTGTCCATTGCAGGTATGTTCTTTGGGGACCGTAGAGGTGCAATAAGAAGGGATTTCCCAAAAATCTCACAGGATCGTGCAGAAACGACTGAATTAAAATAACGTGCAGCGACGCGACGTTGCGAACATCATTTAGCTGTATATAAAGCTAGTTAAATAGCCCGGGAAGTTACATAAATGTTCGTTTTTAATCGACTTTTTATAAATTGTTTATTTGTTATCATCATCATCATCAGCCCTTGTATATAGACTGTCCCACTGCTGGGCTCGGGCCTCTTCTCACTGTGACAAGGGTAAGGCCATAGTCCGCCACGCTGGCCTAGTGCGGGTTGGCAGACTTCACATGTCTTTCGAGAACATTATGGAGAACTCTCGAAGATTTCCTCGCAATGTTTCCTTTCACCGTTTAGTAAGCGATAATTACCAATTTAATACGCACATAACTCCGAAAAGTCATTGGTACGCGCCGTGGAATCGAACCAGGACCCGCTGCCTAGCAGTCTGTCGGTCTTTCCACTAGGCTATCGCTATTTGTAATCCAGAGAGCTAAATTTTACATACTTACTACACGGGCTTCATTCACCTATGTATGCTTTAAATTACCTGTTATGTAATGCCCGGCACAGATCTTTTGTAGAAGAGATTTATGCATCCACCCATTTTTAATTTGTAGAAATGAAAAATAGATGAAATAATCTGTAGTGAAATAATTTGTACTACTGTATCAACTCTACTGCCAGAAACGAAGGAAATCTAAGAATCAACATAAAATCTCTCCTCCCTCAGTAAATCCACCGTAAAGCAATCCAGTAACGGTGCGCAAGTACGTCATTACCGTACTTCATAATATCGAAGTGAACAAAAGGGGGTATCCAAACAGGAAACATCGAGTTTTGAGGCATTTGTCGAATTCATGTGTAGTTAAATCAATATAATTTTTATGGTCTAACTAGAGGATTCCCGTAGCTTCGGCCGCACATTCTTTTTAATGGAAACTTCTGGAAATCTCTTCTTAGTGCAACCCTTAGGTCTCCAAGCAACATACATGACAAATTTAAGCGTCTACGCCAAATGGTTTTGATGAAATGTAAATGCTTCAATTTGACATTACGTGTTTAGAAGCCTAAATATACCAATATATAAAAATATTTTCCAATTCAGACAGTATCATATACATACAGGTCAAACTGATAAACTCTGGTTTAATTGAGGTTCAATGTCAGTGATTTTATTGGTTGCTTCACAACTGATTGTAGCAGTTATCTAAGCTCATATCAGTGAAGTATTTGTTAATGTTTATTAACCAATTGAGATAATTTAACACTATTGGGTTTTCCCCAACGGCAAGACAACAACGCCTCGACATATTATGATAGGCCTAATTTACTATCAGGATGATGACGCATCTAATGCTGCTTGTTGTAACAATCTGCGTTGCGATCGTACAGTATATAACCACGGGATATACTAATAGCTAGAGTAGAGCAACATAGAACGTAGCAAAAAAAGACGTTTCTATCCGCAATACAAACAAGAACATCAGCACCATGGGTATAACACACCGTTTTATTATGAGACTTGCCGCCGCACTACTGGTGATTTTGCTCTGTACGGAGCCGGTTACTGCGAGTCCAAAGTTGAATAGAACCACTCGCGGTATCGCCAGCAACCCCGTGCATTGTACTTCGTACGTGAAGAGTATGGCCAACTGCTGGAGTAACTGCGATGCTGTCTGTAACCCGTGCTACGGTGAATGTAATGGCAACTGGTGTTATTGTGTTGACATCATTAGAAGATGGTGACAGCGTGATAACATAATATAACAGGTTATAAAGGCACTCAAGCAGTACCTTTTTTGACAATTTTATCGATTTTATGTACTTACAAGTAAAATTGTATTGTATTTTGGATTTCTGTATTTTCTTCCGGATCCTTGTAATCATATCACTTGACAACCTTTTTCGACTTTTGCTGGCAAAAACTATCTACATAGACTCTGCGCAGAAGCCGCAAGAATTGCTGCTATGTAGAGGTTTAAAGACACGCAGGGCATGACGTGAGATAATCATCGTTTGACTTGCACCGCACGTGTAGCCCAGTGCAGTACCATCTAATAATCAGCCATACCATATCAAATTTAAACGGGATGGGAGTCGAAAGTTTGTTTAGCGATTTTCAGATCGGTCATAGTAATCGATGTCCAGGTGGACGACTCTAAGCCAATGACGCCGTCGGCTAAGGCTGCTACTGCCCGCCTTAGTGTATCACCACCACGAGTGGCATGGGTTCGAATCCCACATGGGACAACACTTTAAATTCTTGGTACTTTAATATTTGTAATGTTCTTCTCGTTATAGAATTTGCAACAAGTGCGGCCACATATCTATTTAAATAAAGTAAAAATATGCTGTAACCAGCTAGGTTTTAATACTCCAAGTATCAAAGTTATATAAATCTTTGGATGTTAATCTATGTACATTTTCCCCGCAAACCGCTCAGTTGCTGAATCTTTGAAAACTTGTAACAAATGACTTCTTCCATCTGGTAGCGCCATCTACCTTTCCATCGAAACTAAGCCCATCAACGTCAATGGTTGGTCGGTGCTTGGCCAATGCGAGCGATGCCTTTTGTTTCTATCCCTCTCTATCCCATTCCCAAGAAGGGGGCACGCCTTCGCGGATTGGTCGCGGCGATCGTCGACGCGAGTGACAGTCCAGAACTTTCGAGAACATTCGATTCGCTAAATACGCGTCCGCCATACCGGATCGCACCGCGCCGCTCCCGCTATAAAACCGCTCGCAAGTGGAAGTGATTGTGTAGTGAAGTGATTCAAGCAGCTTCAGGATTGTCGAAGACATCAGGAGGCTGCCATTTGCAAAGAAAAGGACTGCCGAGCAAGGTAAGTGCCCCTCATCATTAGAATATCCTATACCCACTCACAATCCTTTTCCACATCCTCTTCCCGTATCCAATCCTAGGCGACTAAAAACCCGTTATCCTTTGTATACAGTCCATTTCCTTCTCCAAGTCGCCTAGAACCTACGGTTTCGGTGTATCGCCGAACCACCATCAATATGGTTTGTCTTCTGATAGACAGATTAAATTTTTCAAGTGTTGGCGCTAACATTAATTAGAGATTAGTTTCACATGATGCATCGTCCCAAGTACGATGTGGTCGCGACTAATAAAGCCACCGCGTATGACAATTATATATATTGTTTTACTTGTTGTTTTATCATTTGTTTTGTGAGACAATATTGGTGTTTTAAGATAATCAAAATATTGTAATAAGCCTTTACTGGTACAGTGACTATGTAACATAATACTCCGTATTGCGTTATAATATCTCGCAGGCGCTTAACGCAGCGGATGGAGCCAGCCTAGCTCGGGCAGCGCTTCACTAGGAATTATTACCTTATATGGTAATAGACCAACCACAGGCGTCTGTGACTCATAGGCCTGTATAAGATGGGTGCGCGATCTAAATCGGTCACTTTCCCTAGACGTCGCCACGCTGCCACTACACCAAGCATCTATTGCGCCTTCTACTTCTGTTAAAGATCTTATATCTACACAATATGTTTCTAGTACTGGCCATCTGTCGTGCATTGTTGGTAGACATATAGACATGTATTTTGTTTCCTTCTAGATAAAATTATTCAGTCTTTGCCACTCGTCGATGGGAATACGTTGTTTTATTTCAGGTTATGGGCCCAGAGCTCATAAAATCGCGGTATTGAGTCGTTTTAACTAGGATTTTGCAGTAAAGCAAGTGTTAAAAGGCAGTATCCAGTGCGATTTAGCTGTGATCATTTTAATTATCGCAGTATATCAGTGTTGAAATTGTTCGTCATAATGGTTATCAACTACCTTATAAATATGCCAAAACTAAAGGGAGGCGATAATTATTCGGAGTGGTGCTTCGCTGCAGAAAATTTCTTAGTTCTCGAAGGCATGAAGCATTGTATCAAACCAGAACCGGGAAAAGAAATAGCAAGCGCGGATGATGAAAAAACAAAAGCGATATTGATTATGACCTTTGAAATGAGGTTAAACCAGAACAACAAGCACAGAAGGTAACAAGTTTTGAATCAACATCTAGTCTTGAATATAACTCCAACATTGAAAATGGTCATGAAGACTCAGAGAGTACATTTTAGTGTGAAAATGAAGATTTCATGGACAGACCCAGACGAACACGGAAACCACCAGAGTGATATGGTATGTCGAATCTTTGTACAAGCACTGAAACCTATGATGATGGGGCTGGTTTGACACTGCATGATGCTTTAAACGACCATAAAAGAAACAGTAGTTGTTGGCCATGGAAGAAGAACTACAGTGTTTCAAAGAAAATGATGCGTGGGAATTATGTGATATTCCACAAGATGGTAGGGTTGTAAAGTGTAAGTGGGTGCTTCGTAAAAAATATGACAGTGATAACAAAGTTCGGTTCCGTGCACGCTTTGTTGCTAAAGGTTTTTCACAAATTAAAGGAATAGACTATACCTACAGAAACATTTTCTCCTGTTGTGAGGCATACTACATTGAGGTTACTATTTGCATTGTCAGTTAAGTTAGGATATGACATTACTCACCTTGATGTAACTACAGCCTTCCTGAATATTAATTTATTATTCCTAATTGGTGAAACCATTTTTATGCAGTTGCCAGAAGGATTTTCCGAGCAGACCCATGAGGGTCAAGTACTTAAATTAAAAAAGGCAATCTACGGGCTTTAACAATATTCGAGAGCATGGTACAGGAAAGTGGATGAATGTTTGTTGAATATTGGTTATAGGAGATCTACGATAGAACCATATTCAATTCCCCTCGGACCGCAAAAGCGTTTAAACGTGCAAGCTGTAATTTTTTTCTTTAAATAATTTAATTATTTCGAAAATGAATACGTATGTGATATGCCACTTAGTACTCGGCGCGCATAAAGTACAACAGTGCATGGAGCACTGGAGGAAACGAGACAGCAACAGCCAGGACGAGCGGAGTCGGTCGCGCATACGCACTACGCAGCGTCTACGTCACTGTTATCAGCTGCCACAATACATAAGCGGTAGTGATTTGCGTTTTGCCTTACGACTAGCGGTTTCATCATGTTTAAGACACCGCCTAAAACTTCACCAAGCCAACCCTCATCGCGTTCTGAATCTGATATCCGGATGTTAACTGCAGATGAAGACAAAGTTGGAAACATCACCCAGAGAGCCAATCGCAGATGTGTCTCGGATGAAGTTATGCATGATGACCTTGAGACCTTCAAACAGGACATTCAGAAAATAATTAATGATATAATGCGTACCCACAACTCTCGATTGGATAAACTAGAAAATCATATAAAGGAAATAAAAAACCACTACACCGATATTAAGGTCACCAATACTGATCTCGAAAAAGCCATGACATCTATCTCCGATCAACTGCAGTAGTTTGAAAACAATATCACAAAACTAGAAAGAGAACGTGGCTCCGTGACAATTCAGTAAACTACACTGGAGGGCAGGATAGAAGCTATCGACCGCAATCTCGTCAAAACATCTATTGAATTGTGCAATGTACCTAAGAGGCAAAACGAAACCAAAGTTATGCTGTATGATGCCATAACACACCTTTCTAAACACCTCAACCTGAATACAGAACCTGGTAGTATCCACGATATCACAAGACAACCCTCAAAAAAGGAAAATTTAACATCGGGTATCACCGTAGAGTTCTCGAACACACTGATCAAAGCGAAATTTATAGCTGCTGTTAGAGACTACAACAAACATAATCCTAGTGATAAAATAAAATCAACACATCTAAACATAAAATCAATTCTATCAGTATATGCCAAGAAGCTGTTTTACCACGCCAGAAACTATGCCAAGCAGCACCAATTCAAGTTTAGCTGGACATCGAATGGAAAAGTTATGCACAAGAAGGATCCCGATAGCGAAACCATTTTTGTGAAAAGCGAAGAACAACTGAAGCAACTGGCGCCAGCAAACCATGCATGACTACCGATTTCCAAGTATTGCTTTTCTTGTCTTAAATTTATCTTTTTAAGTTTTAGTATACAGAATTTTTCCTATAGTTTTATCAAATCCCAAAATAACAAACAATCAAATATACACAACTTTTTAGTAAAATTACAGCACAACACACTGACATTCATGCACCTCATAGCTATCACACACTACAATTACTCACCTACATCCCTCACATCTCTTGCACATACTGGTTTCCATCACTACTGTCGTTTCTTTTTTAGTAACCGCGGAATAATGCTTACCCATTTAACTAATGCATTACCACTACTAATAAGATCCCAATGCATTCCTAAATATTATAAAAATAAATATCCTCTATATACCTTCCATTATACCCTTAGCTGCTCCAAAAATTACTAATAATATTAATGATCTAATTAATAGTATCGATGAACTATCTGTATCAACTAGTCATGCATGCTCACTGGAGGAAACTCTTTCTATTCTCTCTATCTTTCATCAAACTCTTGACACAAAACATACGGTCAATAAATCGCAACTTCTTAAACTTGGAAACAATTTTGCATGGTATTTCTGTGAAATGCGACTTGATTTTTCTAACGGAATGCTGGCTGCCTTGCTCAATCAATAATAATTTACCAATTCTTACCACTCATAACACTTTTATGACCACCAAACACATTAACCAAAGCGATGGAGTTGTAGTGTACCCCAAATCCCATCTTAATGTTACTTGTGAGGGACCAGACTTCAACCAATCAGCATCTGGCTTAATTATAAAAATAAATACTGATCTTGCCAATATTTGTATTTATCGGTCGCCATCGACGGGCAATTTGAACAGTTTTCTTGCAGTTCTTAACAACATTCTCCCATGTGCTAACAGGTGACCTGAATATTTATTTATTTATTTTATTTTATTTTAATTTATTTTTTTACCCAAAAGATACACAATAAAAATACACGTAATATAGACATCAAACCTACTACTTCCGACGTGCGCTCCCATGAATATTTAAATTGCCTAGCTTTTCATAATTATCTTCCTGCGCATACGCTTCCTACACGAGATGACAGCTGTTTGGATCATAGCTTTCTAAAAATGAACTCCCCCACTATCAAACTTGTTTTGAGCTCCACAGTAACTGATCACTACTCCACCTTGCTTTGCATTCGTGAAAAATGCTCAAGGGTAGCCACCAGCTCCTTTATAACTAAAATTGACTATGAAAGGCTCGATAAATCAATGTCACGTATCGATTGTAGTCCAGTTTTCAGTATGGAGGATGTAAATACGGCGACCAATAAACTTATTGATTTAATAAAAAAATAAAACATATCATCTAAGAAAAGAATGCTTAAACCGTGGATTACACCCAGTTTCCTAAGATGCATAAGGAACAGGGATGCTTTACACAAGAAAGTCAAGAAATTTCCCGAAAACGATGTAATACATATTACTTATAAACGATACAGAAAGAAGAATGGCCATTTTTGACCTAAACATGTATAGAGATAAAACTTATTTTAAATTAAGGTAATTTTTTAGTGTAATAATTTCACTAACAATTGTATTTTATAGAAGTCTAGGTAAAAAGAAATGTTTTGGGTTGTAAAGATGTTCTTGAACTCGTGAACGCATCCTTATCAAAATATTTTTTATTGGCCGCATTGTTTTATTATCTATGCCCGATACTAATTCCTTGTTTAGCTACGTTCCATTTGACTTATACCACATCTTTAGCAAGTAGTTTTGTCAAAACCTCGAGAAAACTTAATTGTATACACAATTTGTATACAAATAAATAATTTGACTTTGACTTTGACTTTGACTTTGTATATATAAATTGAATCAAGTTGTTAAAAGCTGATCATAAATTAATGTATTTTTTTATGTCAAAAGATATAAAAATATAAATATAAATGTATTTATGCCGTTGAAAACATTGGATAATGATGCAACGGAACGTTTTCGACATAAAGACGCCGCCGGTGACATTGGACATGGAAGAATCTGTCAAATGAATACGAACTAATTTCGGTGTATTATGTAATTCCTAGACCTTTATAAGAAAAACGGTCTTTACAGTATTATTTCTTGATCATAGAGCTACTTGTTTTCGTACGTTTTAGCTATATACGCAATAATTCATTATCAGGTCATTCAATGTAGGTATGAGAAGTGGCCATTGTTCTTTTTGTATTAAAATTCTTAAAAAAGCAAAGAGGATTTATGATACTGAGGAGATCAAAAGAGCTAGTAATAACCCAAAATCATTATGGGATACAATTAAAAAAGTGACTAATACCACTAAAAGCAAAAACATTTCAACAAAGTTACTAAGCTTATCACCTACAGATTCGTGCAATACTGTGAACTCATTTTTCGTTTACATTGGCCAGAAACTTGCAAACGATGTTATTGGCTCTAGCCAAACACATTCATCGACATACACCCAACCTAATGACAATGGCACTCCTCTATCATCGTTTGTCCATGACCCCTTAGACCTTGATGAAATCACCACAGTCATACATTCATTGCGCTCTAATGCTGCTACAGGCTTGGATGAAATATCTCCATGTTTCCTTAAGAGATATTCATCTATTCTGGCACCCATCTTACGCCATATATTTAACCTCTGTTTCGAAACAGCTGTTTTTCCCTCTTCATTTAAAAAGGCTATTATTCATCCAATCTTCAAGGGAGGCGAAGGGCACTTGCCGAATAATTATCGTCCTATAGCCGTTCTTTGTGCCTTATCTCAGTTATTCGAACGTCTTATCAATAAACGGCTAATCCACTATTTAGAGCATTACCAACTATTATCATCAGATCAATTTGGTTTTCGCAGGAAGAAGTCAACATGTGATACTGTTCAGGCCTTAACCCAGAACATAGTACAAAACCAACAAAAAGGTTATGACAATATTTTTAGACCTAGCTAAGGCATTCGATACAGTCCCCGTGCGTACTCTCTTATTCAAACTTGAAAATATGGGTGTCAGGGGAATACAATTGGATCTCTTTAAAAGTTATCTGACAAATCGCTCTCAATCTGTCTTAATTGTCATCATATTGGGTCCTACTTTGTTTCTGGTTTTCACAAACGATCTATGTAACCTCAATATCCCAAACGCTAAGATCACATCGTTTCCTGACAATACGGCTATAACTATTGTCGCTGACACATGGCCTGAACTCGAACGCGAAGCTCAGTATGGTTTTAATGTAGTGTTAAACTGGCTTTATTCACACAAACTTAGACTCAAAAATTCCAAAACCAAATACGTCACCTACTATATAAGTTCTGCCTCCCAACCGAATATACCAATTTCACTCAAAGCACATACGTGTCAGTTACAGTCCAAATCTCTATGCCATTGTACACATATATCCCAATCTGATCAAATTAAATACCTATAGGGTTTAATACTAGATCAAAATCTTAACTTTAAATCACATATAAATGCTCTTACTGGCCGAGTTCACAAACTAATATATATATTTAAAATCTTAAGAAGTATTGCAAATCTTATAGTTATACGCAGTGTCTATTTTGCTTTGTGCCAATCAATTGCTACTTACTCTATTTCTTGTTGGGGTGGTGCTGCAAAAACGATTATTAGACCATTGGAAATGGCACACCGAGCCATTCTGAAAGTTGCTACCTTTCGACCGATTATGTTTCCAACGAACCAACTGTACAAAGACTATAACGTCCTTAACGTGCAGCAACATTTTATTCTGCAAACGATTTTGTTGCAACATCGTATAACTCCGTATAAAGAAATCCAGAAACACCTTAAAGATAAAATATGTACTCCTCAACAAACACGGCTAACTTTTACAAAACGGTTTTTTTATTTCTTGGGACCATCCCTCTATAACAAAATAAACAAAAACATTCCAATATATAATTTACCCTACCATAATTGCAAAAAGCTCTCCATTCCTTTCTTCAAAATACATCATACGACAAAACTGAAGTATTATTAAGTTAGACAATGATAAGCCTATACCTTGTACCACACGACACACAGTCCATTCACTTTACACACCACGCATACATCACGCGTATGCATACACATACACACACACACACACCGGCGCGGCGCGGCGGCGGACAGGTCGGCAGGCCCGCCCGCCGCATAGCATGCTCCGTACACACTTACACGCACACACACACATATACATTCACACACGTTTCCAAACACATCTTTGTTTGTTACATACATACATAGACTCACGCCTGTTTCCCGGAGGGGTAGGCAGAGACTACGGAACGCCATTTGCAACGATCCTGACATACCTCACTTGCTTCACTCACTCCCATCAAGTTTCTCATGCATGCTCTTCTGTTAACGGTACTTCTGACTTGTCCTTTTTTCAGGATGTCTCCAATCTGGTCAGAGAACGTTCTCCTAGGTCTTCCCCTTTGTCCTGTCCCATTCACACTAGCCTGATATATCTTCTTTGTCAGTCTATCGTCATCCATCCTCTCTATGTGCCCAAACCATCTTAACATGCCTTTCTCAATGCTTGTCACTACATCTTCTTTTACCCCACACCACTTTCGTATCACACAATTCTTTACTCTGTCGGTCAAAGACACACCACACATACTTCTCAGTGCTCTCATTTCTACAGCATTTATTCTACTTTCAAATCTCTTCTGCCATACCCAACTTTCACTACCATACATAAGGGTAGGCACTAACACACCTCTATGTACAGCTAAACGTGCCTTTTTGGACACGTTTTGACTGTTCATAAACGCCTTCAGAGCTCCATTCACACAATTACCTACATTAACTCTCCTTTCAATATCTGCTTCATTCTTACCATCTCTTGTAAACAACGTACCCAAGTAAACAAACTCATTCACTTGTTCCACTCGCTGTCCATCGATCAAAACATTACAAGCCGTAACGCTTGTTTGTTATTTTCTTTCAATACTATTTTATTGTCTATTTTCAATTATTATTATTAGTTATTTTGTTTTTACCTAAGTACTTTGATTTATATTAAAATAGTGTAGTTTAGTTTAGTACTTGTGTAAATTATAGCTTGCACATTATTTTTCTCTACATGGATTATGTACAACAATTAACACTATTAGAGGGGTTTGGGACTCTCACTCCTTAATACAGGCTATATTCTAGCCTAGCTAGGAGAACAGCGCTTCACCCACCTGATTGAAGATGTACCTACCCACATAAACATTTATGTTTTTTATAATACAAATGTCACATGTACATAATATCAATCTGTTTTTTATAAATAAAGTTTTTTTTTATGTATGCACACAAAAATTAGAAATAATTTGAGGACTATTGTTACACTTTTTGTTGATATTTTTTTTTCAAATGGTTTTAAAGAAACAGAATTTTTGAAAAATGTATTAGCTAACTTTTCCAAACTTAAAGATTTAGGTGTACAAAACACATAGACATTAAGTTTCACTTTTGTAGAGAATGTGTAGTAAATAAAATTGTAAATGTGAAGTATTTGTCTACAGCTGAGTTGCCAGCTGATGTATTCATGAAGGCTTTATGTGTTGTGAAACATTATAAGGTTATGGATGTATTAGGTATTCAAAGATGGTAATATTGTTGTACATACATATTGTTAGATATAGTGGGGGTGTTAAAGGTCTAATATCTACACAATATGTTTCTAGTACTGGCCATCTGTCGTGCGTTGTTGGTAGACATGTAGATACGTATTTTGTTTCCTTCTATGGTTCTAAATAAAATTATTCAGTCTTTGCTACTCGTCGATGGGAATACGTTGGTTTATTTCAACTTCCATATCTACTGTCCCGCTGGGGGTGAACATATTCAAGTTATCTGTATGTCTATATGTTCTGTCTATAGTATCTGTCTCTGCTAAGCATAACAGCCGATCTAAGGACAGCCTGTTCCTGACCGGTTGTTGTGTATTCTCTATGCTACTTTCCAGTTCTCCCTACGAGTCTACACCTCTACGGGCCTACACCTGTCTTCTTCCTAAGGGTTGCTGTTAGCTGCTGGCGACGTGCTTCTACCAGCCGCTGCCTGCGCATCAGCTCCGACCTACTAGCTTCCTACAGCGAGGCCACTGGCGCCTGACTGCACCAGCCTGTGCCTGGGCCCTGCCGCTCGGCCTACATCGGCTGCACCGCCTGAGCCTGCCGAGTGGCAGGCTCAGGCGAGGTCGACGTGTAGGCTGAGGAGCCTACACTTCATGATGAAGCAATTGGTATTGTGGTGCCCCGGCCCAAAGATGGCAGCAGTACTCCATGTGGGGCTAACTTGAGCTTTGTAAAGCAAGAGACGCTGCACTGATGTGAAGCATCTTCTTGCTTTATTGAGGACACCCAGTTTTTTGGAGGCTAGTTTAGCCTTATCTTCCAGATGACCGCGAAGTTGGACGTCTCGCGTTATCTCGACTCCGAGAATCCCTATGACCGGCTTAATATCAAGGGAAGTGTTCTGAAATATTGGAGATTCGACAAAGGGGGTCGTTTTGCGGTAAACGCGCAAACCTGTGTCTTTTTGGGGTTAAAAGTGACCAGATTACGATGACCCCAATCGAAGACCAGGTCGAGTGTGGTTTCCGTTAAAGACACAAGTTTGTTCCGACACTCAATGACTTGTGCCTGAGAGATTTTAGCACTACCGGGGTACAGAGCGTCCACAGTGCTGTCATCTGCATAGCAATGTATGTCACTCGTTTGTATCATATCATTGATATACAGAAGAAACAGTGTTGGCGATAATAGTTCACAGCCCTGAGGGACACCAGCATTCACGGGCCTAGGGTCAGAGCATGAACCGTCAACTACAACTTTAATGCTACGCTCCGGAAGAAAGCTGGATACCCATTTGCATAAATTCTCAGGCAGCCCATAGGAAGAAAGCTTCGACAAAAGCACCTTATGCCAGACCCTGTCAAAGGCTTTCGCCATGTCCAAACTGACCGCTACGGCCTCCCCCTTGTTCTCAATTGCCTCCGCCCATCTATGTGTCAGGTACACTAAAAGATCACCAGTTGACCTGCCGCGGCGAAAGCTGTACTGGCGGTCGTTGATCAACTGGTGCTCCTCTAGTTATCGCAGGAGCTGGCAGTTAATAATGGATTCCATTATCTTGGAAAACAAGGAGGTGATAGCTATAGGCCTGTCGTTGCTCAGATCAAAGCGATCGCCTTTTTTGGGAATCGGATGCACTGTAGCAGTCTTCCATAACGACAGGACAATGCCAGTCAAATAGGAGTGCCGGAAAAGACGCGTCAAGACCGGAGCCAGCTCAGGACCGCAAACTTTCAGCACAATGGGAGGAACACCATCTGGCCCACTCGACTTCTGAACGTCCAAGGAGAGGAGATCTCTACGAACAGATTTAACGTAGAACTGAACGTCTGACATAGAGCCCCCAAACCGCGGGATGGTCGGCGGTAATTTACCTCCTTCGTCTAAAGTCGAGTTAGAAGCAAAAATACGCCCTAAAAGATCGGCTTTGTCTTTTGCATCATAGGCCAATGATTTTTCTTCCCTGCGCAGAGGTGGAAAGGAAGGCCGACAGAAGTTACCTTCAGCAGCTTTGGCAAGAGGCCAAAAAGCTCGTGTACCCGAGGGCATTTGACCTAGTCTCTCGCCAATTCTGCTAATATGTTCTGCTTTCGCTTTGGCCACAGCTCTTTTGAAGGATTTGGAGGCGTAGTTGTACTCTTTCTTGTAGAGCTTCACTTTCGGGTCCTTGGCCGAAACCGCATTGGCCCAGGCTTGGTATTTTTCATGCTTGATGTCTGAAGCGTCCTTGCAGGCGGACACACACCAAGGCTGGGACCTACCACCAACAGGTACTACAGAATTTGGGATGAAAATTATGACGTGATAAGATTAGGTGTAGCCTTACAACGTAGCTCGTAGCCGTGCTACGCCGGTAGCTCGTAGCCGTGCTACGCCGTAACCGTAACTATTTAGTTTCATTGCTTGACTTAGGCTCAGTTCACACCGAAATGGCAGCGGCTGGAAGCGACGCGCAGCGGCCGGCATCGAAGAGAAGGCTTGCGGCTGCCCGCGCCTGCTCGGGACAGCTCGCGGCCACGCGCGCTGCTCGCGCCCGCGCGCGCTGCTCGCGCCCGCCCGCGACTGCTCGCGGTTGCGCGCAACTCACATCACGGCTCAGGCTCACGCTATTCCTATGCGCAGTTCAAATTCTACATATATTATATAACGAGGAAACGCGTGTGTAATTCGCTGTGAAAATGAGTATTTTGGATTTAATAGTTATTGCACGTATAATTGAAGGCGAAGAAGAGGAAACGTGGATAAGATTAAGAAGGAAAATAAATTCTTGGGTACACGGCTGCCCGCGCCCTCCCACGTTTGCTTGCGGCCGCCCGCGCCTTCCCGCGCATGCTCGCGGCCGCTTGCCCGCCAGAGCGGTCGTGCGCACGACGTTTTCAAGATTGTCAAGTGATTCTATGTATTATAGTCATGGCGATAAAGACTAAAATTATATGACACTGAAACTGCTCTCCGCTTCGCTTCCGGCCGCTGCCATTTCAGTGTGAACTGAGCCTTAGAATTGGAGCTGGAACTAGCTGCGACTCTTATTACATTTCGGCATATAGAGTGCGCCCAGTATAATATTTTCCCGCCATTTTCGAGGGCGCTATTATATTTCTAACATATACATATTTCTCGTCGTTTTTTATTATGGCAGGTATATAAGTATTGTAACGGTTAGAAGGGTAATTTAATTTACTTTCAGAGAAAATAAATATAATGGAAAGAAACATTTTAATTTTAAACATAAAAAAAATAAAAATTATAAATTATTGTTAATTGCCGCCAATTTTCGTATTTTATTTTTTCAAACAATTTTTTTCTGTTATATATCAGATTCAAACCTAGATAAGTTTCCTTTCAACTAGATTTCCAATAAAATAAACCATATTTGATAAGAATCCGATAAGAATTATTCTTATTGGACTTTGCACACTTGTTTATTTTTTCCCGCCAAAAATAACCGCCATTCCCGCCAAAAATTTCGAAAGCCAATATCTCATGATTTATAGGAGTATTATATATAATATGATAGGTTTATTTATGTACTCATAATAAAACAATAATTCATAGCATAGATGTAACCTTATCCATATATTTTCATTCAATAAAAAATAAATGCCATTTTTTCGGTAGTTGTGTGAATATAGCGTCTTAAATTAAATTATTACATAATATTTGTTTATTTTTTGCTGTTATTTTATAATTAATTAGTTAGTTCACAATTAAAACATAAAAGTATCGAATAATATTATATTATTTGTTTACAATGATGTTTTGAATCCATAATTACGCCTCGCGCGCAACATGCAAAGACAGCGAAATATACAAAATTTCAAATGCTGACATCTAAATAATTTTCTAAGCAAGCATTACTATAATTTTATATTTTTGTAAAACTTATAACACCAGGTATATAAAATAACAAAAGTAAGCAATTTATAACCCATATTGTAATCATGACAACCAAAAATGTAAACAATGTCGTCGATAGACGACATTGTTTACAATAGGATCAAGTTCGGCGGGTCGCATAAACTAAATATTCCGTCATTCAGTCATCATTCAAACATTACTTCAAAGCTTAATTAATCTACTTTCAAAAAGATATCACTTTAAATATCAACACCCAAGTGACGAGACGTATGTTTAGGTTTCAAGTAGCACGGCAAGTGGCCTTGCTTCGCGGGTGGTCCGAGAACGACGGGGTGCCTCCGCAGCGATGTCAAATTAAAGCACGTATGTAAAAGCGGATAAGCAACGACATATTACAAAGTAAGCATATTTGACCTGGTAACTATTTAATTTTCTTGCGTATTGCCTCCAAAGGCTATCGAAGCGGATATTTGAGTTAAACATTTCTTGGTCTTTAAGAGATATTTCAATGTTATTTTAAAACAACAACCGACGAAGCAGTTTAAGCGGTTCGTTCACCATTTAGCACTTAATGTGATCCACAAGTTGTTGTTTTAAGACTGGATGTTACTTGATTCCATTAATCGTATGTCTGCAACATCCCCCGTAGTACCGGATTAAGAGCGTATAGTTCAAATCAATGAAGTAAATAAATCTACCTAAGTACCTTATCCCCTATTATTATAGTAGTTTATTCCCAGAGCTACGTCTAATGATGTCTAACGTGGTTTCTGAATCTTATTTAGTGTTCAAAATGTGATTTCATCAATAACTAATATCAAAGATTGAATTTCAAATTGGAACATGAAAGTAGGAGGAATTTAATCACCATCGGAAACCGGTTAAACGAACCGATTTAAAATTTTAAGATATTGCCTATAGAGCAATTTTATTTAAACTAGCCGCACATTTGATATGGCAAAATTGATTCAAAATTTAACTAATCTTATGCATAGATTGGGGGTTTGTTTGTTTTTGTTCAAATGCTTGTAATGCAAAAATCCTGCAAGAATTAAAAACTATCATAAACGCCATAGTATTTTGTACATCATAACGCGAAAATGACATAGTTGTTGGAACTACACATGTTCCCAAGTAAAGTCATATCATTTCCAGAATATTCATTATCTTATGCTCTACCAAAGACAGAATTCATTCACCCGGTAACAAGTAAACAATTATTATGTGATACGTTGTTTTACATATAATTTACAACATTTTAGCTCTTCAGACGCCCTAGACAAAGGGAATTCGGACTTCTTATCGTCACGCCTGGCTCCTATTCGAGTAAATAGAGGCTAAAGAACGCCAAATGCTTCGATACTTCAAACATACCTCTTTTGCTTTAACCACATTCATTAATATATACTCAGTATGCATGCGCGTCGGTTAGCGCGATACCGTCCTTCGTATTACTTCGTTAATCTATCCGTTCCAAATTCAAAGTTCAAACTATCGCAACATAGCATCACACGGTTTAACACTTTATCCATCAGACTTACTCCAAACATATTCCTCAAGTTTGTGTCACCCAGCTTGCAAATTGTTAAAACTGATCTCTAAACGGGTCAATAGGGAAGTTTCCTACAAGTGAAATTAATTATACAAGTATTTTTATCTAGTAGAACATGTCAAAATAATAGTAGTTTCATTCATCAATTAATGTTAAAACTTTATTTAACATTTTTTATCGTCAATTTATTGATAATAAGTATTCTACTTGACAGAAAAACACTATTTATTTATTTATGTTTATATTTACAGACTAACATAAACATTGTTAAAAAAAAATTCAAAACAACAAAATGTAGATGCTACTCTAATTATAAAATATGCACAACATTCACATAAAAATAGGATAAATAATAATAATTAAATTAAGTTATACAAGAACTTATATTATAAAATTAAAATTAAAATAGAGTTATGACTGTTATGAGCTATGTTTTTCAATATCTGATGCTTGAAATGTCTAGAATTGTCATTATAGATGTCGAGGCTTTCTCATCGCCAACAGTTATTATACGAAGCAGTTTGTCTAGTTATAGGACTTTGTGCACCTAAGTTGGTTCGGTGAGTCGGAACCTTGAAAAAGGGAAAATTATTCCCAATCCGAGCATTGGGCCTAGGTACGCATATCTGTACACGCTCAAGCAGTCCTTGTGTCTGTGACGACCCATTTACTATGTTCTGTAGGAAGCAAAGGTCCAACATCATTCTCCTATCTTTAAGCGTGTTTAATTTAAAATCATTGCTAAGCGATCACTATATGGGCATCTAGGACAAAAGCCAGGCGTAACAAACGCCAGATGCCTAGTGAATGCTCTTTGGATTGACTCAATGCGTTGTGTATGAACTGTATACCGAGGATTCCAAAAAACACTGCCAAATTCTAATACACTCCTCACAAGTGCATTATAAAGTAAAATTCTTGATGTGGTACGTTTGAAGTCCTTTGTATTTCGTTTTAAAAATCCAAGCATTTTGGCAGCTCTGTTAACAATGTTATCAAACTGGAGGAATAAAATAAATTTTATGACTGACTTGCTGATTGTTATCTACACTCTCTAGGTGTAATGTAGGAGACCAAATTGGTAAGGACGGATTTTTTATCAAGAAAGCCATGTTGCTCTGGTCGGATTAGTAGTCTTGTATGCTTGGTTAATACAGATGAAACTAAGGACTCAAAAATTTTAGAAAAGCTAGAAAGAATTGCTATTGGCCTGTAATTCCAAACATCACAATTTTAGCTCGTTTCCAATCAGCGGGAAAAGTAACACTTACTAGGGATTCGTTCACTATTTCCCTAATAGAGTAAGAAAAATCTTCAGCGCATCGTTTAATAAAGAGTGGTGGAATGCCATCGGGCCCCACAGCAGCTTTATTAGGATTTACGCGCTTCAAACACGTTACAATATGTTTTCAGAAAATGTTAGTAGTCCTAAATTAGATGCATTACTAGATACATCACAGTCGGCAAGTGACAAATTAAGTGAAGACACTTGAGACAATGAATAAATCGAGCTGAATTGTGAAGCAAATAAATTGGCAATATCATTGCTGCATGATGAAGATTATTGGTGATTATTGTGCATTGTTGAAGGTAATGTGACTTTCTTTGACTCCTTATGTTTGATAAAGCTCCAAAAATATTAAGGATTCTTTTTCAAGTTATTTTCAATAGAATTAATATAGTTGTTATAACATTCACGACCAAGTTTATCACATGGTTTCCTTATTATCTCAAATTCAAGCTTGTCCCTTGGGTTTTTATCATTACGAAAACTACGTCTGAGTTTATTCTTCTCTTTTAAGAGCTTAATTAGATCACTGGTAAACCACTATTTGGTACGAAGCTTTAAGCTAAGAAACGAAAACGACGTTTCGATTTGGCACAAATTCATCAATTATTGTATTAACTTCATCATAAAAAATGCTAGCCGTATCGTTTACGCTTTGACAGTTTGCGAACAGTTTTGACCATTCCACATACGCTAGGCAGGGAATTATTTTATCGTAGTCAGCTTTGTAAAAGTTATAACCTAGCCTACAATTGCTAACTGACGATGACTGCAATGTTAGAACAAGCAAAACATCTAAAGGTGGGTGAAAATTATAAATTTTGCACAATATGTTAACTGATATGTTAACAGTGCTGTTTACATTAGTTAAAACCAAGTCCAGAATTCGTTGGTCATTATTTACAATGGTATTGGTCTGTTGTAAACCACTTAGTGCTATAAAGTCTGAAAGTGTACACATTAACCTATGTTGACAGTTATTATTATTATTGTTACTTGAGTTTAAACTCGCGATCAAATGGGACTGACTACTGTTACGTTCATTCATTGATTCAGATACATTTGTGGGTAATTCAATAAAATAATTATGAAAGCTCGACACGTTTGACACTGACAGATATGACAGGCAACGGTCAGTGTCAAACATAATCGACGACAGCCAGCCATTCGATTGCGATCGTTGAAGTGTAAAGCACGGTGCTTTAGTACGGACAATCATCTTGTAAACTGGAGACAATAAACTGATCTCGGATTGTTGCCGTTTGTTTTCACTTTTCCTTAAGTCCTTCTGAGCATCTTTTAGCCCAGAAGTGGGATTACAGCAAAAACATACCGTTTTTGCAACGCCCACCACAGTTTGAAGGTAAGGTTAATGTCTAGAATTACCGTAGGCATACTGGGAATTGGTTGTAGGCACAGTGGAAGCTAATTTATATTCATCCAGTTGTCCTAAAGCAATCAAATGTTTGACATATATTGCTGAGATTCTCAGCGATGACAAATTATAATGTAGTTATATGAAAATTTTACCTTATATCTCCTGGTGATGTTCTTGAATGGACCTATAAGATTAACTCATAATCTTGGCCAAAATAACAAGAGAATCGAATAGATACCAGTCTCCAGTTCAGCGTAGTCCTTCTCCTCGGGCACCAATCAGGAATTCACACACGTGTTTTACAAAGTTCAATGTTCAATATATCACCAATTTACCACAAACTTTGCCGGAAGTCAAAAGCGGCAATTGCTAGTAATTACAAGTTAATTCAATTCGCGTTAATTCAAAAGGCGATCAATTTATATCAATTTATCTCGCGAGAGGGCAAAAGGGCGTCATAATTTTTCAAGGCGGGAACGGAAGTGACAGTTCAGTGTGACCATTGTCAGAAATTTTCAATAGACTAAAAAAAATGTTACTTAATCGATATAATCGATTTGACTTATAATAAAAACTAATTCTATTTCAAACATCCACCCGCCCCGGACCGGCCTACCGGTCCGCTAATCGGTTGGTAGACGTGACAATGTTGCAACCGCTCTCCTCAGAACCGAACCGTCCACCAAGACCTCAGCAAATCGGGGAACTCCATCAGCCCCAGTTACCAAACGAAGGATGCGCCCCTGCGCCATCTGAGTGGCGGAAAGTTTGCCTCCTTGATCAAAACGAGGTCACCAATCTTGGGTGGATCGGTCTTGTCGGTCCACTTAACGCGTTGCTGGAGTATGTGCAAATATTCCAAATTCCAGCGTTTCCAAAAGCTCTGAGTAATCTGGCGTACCAATTCAAAACGCGAGAGACGACCAGGTCTCGTATCAATATAGGGGTACTCAGGCAAGGCGACAAGCGGGCGACCAATCAAAAAATGGCCCGGCGTAAGGGCCTCCAAATCATTCGGATCTGAGGAGATCGGGCACAATGGCCGAGAGTTCAAAACGCCCTCAATCTTACAAAACACAGTTGCGAGTTCCTCAAATGTAAGGACAGATTCACCGATTGTCCTGTGTAAGTGTGTTTTGGCCGATTTTACAGCGGCCTCAAAAATACCACCCCAGTGTGGACAATTTGGTGGGGAAAACAACCAATTTATCCCACGTCGGGCAAGCCTATCACCTATATCAGCCTTGTTGGTTTCAAGAAAATTAACAACATCATTCAAATAATTATAAGTGCCCTTGAAGTTAGTGCCGCAATCAGAGCGGATCAAGGAGGGCAGTCTAATCGTTTGTAGCCAAATCAGTCAAATGTGGCTACAAACGCCTCGGTCGTAAGCGAGGAGACCAGTTCCAAATGTACGGCCTTTGTGGAGAGACAAACAAAAACACACAAATAGGCCTAAACAGTCTTGCTGTTTCGAAGTGTCGACATTTTCACCAAAAAGGGACCAGCGAAGTCCGTGCCAACACCGTCAAACGTCCTGCTTTCAGTTACGCGAGCTACCGGTAAGTCCCCCATCAAGGGCTGCATGGTAGAAGCCTTGAGCTTATAGCAAGGGATGCAGCGAAAGACTACACTCCGAATAATTCTTCGGGCAGACAAGATCCAAAACTAGCGTTGCAAAATGGCTAAGAGCGCATTACAACCAGCATGCGAATTTTTAAGGTGACGGTCAGTTACCAACAAGCGTACCAAATGACCGTCCTTAGGTAACAAAAGGGGGTGACGTGCTCCGTAAGGGAGGTTGGCGTTCTTGAGCCGCCCTCCAACGCGCAAGAGACCCGTGTCGTCGAAAAAGGGGTTCAATTTAGAGACAGCTCCCGACAATTTCGATCTCCCTGATTTAAGGATAGCAATCTCCTTCTCAAAATGCGCCAATTGCACAGAACGAACCCAAAAGGTGAGAGACTCCTGTCGTTCCTGTGGTGAGATAAACAGTGTCAGTCGTTTCTGTTGTGGGTGCCTAAAGTTAAAAACAAAACGCTTTATCCAAGCAGTGACACCTAACAACTTGTCGAGGGAGCTGTAACAATTCAACAAGAAATCGGGGTCGAAGGCGCATTCTACCTTCTCAAGAGCGAGTGTTCGTAGACCCGGCAAATTAGAAGTATTCAAAACTGGCGTTCGAGGCCAATCGGTTTCTGGTCGACTCAACCATTCCGGACCCCACCACAACGAGTGACCTATCAAACTAGGCGTCAAGCATCCGCGCGAGGCACAATCAGCGGGGTTGAGCTCACCTGGCACGTGCCTCCAAACAAGTTTGACTTCGGATTTCTGGATTTGGGAAACGCGGTTAGCGACAAATACCTCCAAGGTGTGAACAGAAGCCTTCAACCAACAATGTACGATTTGGCTGTCTGTCCAGGCGTAGGTCTCATCAATACAAATGCTTTTACCCAAAGTACTGGACACGTGGTTCAATAAGCGTACAAGTAGGGCTGCTCCCGAGAGCTCCATTTTCGGAATGGTCAAAGATGTCCGAAGGGGTGGAACCTTGCTCGTCGCCATGATCAGGGAAACCCTCACCTGACCTGAGGCACTAACTGTGCACAAGTACACCACGGCCGCGTGCCCACGCTCCGAGGCATCACAAAACCCGTGAAGGGTAGCCTTGTACTTCCCGGGAGGAAGGATGGAACGAGGCAAGGAGATCTCGTTGACGGCAGGAAGTAAGGATACAAAAAAGGTTCATTTCTCAACAAGAGTACCGCGTAGAGGTTCGTCCCAAGTCAATCCCGCTTTCCAAAGCTTCTGCATGAAGCATTTTGCCCAAAATATGATAGGACAAATCCAACCGTTCGGATCAAAGGTTCTGGCGACAGTAGACAACACGAGACGTTAAGTCCAAGAACAAGGCAATTTTAAGTCTACGTTGTACGTAAAGATGTCTTGGACTGGTCTGTACTGAACGCCGAGAACAGCCATCATGGCGGGGTTGTCAACAATCTCAAACAAATGTGGATCCTGCTGATGATCCTCTGGCAAGCCTTCCAAAAGCGCTGGTGAGTTGGAAATCCATTTGCGCAACTTATAACCAGCGGAGGCCAAAATACCTATCAATTCGTCCCGCGGGAGGATCGCCTCGTCCGCTGATGAGGCGCCCGAGCAAATGTCATCGACGTAAATATCGTCCTTCAAGATGGCGGAGGCTCGTGGGAAACGTAAGCCTTCGCGGTCTACGAGCTCCCAAAGAGAACGAATTGCCAAGTAGGGGCTTGACCTTAACCCGTACGTATTAGTATTGAGCTCGTAGACGACCATCGGATCACGAGGAGACTCTCTCCAAAGGATCAACTGGAAGCGACGGTCTTCAGGGTGGATAATCGTCTGCCTGAACATCATTTTTATGTCGGCCACAAAGACAACCTGATGTCGCCGGAAGCTGGTGATGACGTCACAAAGGTCCTTGACCAACTTGGGACCAGAATGCAAGCACTGGTTCAAGGATACGCCCGTTGAAGTCTGCGCAGAACCATCAAACACTGTGCGCAGCTTGCCAGTCGATGGCTTCAATACCGCATGATGCGGGAGAAAGTAATGCTCCACTGAACGCCAATCCAAATTTGACACAGATATGTGTCCCAATTGTTCATATTCTCTCATGAACTCAATGTACTTCTGTCTGAGCTCCGGATCACGACCCATGCGGCGCTCCATAGCCAACAATCTCTTTTCGGCTAAAGGTCGTGACTCACCAAGCGGAGGCCGAACAGACAGAAATGGTAGCCTCGTAATGATCCGACCAGAACGGAGTCGACCAGTGTTGTTCTGGAAGAACAGCTCGCACTCCTCATGTTCTGGATTCAAACGGGCAACTTGAGGGGGCTCTTCTACTTCCCAAAACCTCTGAACCGCATCAGAGAGAGCAGAGCCTACAGCCAACAAATTATCAAGTTCAGGTGGAGGGGGGGTCCCTAGGTACAGGTCCCATCAAAGCAAGTCCAAATATGGTCGGGATGGCAGTCAAACCATTTGGCACCAAGACCTGTTTCCCACCAATCAAAATTCCACCGAGGACATCAGAGCCAATCAACAAGTCGATTTGTCCCGGTGTGTCAAATTTGGGGTCTGCCAGTTCCAATCCCGATGTCAAATTCACCACAGCAGCAGGTAGCTGCTTCTGTGGGTGCATACCCAAAATATTCTTCAACTCAATAGCCGAGGTTTTAATCCTCGGGTGTGAAGATTCAACAGGGCTAAACAAAACCTTAACTTGCCCTTCAATATTAGAGGCTACGTCACCTATGCCCCGTATACAATTTGGAAAAGAGCCCATATTTAATTTAACCTGCCCTACCAAATAAGTGAAAACAATGCAACCTTGTGAACCTGTGTCCAATATAGCACGGACAACAACAGAGGTCCCCGTGGGTCCCCAGACCCTAACAGCAACCGTTGGTAGCATAACGGTCTCAATGGGGGAGTCTGGCGTTATAGGGCAGGGGTCAATAATCTATTGTTGCCTGGGCGGCGACCGTTGGCCAGGACCAGGCAAGTCAAAATGGGGGTGCGACTTGAAGTCCTCAAAGGCGTGATGACTCGATCCACGCGCCATCTGTGGGGGGTCATAATGACGCACCCGTCCAAAACGAGGTGGGCGCGAGTCAAGGCAGGACGCTCCGC
The DNA here is from genome assembly GCA_944739405.2 of Euclidia mi. NCBI lineage: Eukaryota > Metazoa > Arthropoda > Insecta > Lepidoptera > Erebidae > Euclidia > Euclidia mi. Next base: position 23,257,845 of record OX123188.2, read on the forward strand.
CAAAGGAGGGGAATACCTGGGGCAGCAGTCATGGTGCTGGTGACGCTGAACAGCACATTCAGGTGCGCGAGAGAGAGGAGGCGTGCGCACGCTACGGTTCTCCAAGCGGGGTGAGTGGCGATCAATTGAGCGAGGCGACTCTCGGCTACGCGCCAGTGAGCCTCGGCTGCCACCTTCAAAACACCCGCCCGTGCGCGGCGTCGGCTGGTTGGACAAGCGGCCAACCTCTCTGGCATTCATGCAGAGAATGTCCAAATGCTGTCCTCCACAGTGAGGACAGGGGCGAGAGTTTGGGCAGTCTCGCTGGTAGTGGGACCCCAAACAAGAGAAGCAAAGGCGGCGGGCATTCGCGATGCGCCTACGGGAGGCGACATGTAGGTCCAAGAATGCCCTACAACTGGCCGTACTGTGCCCCGTGACCTTGCAGTAGGAGCACTCCGGTGGGCTCTGCGTGACCGCAAAGCGAGGAGGGCGCCGGTCAACATTGGCTCGGGTGTGAACGCGAGCCTGCTCCTTGACCTTGGGCGGCTGCGTCTTAGCCGGCGTGTCAACACCGGAGTTGTCCAAGACCCGGCACTCATTCTCCAGGAACCTCTCCAGGTCAGCAAAGGGGGGCAGATGGGTCGCGCTATCCCCACCAAAGGGCTGTTCAAAACGCGACCTCAGGTCGGCAGGCAGCTTTTTCAGCACAATGTGCACCAATAGATAGGACCATTGGTCCACGGGCAGGTCAAGGCACTTAAGTGCGTTGATGGCCACCAAAAGCGGGTTCAAAAGTTGGGTGCGCAACAGAGACCCGGGTGAGCGTCGGCAAGCCCAAAATCTGTTCAATATGCGTGTCGGCGAGGCCACGCTTGTTATGGTACCTACGGGTAATTAGGTCCCGAGCCGTCTGGTACGCCTCGTCAGACACGGGCAGATGCTGGATGAGGCCCTTCAAAGTCAAAGTCAAAGTCAAAATCCTTTATTCATTTAAATCACAAAGTGACACTTATGAACGTCAATTTAAAAAAATAATTACTTAAAGCTTCTACATTTACATTTACTGCCACGTTCGCAAAGCAATAGGTAGAACCATGAGAAAGAACGGGCAATAAAACTCAAGGTCACTCTTTTTCATCGCCAGGTTTTGCATAATACATACAAATTTAAATTTTGTAAGGTGCTGCAACTGTTTCACCTTCTATGTCATTTGTATATATTTACTCTACTTAATACTCAAGCATAATGTAGTAAAATTTTGATGTTCATTTAATTAGCCTCCTGAGAATTGACATGGTGAAACAGGAGCATCCACTTACATTAAGTACCTAACAATGCAGGCAATCCGCGCAAATGTTCAGAACCATGATAGAAATGATACAGTTTAATATTAAAAATGTAATACCAGCCCGTAAGACCGACATCGACCAGTCATCGCAAGTAGCACCCGTTCACGAGTATGACGCATGGGCCAGCCATCATCCCTCTCGCCATATCAGAGGGACAGGGATGACCCGACACACGACGCCACCACAAGAAATGACATTTTAGTGAGCATGACGACAACGGTACACGAACCGGCAGTAATTAACAATCTGTTGGTATACTGACCATGAACACGAATTACCTGCATTTTCCAGATCGTTAATATTATCATAAATATGTGGAACGCGTGCAAAATGCAAATGTAGTACCTATATTTGATTGATTGACATGATACTTTTTGAAATATAACCACCGATCGAACTGATTGGCTACACGATTATAATACATTATAAAAAAAATAACAAATAAAAGTATCTAACGAGATGAGTGACATTTAGTAATGTGGTGGCGATTCCAAAAACTATCATTTACATGATTTTAATTGGAATGGAATAATATTTAATTACATGTCAAGAAACTTATCATCTACCTATTTACTGTATAATATATGAATTAAGAAACATTATTTCCAAGCGCATTTGTCATTCAGATATTCATTTAAATTATAATTATACGCCCTTGGCCTCCCCATCCAGAACCGACATCAGATAGGCCAATTTTTGTGCCGGCCGAAGGTCAGCCCTATCATTGACCAGGCTGTCAAACAAATTAACGAAGCCCAGGTAGCTTCCTAGGCAGCCATAAAAATGGGGGAGGTCCAAAGTAGGGAGCCTACTCACCAGCCCCGGTGCTGACCTAGGAAGCTCCTGCTTCAGGCCAGGTTGCCCTTCCCTATCGGCAACTAGTTGTCTCGCAGTATTGGAGACAGCATCATACAGGTCTAAGACCTGGGCATAATCTTCACTGACCTTACTTCGCTGGTCAGCGGTGAAATCATTGATTGACACTTCAAGACAGCAAGTGCTGAAAGTGCGGAATTGCTGTTCCACATTTGCCAGGCGATCGTCAATCCGCTCGTACCTTTGTAGTAAGGCCTGCTGGCGATCAGGCCAGTTCACTAAGGCACTGGCCGAGGCAAACCAGCGCAAGTCTGATGCAATAGCACCAGCAGCCGCACGCAATTCCTTGATAGCTGACATAATCAAAATTCAAAAGAGCCCGGACAAGCGTTAAATAAAATTAACACTCAAAACTTAATTTTTCTTAATTCTTTGAAACCAACAAAGTATTAGCCTGTTTACGGTACAAGCAAGTGACAGGTATCGACTGTCCAACAAAATTAATAGTTTCAATATATATTGACACAAAACAAAGTCAAAGTTATCAAAAGTTGAAACTCCAAATAAGTTAATTAAAGTTAAATATTCAAATAAATTAACTAATTACTTGTAACAGACAGACTGTTACAAGTAATTAGTTAATTTGTTATTTGAGATATACAATAGTAAGTAAGCACAGAATATGTGTTACCTAACAATATTATCTTTATATTATAACAAGGCTTAACAATGTAAGGTTGAAACTTAATATATCAATATATGCAATAAACTAAACCAATTGATACATATAACTGATATTTGTATCCAATCAAAGTGACTTATTAATAGTAACAGCAACAAATCTATGCTAGATTTCAACAATTTAAATCAAACAATTACTGATTGAGATTATGTGTGACAATGTGTTTCAAATTATCTAGGTCAACTTATAAAATTAAATATTATATATTTTAGACAATAACTGACCTGACAAACACTACAATACTGTCTACAAGGTGATAAGATACAAGCTCATACCAATCTAAGGTTTGTACTCAGTAATGCAACAGCGGCTAAATTTCAACTACAGCTCTGCACCAAAATTTATGTCTAGAATTACCGTAGGCATACTGGGAATTGGTTGTAGGCACACTGGAAGCTAATTTATATTCATCCAGTTGTCCTAAAGCAATCAAATGTCTGACATATATTGCTGAGATTCTCAGCGATGACAAATTATAATGTAGTTATATGAAAATTTTACCTTATATCTCCTGGTGATGTTCATGAATGGACCTATAAGATTAACTCATAATCTTGGCCAAAATAACAAGAGAATCGAATAGATACCAGTCTCCAGTTCAGCGTAGTCCTTCTCCTCGGGCACCAATCAGGAATTCACACACGTGTTTTACAAAGTTCAATGTTCAATATATCACCAATTTACCACAAACTTTGCCGGAAGTCAAAAGCGGCAATTGTTAGTAATTACAAGTTAATTCAATTCGCGTTAATTCAAAAGGCGATCAATTTATATCAATTTATCTCGCGAGAGGGCAAAAGGGCGTCTTAATTTTTCAAGGCGGGAACGGAAGTGACAGTTCAGTGTGACCATTGTCAGAAATTTTCAATAGACTAAACAAAATGTTACTTAATCGATATAATCGATTTGACTTATAATAAAAACTAATTGTATTTCAAACAGTTATCATGACTTTATTTTTCTCTGAACTGACTTGAAAACTTGAAATATACATTAATTTAGCTTGAGTGTTGCTTAAATAGTTGAATAATACGAAATAGCTTGCAAAATATAGTGACGATCGTGTAGATTACAATGGATAAGAGTTAGTCACCCGCACGTGGAATGTGAACCACGTGTGAGGTACCAAAAATAAATCAGTTTTATTTATTCTATTATACCGGGGCTTGCGATTCTTGATCGGAAAATACCCTACATATATTTTTCATCTATATTTTTGCAAACCTTCTTGCCTATTCGTAATGTGTTTATTAATATTATGACCCAATGTGGCAGACTGGTCGACGAATTCTTAAAATATATTTTTATTTGGTTATGTAATTCTAGAGTTATCAGTAATACAGTATTGTTTTTACGAAATAACGTGACAACATGGCGATGCAACTGGATTTAATCGATACAAATTCTAAATTAATTTAACTCAATGATAAAAATATGTGTACCTGAACGGAATCTATCGGTTCTGCCTCGAATTATACCATTTTGACATGTTGAAGTTTATTCTAACCGTCTTTAAAATATCATTTATTTTTGTAATAATGTTGCCCTATTAATAAATTGCTATACATATTTTTTTTGGTTAATTACATTAAATTTTGTAGTTACACGTAAAGGATAGTTATGCTATTGAGTAACTGTCCCATTCTGTGCGTCACGGGTTCGATACCCGCATGGCATGGCGGCATAAATATGTGAGGAGCTCACATATTGTGTCTATGATGATCTGCGTCTATTTTTCACGTATGATATTTGTATTGGGGTAATATGTTTGCTGTAATACAGTGCAATATTAGTGTCCCGAGTGGTAGGTACATTATTTATTAAGTGAGGAACTAATATGAATCGTGTGGACAAGTTCCAGATGAACGGCCTTGAAGAAATAGGACGACGCAGGCGAGAGACGCCCTCGAGACATTCCATCCAACCAGAAGAGCGAAGTCCAAGGGTTCATGAGGTTGATCGTCGTAGCCGAAGCCGTACGAGGGGCAACAACCAACGAGGTGACACACGATATAAACGGAGTAAGAGGCGAAGTCTCAATGACGGTGGGGTAAGTAGGCGTTTACACCGTAGCCGCACTCGGCAAGGCAGTGATCGCCGCAACCCAAACCTGGTTCACGGAGAATCCGATGATGACGAAGACTTGTATCAGAGGTTGCGTCTGCTAGAGGATGAATTGTCATAGGACATCCAATTGTATTGCCGAGTTGAAGAACTATGTTGGCTATATTCTCAGTTTGGTGTTCTGGTATGTCGTTTATTTCTAAATTGCATTCTCGCATATGCTGTTCTACCGAATTGAGCTGCGTATTAAGATCTTTTACCGTTGCTTTGAGTTGAATATTCTCTTTCTCCAGCATATCCAGTACGGTTTTCTTTTCATTTAAACTATTTTTCACTTTTTCGTAGCGTGTATTAGAGAATTCTAGGGACTATGACGCCACTACGTCATATTTCATACAAAACCCTTGGCAAAGGTTGTTTTTTGACATTTCATTAAAAGTGCTTGATATGACTAGTTGGAAGCAACCCTATTGGCGCCTGCTACATTATTTGATATTTGTGTACTTTCTGTATTTCAAGGCTAAGATTTATGTTTTATTGGTAGAGACTTTACAAACATTTAATCTACAGAAACATTTAGAGCTAACGCACAAATTAATCGATCTAATAAAGTGCGCTTCAGTGTTGTAATTTAATGCAACACACGACGCAATGCGCGTATGGCGAATCGGCCATTCAAACCACACACTACCCGTGAAGTCAAAGTCAAGTTGTTCAATGTCTGTAAAGTCCCCTACATCACGAGTTAATTCTTGCTATGGAGAGAATAGCTAGAAAAAAACCAGCATTCAGAAAAAAATTTTCGGCTGAAAAATTAGATTGCCATAGAAAATTTCCATATAATAAAAAGTCTTGGCGCTAAAATGGAAATGAAAGAAAAGAATTCGCAAATTTTCGAAAAGTAAAGTAGATTGTCCGCCATAAAACGGTTTCATTTGTATCAGTGTCAATAGAGAATCGAATTTAAGAAACCCGTTATGTTCTGGATGAACGTAAATCTCGATCCTGTCATAAAACATTTTTATCCCGAAATAACTTTGCGCAATTTTCTTCTTATAATAAAAAAGTTGCAAGTCAGAGATATACCTACCTATTTATTTATGTTGAGCGTTAATTCAGGTCTCAGCGAGATCTTGCCCAGTCATCGTGCATCGTCCCCATAAAATGTTCGTCGCATATTTTTTGTAATAAAAACTGGACTCAGATTTTTAGAGTTATGTACAAACAAGATTAATCCGCAATGTTTGTGTTTGCATCCCATAAAACCATTTTCGGTCGCAAAATTATCAAATAGTCACAAATTAGCAAGACAACGTAACAGTGTCGTAACTGTTACTAAACTTAATAACTGTGCGGATTTTGGTTACAGCGTGTAGGAACGATATCAACACTTTGTACTGAAAAATGTTACAGTATATAAGTGTTGTATCTGTGTCGACAAGTTACGACAATTTTTTTCTTAATGAATTCACGACACGTTTACTTTGAATTCCTGTGTAAATATTTAAAATTAAACTGTCGACACATTGCCGAAACGAAATTGCAGTATCTATTGGAGTTACACAAGTGTAGTAACGATTACGTTAATATAGTGTTGGATTTAACTTAACAGAAAACAACTGGGGTTCTCAAAGAGTGCTCTTGTATTTAATATATTTATTGATATTTTATTTTATAGCTATAACTCATAAGCAACCAATGCGTTTTCGTTTATCTTCGAGCTTTTACAGAAAAGTAAAGATGAGGACAAGTTCAGAAAATAGACAACCAGGTAAGAATTTTTCATTGATAAAATAATATAATATACAGGGTTAATTGTAAAACACTAGCTACGACTTTTGAAAATTCAATACAAAAAATCAGCGATCACACATTTTGTCGCGTTTTGTGAAAAAATATTCTCCTTTTTTTAATTTCCGAAAGTCATAGATCAAAAATTGTTGCTTATGATGTCAGCAATAAATGATCCAGTAAGGTTATTAGTGTTTTTCGAATAGCCCTGTGTAAAGAAAATTTATGAAAATATATTAATTAATAAATACAATTGCACGTAAACTCATAACAGCCATTTTTTACTTTCTTGTAGGCAATTCTCTTACACTGCTGTCCGCCTTAAATAATATATTTTTTCCACGATTTGTCGGCTATGCTGTTTTCATCACTTCTTAGTGATTCAATCTCACTTTTCTTAAGTGAACGAGGCTAGTATAGGTATGTTCCCACGACCCATACTTCCGGCATCGCAAGTACTTCCTCACTAGTTCCATTTTTTGATAAAACTAACTTGTTCTGCATGTTGAGAACCACTGCAAACATAAAATAATAAAACTCCATTTTGTTAAAACAGTCACACTGTAACGTAAATTAACACAATGCCGACACATGTAAACACAGTTACGAAACATTGTGTTGGGTTTCATTTCTCAAGTAGATACAAAATTATCCACATCCTTTTACACAATTTAGGTATTATTATAATATTCTAGAATATGTTTTGGTTTTTAATTATGTTAGCCGTATCAATAAAATCTTCTGCGTTGCTAGGAAATACGATAATTTGTAATTTTTAATTGAATACAACCACAATAACAGAACATATTTTAAGTATTTTATTAAATCAGAAGGGCGCATCGGTTAATTTATTGTAGTCACATCAAACTACACGATACATTTAATTTCGCAGAGGATTTTCGATCGTGTATGATGCAATCATCACTGAAATACGTAAATAAATACTTACATTTTTTTCTTATGGCGGCGAAGATTTATTTATGTCTATGACATCCACAATAAAGAACGAATTACAACGAACAAAAGAATGATTAAATGTGCGATACAAGTGAGCGCATAAAAGTCGCGACGTGTCAACACGGCGAAGTCACAGTGCGACTGAAAGTTACTGTTATTCTGTTACGATTATTCCCCACTTTTCAAAACGGTGTCGAATCACAAGTCGACACGGCGACGTTATGCTACGGAACAATGTTACATATAAATTCCGTTACGACCCAATAAATGTCGATTTAAGTCATAACCACTACTTCATACGGCTATATGGGATGACATAGCAACCAAAATTAAAGAAGTAGCGAATTGTGCTGTCATTTCAAAATAAAATAAAATATAATATTCAATTGAGGACGCCGTTTGATCATGCAGAAGTTTTGCCAAACGTGAAAATGTTATATTTCCATTTCTAATGGTTTTGGTCAAGGGTGCTACTAATAACGGCTGTCAAAGTATTTTTATAGTATGTACAGTAACAGCTTGAAAGGAATATAAGCGATTTATATATTACTCATTTATTTATATATCATTTCTCAAGTCACGATTGAAAATATCTTGAAAGCCAAGTATGACATAAGTTATTCCAAACTTAAACATATTCTGCAATCTCAGAGCAGTAGAATATAATAACATCGCATTGCCTCTTTTCTCCGATTCGAGAAGTTTGGCCTTTTTAAAAGTAAGAATAACATGGAAAATTCTAATAATAATCTAACAACACTCGTAAACAAAATTTCGTACTCGAACAAAATTTTATTTTGAGATACGGTGTACCTTAACAAGTCATTACAGAAAGGTACAGAGTTTTGTCTAATATCATGATATTAGACAAAACTCTGGAACACACTCACTCTCTCTATGGAAAATGTGTGTAAAATATTAAAAATAAAACATTCCACACCTTATCACCATACAACTATGGGCTCATTAGAAGACAGTCACAGACATTTAGGCTCATATCTTCGAATTCAGTGTAATAGGAATAATATTGATTGGCGTGTTTGGTTACCTTTTTGGTAATTTTCTTACAATACCACAGTGCATTCATAAACAAAATACTCACCATTTTAATTAGTATTTGGTAAATGTTGTATATTGTCCTCAGATTTTGAACCTTCAGTTGAACCTTTGTATAATTACAATGATTACCCAAAAGAAATGAAATATCGTCTACAGCGAGCACAATACGATGCCCAGCAGAATTTGTTAACAAATAAATTTAAAAGAAAAATGATGTATGACAAAAAACTTACTCCATAACTTACAAAAAGGGTGACCTAATTCCTATAAAAAACAAAGAGGGAATAAACTTCAAAACATCTATACATATATAACGGTCCCTGTGAAGTTATTGAGGTAGTTTCACCTAATGTTAAGGTCTTAAAGGATCCCCCCGTGGGATCTCCACCTTGTCGTGGTGGGGGGGGCTCAGTAACCGTGGCTTGGAACCCCGCGGTGAAGCTAATAGGGATCCCTGGAGTGGACGCTCCACGTGGGCTTGGGTGAAGCCTGCGTAGGATGCGTCCATAGGTGCGGGTACGGGAGACAATTCTGTCTGTCCCTCGCAGTCGGGCGCGGTCGCGGGAGGAGTCGGTGTTGCGTTGCCGCGCACCCTATCTCCCGCGCCCAAATGGGGGCACACCATAGTTGCGTCGCGGTGGGGCCGCAGAGGAAGAGGAGATGCCGTGTTGCATTGCCGCCTTCCCTCTCCTCTGCGGCCGCTGGGTGTTTTGGCGGCAGAGCCCAACACCTTCATCCGCCGCCAAGGGGGTTTTGTTCGGGGCCCGCCTGACGATCTGGCGGGACAATACTCGTCGGGGGGTAGCGAGGAAAGCTTCGGTGATACCCTACCCTCCGAAACATGGGTACATGAGGGACGCGGGTTGGTTTTAAGTCAGTAAGAGTCTGACAGTCCCCTTCGCCCTTCCCCCAGGGCAGAAGGACTCCATGAGGATTTTCCAACCCGACACAAAAAAAAACGTCTTAAAGGATAATAAAGAATATGTTATACACAAGAATAACACTAAGAGGTAGTTAGCATTAAGTATTTTATTGTATTCTCAATTGTCATAAATAAACTTTAATTATATTTGGTGTATATAGAAACACATACATGTAATAATTGTGTATAATATTTTAAATTTAATATTTTGTAAGCTTTTTTTCCTTAAAAGGGGTTTGGTAGCGATAGACATTTTTTGGGGTAGTTGTAATGTAATGAAATATGATTTTATAGATTTCCTTAGTAATTAGTTATAATACACGTGTACCAATATTGCATAGGTTGCAACTTGAAATTAGGTGCTGCGCAAGGAGAAATTATTGCATTTTATATTTAATATTTTTTGGCATTCAAATAAATGGCACTGAACGAGTAAGACATGTTTTTATCCACGTTATATGTTGTACACACGTTTAGATTTATTACGATAATCAGCTTTTCAAGTATAAAATGTATTTGCCCAAGCTAATATTTACGATGATCTCACACATCACCGTTTAACTATTCCGACTCGAACAAGTGTACAATGCTCTTAACATTGTTGTATAATGCCACGTACATCGTTTGGTGTTTATTTGTTGATTTACACGGGTACGTATGGATAATTATCCAATCCTTTCAGTGACAGTGAGTAAGGTGAGATCAGTTTCGTAAAGTTTAAGTTGGAGAATGTATTATTATGTTATCGGCAAATTACGGGTTTGTTTTGATGTTGTATTACATTCGCGTATTTATCTTCATTTAATTGATCTGTTTCAAGATTGAGATACGTAGTGGTAGCGCCATCTTTCTTTTCCATTGCTAGTTAATTATGTCAACACCTAGCTAATAAATTCCTTTGCATACCGCACTGTCAAACGAGCGATCTTTTATCCCTTTCTATCCCTGTCCTTCCCAAAGGCACGCCTCACTCTAATTGGTCGCAGAATTCAATGACGCTGCGACGAAGTCGAAAATTAACCGTCCCGCTGATCGGCTGCGTCCTGGTGCAGCTCCGCGCCGCGACGAACACATGCAGCACCGCAATATTTAACCGCTATTTTATACTATAAACGAGAACTAAACCGCCCGCGGGTGTAGTGGAGTGATCTGTGCAGCTTCAGGACTCTCGAAGACGCCGGCGGCCGCTATCTTACAAGGTAAGGCGTGCTCCCATACCTCCGCCTCCTATTCCTCCCATTCACCCACTTTTCTAGGCGATTTACCAGCCATCCTTTATACAGTCCACAATAATTAATAATTTTTCCATATCACCAAATCGCCTAGTACATACTTTCGGTGCAACGCCGAACCACGTAGACTAATATTACATACCTGGGACGTACCCGGTGTTCGATTACAATTAGATTTCTTGTCTCCTTGATTAGTCTGGGATCTTAAGTAACCTTGTCTCGTCTTGTTATGGATTTAGGATCGATATAGCAGTCGAAATGATTACTATTAAACTCATATTAGCCTATCTGTTGTGTCCTTCTCTAATTTTGATATTTATATTAAAGAACTACTACTAACTAATAAACATGGTTTTGTAACCATGTTTATTAGTAATTGACTCTAGGATCTTATCACTGCGTATGAAATGTCTCAGACTATTATTAATTCCATTAAAAACAAAATCAATAATACCTACTCGAAAAATATAACTACCATAAAAAAAGTATTTTCTTGGGTTTACGCTCATTGTTACGCATTAAATTCAAAACTATTAAAATGTTTAGATACGTGAAGTTTAAGAAAGAATATAAAATGTTTCATATCCTTGAAACTATAACGACTCACAATCGCAGTTCTAGCTTTTTATAAGTTACCGAATGTTAATCCGTGGCTGTCGTTAAAGCAAATAAAGTTTGGTCTCAGTTCCTTCTAGCACTGAGTAACAACTTTGAACAGGCACGTTACTGTTGTACTAATGCAGGTTTTGGTTCATAGCGGTATTTTTATCTATATTTTGTACATTAATAGACTTCGAGAGAAAGCTCTTCTTGGCCTTAAACGTAATAATTTTTTCTAAGAATGATGTGATACTGTTATGGTATTTGCATAACCCCGAGCTTTTAAAAACCAATCTCTTACAATGTTTGGACCAGGAATTTATCCAGTAGGATTTGAGTTTGGGAGTTGATCCAGTAGGATTCAACAAGACGTCACATACATTTTACGTCTTACTGACTGAAAGAGAAATGCTTCAAAATCATGAAACTGTTTTACATAATGTTTTATTTATAGTTGCTCCTAAAGCATAGAGCTTTTTGAGTGACAGGCAGCAAATGTCGTACACAAAAGAAAACACAATATAACTCATAACATAGTTTCTTTCGAAACATAATGTTTCTGTACCTTTTATATACCATTTCTTTGAGTCAATCAAAGGACTGTCACGAGCTATTGACTAAAGAAAGAAAGGTAAAGATACATCCGGGCTAGTGTATTCTACTTTATTCGTAATTTTTTCAGACGTCCTCGATTTGTGCGGGCGGAATTGAGTCAAGGTTCCTAACTAAAGGTTGAACTTCCGCATGACATGATCAATCTAAAGCTCTCTTGATTTTCCGCTCCGTCTCCAACGACGATATCATACGACCTTTTAGAAGCAGGTGCTTCGGATTTCTCGGTAAAGTTTGCGGAAGCTTAATTTAATTGTCTACCCGTTTAATTTCAATATTCTTACTACATACATACATAGACTCACGCCTGTTTCCCGGAAGGGTAGGCAGAGACTACGGAACGCCATTTGCAATGATCCTGACATACCTATCTTGCTTCAATCACTCCCATCAAGTTTCTCATGCATGCTCTTCTGTTTAGGATACTTCTGCCCTGTCCTTTTTTTAGGATGTCTCCAATATAGTCAGAGAACGTCCGCGTAGGTCTGCCCCTTCGTCCCATTCACACTTGCCTTATATATCTTCTTTGTCAGTCTTACGTAATCCATCCTCTCCATGTGTCCAAACCATCTTAACATGCCTTTCTCGATGCTTGTCACTACATCTTCTTTTACCCCACACCACTCTCGTATCACACAATTCTTTACTCTGTCGGTCAAAGACACACCACACATACTTCTCAGTGCTCTCATTTCTACAGCATTTATTCTACTTTCAAGTCTCTTCTGCCATAGCCAACTTTCACTACCATACATAAGGGTAGGCACTAACACCCCTCTATGTACAGCCAAACGTGCCTTTTTGGACACGTTTTGTCTGTTCATAAACGCCATCAGAGCTCCATTCACTCGATTACCTGCATTAACTCTTCTTTCAATATCTTCTTCATTCTTACCATCTCTTGTAAACAACGTACCTAAGTAAACAAACTCATTCACTTGTTCCACTTGCTGTCCATCGATCAAAACATTACAAGCCGTAACGCATTCCTCCTTTTCAAAAACCATAACTTTCGTTTTACTTACATTCACTTTCATTCCTTTCCTCTCTAACGCACCATGCATGATTGTTGCCATCTCCTGCAACTACTCCCCGCTGAAGATGCAAGTATTACCTTCGTACTAATATTGGAATAATATGTGTTATTTAGGCATGCCCATAATAATAGACGAATATTGAATTTAAACGATTCCTTTTCAAGAATGTATTGGTTTTAATAGCATGACTATAAACCTTCTCATTTTATATAGGCCTTATTACAAAGCAAGTACTAATAAAGCGATACTAAACGATTTTAAAGAAGCTTTAAAAGTCTTATGTGCGCCGTGAGTTTGAGATAGTTATTAAGATTGTTAGTACTAGAAAAAATTGGAATTCATCTTCATATAATTTAAACATTTAAACACGAAAGACTAGAATTTAACTTCTATCTCCAATTAGTCTTATTTGGTTGAGAAGGGTCCGTCCGTTTAATTATAGAATTCAATACAAATTGACATGTACTCGCAACATCGACGCAGCGACTCATGCGAGCTAATAGACTTAATTAGAAGCATGTCTCGTGATAAGGAACACTTAGTAACTAGTTTAATTTGGCATTAGTCGTCCCCGCTTACACTTTACTCGAGGCTCCAATGTTACCAACGTTAAAACAGATTTGACTGTTCAATTGCTCGTAGAAGTTTGATTTTGAATCTTCTAATATTTGTAAAGTTTATTAGTCATTTCTGTGATTAAGATCGTCTGGAAAGTTTGAAGTGTGGCTATTAGACTTTCATGTTTCCAACGTGCGTTGCGCCAGGAAGAGTATTGGCAACATTTTGTGTCACACATTTAGTTTGCAATTTAATGACAATTCGTTTACAAAAAAAAAATTCAGAAATAGTCACCTGATTATCGATTTAGACAGGTAAAGTCAAAGAAAAGCTTTGCATGATATAAAATATTGGTTTTTGCCTTTTGTTTAAAATTTGAGACGTTCTTATTTGTGAAATCTTTATCATGCAATAAATAAGAAGCTTTTAGTCTAATCTTGAACGAAGCACAAAAATAATGTTGTTTCACTAGATATAACACGTGGTATTTAGCCAAAAATTACTGAAATCTGTGTCATTCCAGGCTTTATACAATACCTTACCAGCTACAAACTTAAGCCAGTAAAACATGCTGACGCACCAATCAGGCACTCAAAAAATAAAATGACTAACTACGTATTCTTTGTCAACAAAGACTTGCCTTGCTTGTAAACTACGTTTCAAAACTCCTGTGTACGCAATATGACGGTATATTTTGTACAACGTTTTAAGTTAAACTTACGCAATTGCCCATCACACCGTAAATAGAGTTTATTTTAGTTTTACAAAATGTTTGATAGTTTATCTTGTAGTTATGCCAGATTCTTGTTTATTAAGCTCAGTAATGGTTTAATAAAACGTTTATATACGAACAACGGACACAAAAAACACTCAAATTCGAAACAATAATATCGCAAGTAATTATATGCCTACCAATCGATCTACTACTAAGGATACCGAAGACCGTGCGAAGTTGATACGGTATAATACGAAAACGGACCTCGGGCTATAAAGGCGAGGCTCCTGAATTTCAATCGGGACAACACTAACACCATCTAGTCCTAAACTAAGCAGAGCTTGTACTATGGGTACTAGACAATGGATAAACATACCTTCATAAATCCTTTTTTTTGTAAATACATACATGTAATACATAAAAACACCGAGACTAAGACAAACATCCATGTTCATGCACATAAATTTTTGAGTTGAGTGGGAATCAAACCCGCGACCTTCGGCGTAGCAGTCGCTTACACTACCGTTTCGCCAACAGGTCGTCGTAATGAAGATTCGAAACAAAAAGATGATGTGCATCAATAAAATTGTTGACTCATTCATCGGATCCAAAACACTCGACGCAGTCTTGAGTGAGACGAGGCAAGACGTCATCAGTACAGTCATGTTCTGTATCATACTGAAACCAGCATGGCTCTACTACTAAATAAAAGCCATACCTCAAAACTGTGCTAGTATAATAAACTATAAAACAAATCTTAATGACAAATCTTTAAAAATAGTGTAGTAGGTAACATATGTTGTTGAGATAATTCATTAAACCGTTATAATAACCAACCGTCTAAATATTCAATTACTGCTTTATACATTTATTCAGCATTATAAAACTCGTACTTCTATAAAACATAAACTTTTACAATCGTTTCAACGTTCATTCGAAACACTACGACAAAGTTGGACTGAGTAACTTTCAGTCCCATATAAGGGTGCGTATATCGTTGATTCATGTTTGGATTGAAGTGTCAACGGACGTTTTAAAGCAAAAGTTTGTTCACCTGGTGCTGGTAAACTGCAATACCTTCCTCGTTTGCCCTACTCACAATGAACACCAACACAATGACCCGCAAGGCAGCGGCTAAAGACACGGAGAACAAATTAAGGGCAGCACTACTGGAGCTCCGGAAATACAAAGACGAGAATATCCAATTGCTGATGGAGCACAGTGAGTCAGAAATAGAAATAAAAGTTGTGAATGATAGGGTCTCAGAGCTGAAGGGACAACTTGCTGAGCTGCATATTGAAAATATGGATGTCAGAGATCAGCGTGACAGGCTCCAAGAAGAGGTAAAATCGTTTACTACTTGTAGTGATAGCTATTCATGGACTCTGAGCCGCATTACTGAGTTGGAAAATAGCCTGAAGGAAGCACATTTAACAATATTAACATTGCAAGAATCAATTCAGGTACTAAATAATAGTGCGACTCAGAACCTCTATTCTGAACTTATGGGTGTGGAGTGTTCCACACTGGAACACTCCACACCCATAATTGTTCCACACAAGGCTGAGCCATACAATCACAAGTATATTTGTTATAATTTAAGACGCTACAAGAAAGTGAGACAATGTGCCAAAGTCAATAAATCAATAAAAAAATTGCAACATAACCTCAAAAGGCTAGGAAAATTGAAAAGTTTATCTCAACAAAATTGTGATTTATTTGAAGAGCGTGCATCAATATTGCTAACATTACAAAGTTACATTAAGCAAATAGACTCAAATAGGTTACTGTATGATAGGCACACACAAGACTTAAGTGAACAAATTACAGATCTACAGGCTCAATTATGTAGAATGTCCTCTAATTATGAAAAGGAAACTCAGGAATATATACTGAGATATGAGGAGATTGCCAAAGTTGGCAAAGAAAATCTGGAACAAGTGCTTAGTCTACAAAATGGTATCAAGTGCTCAAATTGCAATCAGCCACTAAGCGAGATATCTCAATCAGAACCTCTGTCCTGTAATGTGACACTACCTCAGCTTATAAGCATCAAAGAGTACAATATCTTATATACTTCTGATAATAAGATACAGTTACCGTTGTCAGAAATTGTAAACAATAATGCATATATATTCTCAGATAGAATAGGCATAGGTTTTGGTAGGCTAATTAATTCTTACATGACAGAGCCCATAATTAACATTTGTTCACCAGGTGCCAAGTTTAGTCACATAATTAATTGCTTAAAAACAACACATTTAAATGCTCAATCTACGGTGATAATTTTGTATGGTGACAGCTTATCAGTCACCAGACAGGATATCATTCATTTAAGTGAAATAATGGTATCACTTCACAATAAAACCGGTTGTAAATTTATTACTTGTGCCTTGCCATATTCTTGCACACTAGAAAGTACACAAAACAGACACATACATAACCTAAACATGGTAATGTATAATTCCACTAGGTATTATGATAATTTTATTTTATTTCCTGACATAAATAAATTTATTAATCAATATAGATTGACTAAAGGTACAATGTACCTGTCACTTTATTATAGAAAGGAACTTGCTAGGTTTCTAGCAATTAATTTACAATTTGACAAAACTCGGAGTGGGTTAAGTAGTGACTCAGTATTTTGTAGTTTTTCTCCAAGTACTGTAAGTATTAGTTTAGATCAGACATTTATTCCATTTGACATACCTAAATCCAATGATATTCAATTTAGTGATATTCCATATCAATCCAATGCTATATTACCTATTAGTGACAATAATGATAATCTTTTAAACTAAATAATAAGACAACTGATAAGCCAACATTGAACACCAGAATATCCAGGGCTTATCCGGCAAGCAACTAGAAATAGAATTATTTTTGGAGAAACATAATATTCACATTTTCTGTGTCACCGAACATTGGTTACAGGCACATCAATTAGTATTCAATAATGAAAATGATTCAGTAGTTAGTTTATTTGTTAGACAGAAAGCAATTCATGGTGGATCGATGATCTTTCTGAGGAATAATATCAAGTGTAGACAACGTAAATATATAGTGAATTACTCGATAGAGTGTACAGTAGAACTTGCCTGCATTGAGTTATCGCACTATATAATAGTCACTGTTTACAGACCACCTCAGAGTGACTTTCAGCTGTTTGAGACTACGATGGAAGATGTGCTCAGATGTCTAACCCTCAGTAATAAGTCTGTAGTAGTGTGTGGAGACTTTAATATTGATCTGCTTGCGCAGTCCTCTAATAGCTTAAGATTAGTTAGTTTATTTAACTCATTCAATTTAAATTACTGTTTTTACGAGCCTACCAGAATAACTTCGCATTCTGCTACATGCATAGATAACTTCTTTTGCAACTGTGATTGTGTGAATAAACTAATTGTAAGTGACTTAACATCAGACCATCTTGGGCAGAAGGTCATGCTACCTATTAAGAATATAGATGAAGCTATAATAATTACTTGTAGACCTATCACTACAGATCGTTTGGCAAGATTTTGTAGCAATGTTGATACTAAGGTATCCAATCTGGATATTACTTTGAATAACCCAGATGACCTTTATAGAGACTTATTTAATATAATAGAAAAAGAATATAACACAATTTTCAAAAGTAATACATTTAGTAAAAATGTAAAGATGAAATTTTGTGACTGGGCCACTGTGGGGATTTATAAAAGTAGAGCTAAGTTGTACGAATTATATGGTATGAGACAATATAATTTTGAACCTTCTTTTACTGCACATGTTAAAAATTATTCAAAAATTTTTAAAAGGGCTTGTGCTTCTGCTAAGTCATTATATTTAAGCAACAAAATAAAGCAGTCTGACAACAAGATTAAATCAACTTGGAATATGATTAATAATGAAACTTGGCGGTCTAAGCCGCGTGAAACTAGTATCCAGCTGATATACAACAATAAAATTCTTAAAGATGAATTAGATATAGCTCAAACTTTTAATGACTTTTTTTCAAACATACCTATTTCAACAACCAGCTCCTTGAACTCCTCGTCAGAGAAGGCTGAATCTTTAATGAGGGAGAATGTGGGAAAGTGCAATATCCAATTTAATTTTAATTACATTAGCCCAACAGACATTGTCAAAATCTTCAAGTCACTCAATTATAAAAAAACTACTGACTTGTGGGGAATTTAATTAAATTATTAGATAATATAATTGTAAATATATCACCACATTTAGCTACAGTATTTAATGAGGTATAGTAAAATAGTTCCCTTGTTTAAAACAGGCTCCAGAAATGATCCAAACAACTATAGACCGATTTCTATCTTATCGGTTATAAGTAAAATATTTGAAACAGTTGTGTTGCGGCAATTGCAGCGTCATTTTAACCTTAATGGCTTGTTACACAGTGAACAATATGGTTTTATGAAGGGTCGTTCGACTACAGATGCTGGTGTTGCTCTCCTAAATCATATCTTTAATGCTTGGGAGAATTCACAGGATGCCATCGGAGTGTTCTGTGATCTCTCCAAGGCGTTCGATTGCGTGGAACACAATACGCTCCTTTGTAAACTAAGGCACTACGGCATCACGGATGTTGCACTCGACCTTCTTGCCTCTTACTTAAGTGACAGGGTACAACAAGTGGATATAAATGGCTCTAGATCTTCAAAATTAGCTATCACAATGGGCGTGCCACAGGGTTCAATTTTAGGCCCCTTTTTGTTTCTCATTTATATTAATGATTTGCCGTTCTATGTTCAGGATTTTTGTGACATTGTATTGTTCGCAGATGACACGTCGCTTATTTTTAAAGCTGATCGTAGGAAGAGTAATTTTGATGATGTAGACAAATCAATTGCTAAAGTCCTGGATTGGTTTACTGCCAATAATTTATTGTTGAATGCAAAAAAAGACTAAATGTGTTAGGTTTACTTTGCCAAATGTGAAAAATCTCAGCAGTAATTTAACTCTAAATAATGAAGTTCTTAGTTTTGTTGATACGGCGGTTTTCCTGGGCATAGCGCTGGATAGTAAGCTTCAGTGCGGTACACAAATAACTGGACTCGCAGAGCGGCTCAGTTCAGCAGCATACGCTGTTAGGAAAGTAAGACAGCTTACTGATGTGGATACAGCTAGGCTGGTATATTTCAGCTACTTCCATAGCGTTATGTCCTATGGCGTATTGTTGTGGGGCAGGGCGGCAGATATTGAGATCATATTCAGAATTCAAAAAAGAGCGGACGTGCAATCTATCAGTTAGGTGTACGTGACTCCCTTAGAGAAAGGTTCAAGGACATTAGGATATTAACAGTTGCATCAGAGTACATACTTGCCAATATTATGTATGTAAAGCGAAACATACATAAATATGCCAGAATCAGTGATAGACATACAATATATACTAGGAACAAACACAAATTAGAGGGTAAATACCATCGCCTACATAGAGTGCATAACTCATTTGCAGGGCTCGGTGTGAGATTATTTAATAAAATTCCTACTAACATTATCGATTTACCATTAAACAAGTTTAAGACTAGTGTTAAGAATCATCTTATTAAGAGGGCCCACTATACGATTAACAACTATCTAATAGATAAGGAATCATGGGAGTAATTGTCTTTGAAATTTATAGTGGGTCTATCTGACATATAATTATGTGCTTTTTATGTAATTTTGTGCTTTTGATGTACCTATGTACTTTTGTGCTATATTGTACTTTTGTGTGTTTAATTTCATGTAGTTTTGTGCTTTTGAGGTTGTGTAGTGTTTCTAATGTATTCTAGAGCTTTTAATGTATGTTTCGTTCATTTTTTTTTTGTTTGCTTTTAATGTTTCTATGTGCCCTTTGTGCTTGTACTTAGTTTGCGTGACCCTAAGCAATGTACCCATATTAATTAATGTATTTATGTATGCAATATTATGTAATTTTATTGGAAAAAAGTGCACATGAGTTTCTCACCAGTTCTTCTCATAGTGTGTTACAACTCGGAGCTGGTACTTAGATTGATTTTAATTCTACCCAAAACAGTGGGATTAAAATTAATCTAAGCTTCGGTACATTCTTTTCTTAAATAATAATAAGTATCATATAATTTTTAATTGCATTTAATGTAATGTAAGCTTTGACATTTTTAAGCGCCCTTTGGGGCCCAAGAAATAAATTATTTTTGATTTTGATTTTTTTTGATTATAGCTTTATGCGCACACTGTTGTTGTATCGTCGACACAATACTCAAACTTCACTTTATTCAGTTACCCTGCCATTCGACAGCTTAATTAGTCTTCTCCTTTTTGTAAATTTAATGTTCTACTTTTTGTTGTGCTATGGTTTCGCTGGCAGAGGTTTTTTTATTGTGTAGGCTCAAACGGTATAATTGCTACTGTGAACTCGTTTTTAATTCCATAAATAACTTTCTTTCAGTCAGTTTCAATATAGGAATTTATGACAGACCAGAATTTCTGGGTAACTAGGTACTTTGTTTGTAATTTGTATTTCAGGAATAATAATATTAACACTCATAAGCAGCATGACGACAGAATTATCAGTATTAAACACAATATAGTTGTGGGCGCTAAGGACAAGCTAGGAAAATTTAGGTTACTTACGGAGCGGATTAATGGAGCTCGTTTAGGGTGTTTTCTTCGATAGCTTGAAGCGAAGCAGTGTTGTCTTCCAAAGTCTTAGAAGCTTCTAAGGTACCCACAAAGTCAGTTTTCATACACGCACAGCACTTTTAAATTCTTGTTTTTTAGATATTTTAGCGGAGCGGCGCGAGCGCGAGTTGTAACGAGTGATTTTTTAATGACACTGATTGAAGTAGGGAGGATATGCGGAAGGAGTGAAGGATAATGATACAAGATTTTGGTTGACCGTCGCGCGTTAGAAAAAAATAAATTTGAGTGAATTGTTGAGTGAATGTTGCTGGAGTAATAATATTTCTTTTTATTTGTGCGTGTTTGAGTAAATGGCTTTCCGTCCATAAATATATTAAATTTAATTACATGTTTGATTGTGGCGCAGACATCTCCCCCGGCATATAGGTTTCCTTTAAACTAATAATTTTAACCTAAAAATTAAGACATTAAGTGAGTAATACAAAGTTAGAGAGCAGATAATTATGAATGAGAGTTAGAGAATTTTATTGAGAAGGTAACGGACAAACCCGAACTACAGGCCTTATATAAGAACCAGTCGCGGTTTTTACTTTAACTGTTCGAATAATTTTGTCCTTTCCAGGATAAAGCGCATCTACTATACCCAGAGGCCAACAGAGAGGATGAGAGTTATTATATTTAATTACGACAATAGTACCTAATTCGATAGGTATTGGGGGCGAATTCCATTTCTCTCTTTCTTGTAAAGAGGTGAGATATTCTTTATTCCAACGTTGCCAAAATGAATGCGTGATTTTATTAATTAGTTGATAGCGTGATAAACGATTATCAGCGATGTCAGTAACATCTTCAGCGGGTAAGAATTTGAGCGGAGTTATATTTAAAAAGTGATTAGGCGTTAATGCGGTGATATTGGAAGGCTCCGAGGTTAAAACACATAGAGGTCGACTATTTAATAGATTTCCGATTTGAACCAGCACAGTATAAAATTCCTCGTAAGTGAGTATTTGAGAACCTATAACTTTAAAAACATGAGTCTTGACACAACGAACACTTATTTCGCTGAGTCCGTTAAAATGCGGGCCATAAGGCGGACTATGTTTAAATTGTACGCGATGTTCAGACAGTTACTGTTGACTAATATAATTAACATGTGATTTGGACTGTATAAGAAAATAGATTTCGTTTAGTTTACGTTTTTGCGCCTATGAAATTGGTACCTCCGTCACTGTATATTAGCGAAACAGGACCTCTGCGAGATATAAAACGTTTAAAAGGCTGCGAGAAATATTAATTACATATTTGATTGTGGTGTAATAGTATTAAAATCAATAAAGTAATAAAATATATTTTATAGTCATTTCAACAAAAGACAATTGTTCAGTCAACTGCTAAGTTGCGTAGGAGTTTAAAAATATTGTCGATACTGAATTTTTGGGTTACCTACCAAATTGGTAAAGTGCCCAAAAGACAGCCATACTACTTAATTATAAAAATAACACACCAAGAAAATACAAAGTACCAAATTTTGGTAAGCTATTAAAATAACGTAACAATAAGCTGCCTTTTAAAACCTACATTGGCAGTTAAACGTATGACATATAAAAAGGCGGTATAACCAAAATTAAACAACTTTTATTTTAAAAAGGAGACTAATGCGATCATAGAAAGTTTACATACGGTTAATTTTACAAAGGTTTAAAGCTGAAAGTTGGAATAGCTTGAAAAAGTAATTACCCCTTTGTACAGTACCAGCGTAGACTCACTTAAAATGGCTGCCAGCCGTAATTACGTAGTAACGCTAGGGAACATTTTGAATCATGTTTTATAATTTTAATGTACATTTGATTACTCAGTGCTTTGTCGTAAGTTAGCATTGTTGTATCAACAAACGCACGGCCTACTCGCTAAATCGCTTTTGTACATTATGAATAAACTGTGAAACTTGCCTACAATTTAATAACATTGTGTGTCATTACGTAATTTTGTGTTTGGGTTAATGTTTTTACAATGGACGCTTTGACGTTTTGGCAGACTTGACATGCCTTTCAAGAATACACTCTCAGATATACAAGTTTCCTCACGATCATTTACTACGATTATTTATTTTTTGTATATTTAATATGCTCTTAGCTTTGAAAAGTCATAGGTGTGCGCTGTTAGTTTCTCCACTATGAATTTTTGACTTATTTTTGAATGTATAATATTAATACTAAATTGAGAAGTAATTAACAAGTGCGAATCTTTTGAATTGCTCTACAGTGGTTTTGGATGCAATAAGAAACGAGCAACAGATTCCAGGTGGCATATGATAAGTCTGCTATATTATCATGGTACCACCGGTGTTATATTAACAAGTTGTTATATTTACAAGGAGATATTGCTACTGTGCCGAGTGCTGTGTGATTTACAGGCTGTTGTATCGAGACTATGGGTTCTTGGTGTCCGTTGCTTATACGAGAGCAAAGACCCACTGATACAGCGTTTATTCCTAGTGTAGGCGTTGTCTTGTTTAAATTGAATTTGCATGAATCGGTCGTATACCTAGCTACAAATAATGGGCTCACTTGAGATTGGATTCATGGTTTTATTCAGTTTTATTTCAAATGTTTTATATTGTTTTTCTTTTTTAATTTTACGTTTATCATGGCAGAGCAGATCACTTTGGCTTTTAAACAAAAAAGCCACAACCCACTGAACTAATAAAGCCTCTCTTCTTGCCTCAAGGAAACAAACTAATTAAACTCGATTGACCGAAGTTTAGTGATTTGCCGCAAGCAATTTCATAACAATAAACTGTTTTATGCAACACAAAAACGTAAAGTTGTTGTCACAATATTTTTATTCAAACAATATTTCGGAAAGTTCATTCACAAAACCAACCAACGACAACTGAATCTTTATTGGTACACAAAACAACTATTGAATAGCAACACAAAACGAAAGAATGAAGCTTCACTGATAAAATATTTCGCGGTTATCTTACCAAACGTTTTGATTCAATGGTCTCTTAAATTTCAATTTTAAGCATTATACCGAAACTTTTTGAAAAAATAGTTTGTCCAATTCTAACCTGTCATTTGGAGGGTGTTTTGTCTAACTTGCAGCACGGCTTTCGAAGACGAAAATCCACTCTTAGTAATTTCCTTAATTATGTGACCGATCTTGCCACTAGTGTGGATAAAAAAACTCAAATTGATAGCATATACACTGATATCACTAGCGCGTTTGATAAAGTCAAACATAACATACTTTTATCGAAACTAAAATTCTATGCGATTCATGGCTGTTTGTTGTCCTGGCTGGGTTCTTACTTGACGTACGAGTGCAAAGAGTTACTGCTAAGGGCTTCACCTCTTTTGACATTGTTCCTTCTTTAGATGTTCCACAAGGATCCCACCTTGGTCCAGTCCTTTTTCTTGCCTTTATCAGTGACATTTCAGATCATATCTCATACAGCAAGTGTTCAATGTTCGCGGCTGACTTGAAAGTTTATTAAAACCTTAACTCTCCCAGTGACGTTAACTTTCTGCAAACGGATCTGGATGCCATTTTTAACTGGTGCTGTAGGAATAAATTAATGACCCTAAATCCTAAAAAGTGCGTTCATATCACTTTTAACAAGAAGAGAAACATAGTTCCGTCTTCATATTGTATTAATAATGATCAATTGGAACAGTCTACATTGGTTACGGATCTTGGGGTGCATCTTGGCCACAAACTAAGCCTTGTCAACCATATCGACAGCATTATTCGGAAATCTTGGCAAATACTCGGCTTCATTAAACGCACCTGTAGAGATTAAAAAAATACAGCCGTAATGATTAACCTGTATAGCGCTTTTGTTCGCAGTATACTGGAATATGATACGCCGGTTTGGAATCCCCAATATAATGTTCACACTGCAAGATTAGAGCGTCTTTAACGCAATTTTACTCGATTTCTAGCGTTCAAAGATCGTCACTGTCCATATCGTACTGATTATTATATAAGACTCAATCATTTCAATATGTAGTCTTTAGAAATAAAGAGGCAGACCAATGACTTAATAACACTTCATACAATAATACATGGAAGAATAATTTCCTCTGAATGTCTTAGTTGCTTAAATCTGAACGTACCCCACGGTATACCTAGACGACCTATAGAAAGAGATTTCAATCCATCTCGTAGTAGAACCAATTTGGGTAAACACGCCCCTTTGAACAGACTAATGAGCTCGTACAATAATATCACTTCTAGGAACATCAATATTGACGTTTTCCACATACCAAACAGACCTTAACAAATTTAAAACAGAGTGTATCCAAGTGTTGTGTTCATAGCACATTTTCTTGCTTTTTGATATGCACACATTTTAATTTTGTAAAAGTTTTTATAATTTATATTATTAGTTTGTATAGTTTTCTAATTCTAAATGCTTTATGTCATTTTAAATGCTGTGTACACCTGTAAAGGCATCTCATTTTGTACAAGACCTCAAACTGATACTTAAATTGTAATAGTACACAACTATTTTATAATTAGTACAAAAAAATTAACAGGGCTCTAAGTACCTTAAACTGATCATATTTGTGTAGGTAAAAAATAAAATCACTAATTCCCAAAACTGTCTCAAAACTGTCCACAAAAATACGTAATAATTGGTAAATGCATAACTAGTCTATGAGTAGTAAATTAGTAGTAGTAGTAAACTATTCCATTGATAAATTCCCCCCTGTCTCTCTGCGCCTGCGCCGCGCCCCGCCCGATGCCACAAACAGTGCTAAATTGTGAGCGCATCGTTTTTTCGATGGCTTATCCGTTCAAATCACGAGAGTATGTAGCTATGCTTCGTGCCTACTTTTTGAGTGGATAAAACGCGAGTGCAGCTGTGCGTTTGTACAGGCAAGAGTTTGGAAGCCAGTGCATTGGTCGAGGCGGCCCCTTAGCTTGGCCTCCATGCTCACCTGACCTCACGGCCATGGACTTCTTTTTGTTGGTGTACAAAAGTGAGCCGGTTAGTGTCGAACAGTTAAAACAGCGCATATTGGACGCTTGTCTGTCTGTGTATTGACAATAGTAGTGGACATTTCGAAGGACAATGGAAATACTTGTAAGTAAATGTTTTACCGTTGCGGTGTATATTTATTCATACTAAGAATGCATTAATGTCACAAATCTGTGATGTGTAGGTACAAATATATGTATGAATAGGTGTATGGTATTGTTATGAACAAACGTTTGCGCCTAGTCACAATAGGTAATACAAGTTTTCACGTACCGCCTCATTCTTCTCTGTCGGCGGCGCAATGCTATCGCAATTCATTGTTCACTTAATGCATGTAATCTGTGTTCACATTCTATCTTATGGTAACTTGCAAAGAACAATGGCAGAATTAGGTCTGGGTTTGTTGTGGCGACCTTACACTTCATATGAACAAAACAAATTGTTTATTTTTTTACGATTTTTTATAATTTCACTTTGTCTCGTTAAAGCCGGATTATTTAATTATGATAAAAAGCATTCCAATTTATTACAAACTAGGTACTTACTTTATTATTTGATTGTTACCATAGACAATGGTGTGATAGGAATAGACGTTGACATTGATTCGTATCGATTATTAAATAAGTAATCGATACGTACGACCTTTATAGGGTTGGTTTGGTGTAAAATATAATAATTAAAATGCAGTTATTTAATTTTTAATCAACATTATATCAAAAAGCTTATTTTTATGTAGCAAAACAACTTTTAAATCAAATAAAAACGTCACAGCATCGTTTTAACGTTATATCGATTTCACATAAAATAGATTTAAAATGTGCAGCTCTGCTTTTGTCTTAGGCTGTGACAGGTAGATGCTACAGAATAGTTCTGCGTTTTGATGTCAATCTGACATAATGTCATTTGATAATTCAAACTTAGCTACATTGTTCATTCTTAACTAAACATTAAAAACAGATATCTTCTTTTTCCGGCTTGTGTGAGTGAAAATAGAATAATTTATAGACTCTGTTGCAAGTAAATTTCATTGAAATAATTTGTGTGTGTAATATACCTAAATGCTTGATTATAAAACACTGGTTCTTTTTTTGTTTAAAAGCAAAATTAATAATTTATTGATAAAAAAAAATCACTAAATATGACAATCCGCCATGAAATGTTGAACGCCAATCAGAGCGCGTAACGTAACGTTAGAGTTCTTTCTCTTTGTTTACTTGTAATTCAGTACTTAATTAGACACTCGCTCTTAGTTATCATTAAATACGCTGTTTTTATTTTGTTTTGAACTTCAATTTACACACATCTGAGTCATGGAACAAGGATTTATAAAGGCTTCCAGCGCAAATTTACCAAGAATCGACTTGATAATGTTAAGAACGTTTCTGGGATCAAACAAAGACTTTTGTCCAGCAGAATTTAGAAATGTTAAGACTTCCATGTAAGTACCCTATATTAAACAGTTAATCAGTTATTTAAATCATAAAAATAAGTACATACATAGCATAGCGATTGTACCTATTGTAGTATAATATCTAATGTTACAATTATTTGAGGTTATGTTTATGTTAAATATTTCTTTTAATCTTTTTGCAACGAAATATTTACCTTTGCTTTATTTATTTCAGGTCCGCTAGAGCATCTTATGGTGATGATGCTGTAAGCTAAGTTCAGCTCAAACGCGAAGGAAATTTGTGCACAATAAAAGCTTAAATCTGCCCAGAACATAAAGTACATGCAAAGTTGTAAGGAGTGTCTTTGGTAGTCGACGAACAGGAAGAAACAGTTCAAGTCCGTAGAATGTCATGATTGTGTGGCTTCACAAGGAGGCTGCAAACATGCCATGGCATTCTTAATGTAGGTTCATCGTAGGAGTGAGGATCCGTCTTGCACATCCATAGTATGCTATTGGATGAAATCCAAGCTTTCCAGAGTTGGGAGTACCCTTAAATACATGACTGCTAAGAAATTATCTAAGGGCAGCTCTAGCTTACCGTCAAGAGAAGAAGGCTTACCGAGTGTGAATTAATGAAATACCAAAATGAATATGTTTTGGATAGACTACAAAGTCTATCAATGGACGATTTAGTGCTGAAATATAAAGAAAAATGTAGTGATAAATTTTTGGAAAGAGTGATATTTTCTGATGCTGACATCAACAATGTAGAAGAAGAAACAAGGGAGCAACCTAAAAGCAGGCTTTGGTACGAATTAAGGTATGGCAGACTGACCGCTTCAAGAGCCTATGAATTCAGTAGCTGTAAAACCAGTAATGGCACTCTGATGGCAGTAATAATGGGTGGAAAAATTCCTGACACGACAGCCATGAAACGTGGTAGAATATTATAGGGTGATGTGAGGAAAACTGTTAGTGCCAACCTTGGAAAATAAATTAAAATATGTGGTTTAATGCTATCTAAAAACTATCCCATGCTAGCAGGTTCACCTGATGGGATCTGTGAAAATAGTATTATTGAAATTTAGTGTCCTATGAGTGAAAGAACAGTGAAAAATTATGTAAAAAATGGGAAGCCAACCCAGAAGTTTTATGTGCAAATGCAACTTCAAATGTTACTGACAGGACATAAAAAAGGCTACTTCTGTGTTGCTGACTGCAACTACAGTGCCAATAAGAAAGTAGATATAATGGAAATTATGTATGATGAAAAATATGTATCAGATTTTCTTATGGTTATAGTTCCTTTGTGGAAGGATAATGTATATCCAGTATTGTATAAAAGTGTAAATGAATAAAAAGCCAATTTATGTTGTAAAGATAAATGTTTGTATTATTTTTTTAGGATAAACCTCAGCTGTTAATCACATATTATATACATACCTACAGTACAATATAAATATTCACCTACATTAACTTATATCTATTGTATTTGTGTGTATGTCGAATGATTCCTGTACAGCTGTACTCTAGAGTGACGTCACAAGTGACGCCATGACACTTTGAAGTGTTTTGGTGCAAATTTTAAATTTATGAATTAAAAAGTAATTTTAAAATACTAAACCATGATTTTCAGCAGAAATATTAAGTTTGTTGTAATTAATATATATTTCCGAGTATTATAGAAAGGTTTCTCAAAATTTGTCATCATGCCTATTACTTATAATAAAAATATCATAGTAATAAGATAAGAAGTGCTTACCTAATGTTCATGGCTCACGTATTGTACCTATTGACCCAACAGGGAATGAATTGTTGTATGCACACTTGTATATGCCTGTTGATTACACGTAATCGTATCGTAGTCCTGATGTACACAACTACTGTCGCCGTTCATAGATGTTATTATTTGTTATCGATCGCGTGAGCGAGCGCGTGCGGCGTGCGCGCGTGCTTGTTGCAAGCGTCACTGGCTCACTGGCTGTGGCTGACTCAGCCACAGCCAGTGAGCCAGTGGCTGACCCGCGCGTCGCGTCACAACACAAGTCATGAGCCGAAGCTACATGAGTAGATAATAATATAGCCGTGCTTGCGGTGGCGCCAGCCAGCGAGAAATTTGCGCGTCTTACTTCTTTGTTTTTGTCTTTCTTTAGCTTTTATTTATTCCTGTAATTATTGTCATAATATTGTGTTGGTGCAAATAAATTAATTCTTATTCATTCTTATAAAAATTACCTACCTACGTAAATAAATAATTTTATGCGGGCGGATCAAAATCGGTCTGTGTGGAGAACCTTGCGGGAGCTTTATGTCCAGCAGTGGACATCTTTAAGCTGACATGATGATGATGAAATTTGTAAATAGCAGCTGATTCTAACTTCATAAATAAGCCAAAATTACTATTTTATTTTCGTCCAGAATACCTTTTTTTATTTTGATATTTGTTTGCTTTCTAATTACATACCTCCGTATTTAATTACTTGTAAAACGGTAAATATTGCCGGTCCTAAGCCCGGATGAAGTATGAAGGAGAGGGTAGAACTAAAAAAATTAAAAAGTAACTACCTACACTTATTATGTTGCTTAATTTTATTGTCTAAGGCTACCTAAACCATAAGTGCGACAGAGAGAATGCGAATGAGCAGGATGGAATATTATCAATGAATTTAGTGTATGGATTGTAAAATATGACTATGATTTAAGTGAGATTTTCTACGATAAACAAATGATAATAATTTTGCTCTGTATAGATATTATGGTATTCTTACGTCACATTTATGATAATAATGTCTTCGCTAATCTGTCCTTAAAGTTTTTGTACTAATTAAAAAATAGTGGTGTATAGAGTTGTGTCGATGGTATAACTTACCTAAATAAATAAATAAATAAAGCCTCTGTATTCACACGTCACAGACCGCAAATGGATTTAAGGGCGATACAAAATAACATGATGAGAATTGGTAGCACCATCTACCTTTCCATCGAAAACTAATCACATCAACGTCAATGGTTCGTCGCTGCTTGGCCAATGCGAGCGATGCCTTTGTTTCCGTCCCTGTCAATCCCATTCCCTGGAAGGGGCACGCCTTTCGCGGATTGGTCGCCACGATCATCGACGCGAGAGACAGTCTAGAACATTCGAGACGCTGAGATCGTGTCCGTCATACCGCACCGCACCGCTATAATTATTACCACTTATACAAAACTCAAAACCGCTCGCGAGTGAAAGTGATTTGTGTTGTGGAGTGAATCAAGCAGCTTCATCTCGAAAACACCAGGAGGCTGCCATTTGCAAGGAAAGAGGACCAGAGGCTGCCATTTGCAAGGAAAGAGGACTGACGTACAAGGTAGGTGCCCCTCATCCTTCAGCATCCTTAGAATATCCTATACCCACTAACAATTCTCTCCCATTCCAATCCTAGGCGACCAGAACTCGCCATCCTTTAGATACAGTCCATTCCTTCTCCAAGTCACCTAGAACCTACGGTTTCGGTGTAACGCCGAACCATTTTTTCGATCCATACGAGTCGGATTCATTTACGTTTTATACGTAAAACCTCGTTATATCTATATACCTAGGCAATTATAGCACCTAGCTATACTCCTAGTCCATTCACATAACGGTCACATGGTTGTTTTTGCACGCTTCAGTAGGTAATATACTTTTATGTAGCTACCTACTTACTCAATAATTATTTCTGTAACTATCATAGTTGTCTTGTAAATCTCATATTTCGAGCAACTTTTAATTCCACAGCTCTAAAGTGTTGCCTACTTAGCCTACTTAGGTAAAATAATAGGTACATTAGATATTCTTATTTTGTTTCGGTCTCATTAGCTTATACTTACGTAAGCATGTCACAACAAAAGAAGTCACGCGTGTCGGAAGACAAAGAGATGACAATCTTAGAAGCAAAACCCAATATTTTATTTGAGCGTAATCAAAACATCTATGAGCGCTCAAAAATCGCCGCTATTTCCGATAGTAATAGAGAATCATTCCTTAGTTATTGTATGACAGTAGATAATATTCGAACAGATTTTCATAAGTTGTTAGACGATTATAACGCAAGATTGCTTTCTGTCAATCCTGATGAACAACCGAATTATCAGGCGTACACCTCATTCGAAGATCTTTATTGTATTATTAAGCGTATACAATCGCAATTGGAGGGTAAATATTCGGCACAGCCCGTTTCCGCGGCTCGCAAGCCGAAATTACTGCCAATCGAGATTATGTCGTTTGACGGAGATATACGAAATTGGCCGTTATTCTATGCGAGTTTTAAGTCTACAGTGCACGATAATGGTTCTCTGACAGATGCTGACAGGTTGTACTATTTAATAGGTAAACTGTCAACGAAGGCCCAGTCCGTATTTGCAGGTGTCACACCCAGTGCTGAGAATTATCAGGTCATATTTCAGTCACAACTTGATAGATATCAAGACACGCGCGTCCTAGCGTCTACCTACTTTGACCAAGCTTTAAATCTTAAACTGTCCGGTGCCGCATCTGTCTCGAATTTCCAGCTGTTTATAGATAACTTTGTAACCGCGGTTAATTCTCTTAGGAACTTAAAATTAGAAGATCTTTCCGACTTTATGTTGCTTCAACTCGCTTTAAAAAAGTTTGACACTGAAACAATTCGTGCTTTCGACATGACGGAACGCAATAATAAAATACCTACATTAGATAGTTTTATTTTGTTCATCAAAGATCAGTGTCAAATATTTCATAATACGCTGTCTGGTTCAGCTAGCCCGTCTAACACTAACAGCAACAAACAAAGGTTGAATAAATCACGAAATAGTAATAATAACTCGGTCCCTAATCCACAATCTTACGTAACATGCTCGGAATCTAATAAAATTAATTCACAGAAGTGTCTGTGCAGTAATATAGTGCACGACCATTTCTACAAGTGTCCCGCCTTCAATGGTTTAAATCCAACTGCTCGTTTCAAGTGCGTAAAAGATAACAAAGCATGCATTAATTGCTTAAGTATAAAGCATAAAACGAGTGATTGTTCTAGTAGAACAAGATGCCGCTCATGTAATCAAAGACATCATTCACTGCTACACTTCGATAAAGGTAACCCGTTGTCAAGCCAAGCCGCTAACCTTGACACACTTACGTTGCAGGTGCAGGCTACGATAACTGCGCCTGCCACGATTCAGAATAAAATATCGTTGTGTACGACATCCATTGCGCGGGCGGCACGCAGGCGCGGACGGCCTTCGCGCGCTTGTAGTGATCAGAGCAGTGCTAAGCCACGATGTATGGCGTCTAAGACTGTTCTGTTAACGACAGCGTAAGTTATGGTTTATGATGTTAATGGGTCGCCGCACATGGTACGTTGTCTACTAGATAGCGCGTCTCAGACAAATTTAATAACGTTTGAGTTGTTCAAACGCCTCGGATTGTGGAATAACTTTAAAAATACGAACTCAATAGTCAGAGGGATCGGCGGTTCAGAAAAACATTGCAAGGGTTCCGTAGATATTAAAATACATTCGCGTTTTGATGGAGACATTAATTTTAATATTTCTTCGCTTATTGTGGAGCGTATTACGGACACCTTGCCAAACGCTAATGTGGACGTATCGCTTCTCACATACCTCGAGTCATTGCCGCTGGCAGTCTCGGAGTTTGCGAATCCGGCAGACATTGATTTTTTGATCGGAGCCGCAATATTCCCGCACTTGCTACTAACTAAAGTGGTACGTAGTGAGCAAAATAACTTACCGCCCGCTATTGAGACGGTATTTGTGTATGTGATTATGGGTACCGTACCTACGTTACACACTTCTCAATATATTACGTCTTGCTGTTGTTCTGTTCTTCAAGAAAATAATATTGATTCTCTGCTCAAGCGATTTTGGGAGCTTGAAGAGGTTACCGCACCGCCCTCGATGAGCCGTAAAGATTTCGAGTGTGAAGAACATTTTCGCGCTACCACTGTTCGTGACGACAGTAGCAGATACGTTGTGGCGTTGCCATTCTGTGGTGACCCTTATTCGTTAGGCGACTCGTACGCTGCTGCGCTTAGACGTTTCCATTGTTTGGAACGTAAACTTGATGCATCACTTAAGTTACGCAGCGTCTATAATTACGTCATTCGTTACTACATAGATAAAGGTTTTTTGAGTGTAGTTGTAAACAACGAGGGCAACTCTTTACCCTCATATTATATCCCGCATCACGGCGCAGTTCGCGAAGATAAAACCTCTACTAAACTTCGTGTGGTTTTAGATGCTAGTTGTAAGACTACCTCGGGTCAGTCGATTAACGACATTTTGCATGCCGGCCCCAATCTACAGGATGATTTATTTAACATCATAATAAAGTTTCGTCTTTTCGAAATCGCTCTGTCAGCTGATTGCCGCCAAATGTTTCTCAATATCGGCGTTCGCGAATCTGACCGTAGATTTCAACGGATCTTTTATCGTTTTGACAAGAAAGAACCTTTATCTGTGTATCAGTTCAATCGTGTTTGTTTTGGACTCAAGTCTAGCCCATATCACGCGTTACGAGTTGTTCGCCAGTTGATCGCTGATGAAGGCGATCACTTTCCCGCCGCAGCGGCTGTTGCCACTTCCGCTTTGTACATTGATGACATTGCCTGTAGTGTCATATCCGCTCCGCTAGCAATTTCGCTTTGTGAAGAGCTTATTCAGCTTTTCAATCCAGGCCAGTTTGATCTTGTCAAATGGATAAGCAACTCTAAGGAGGTTCTCGCACGCATACTAGATTCTCATAAAGCTTCTCCAGACATTGAGTTTGAGAAGTCTGTACCGCATAAGGTTCTCGGTTTACGCTGGGACAAATCCTGCGATAGTTTTCGGTTTGACGTCTCACCACCAGATGATAAGTGCACCAAACGCACTATGCTGTCCACTGTGGCTCGACTATGGGACATAATGGGTTTTGTGTTAATGCTCCCACAATTTTGTACGCCAAGCTCTTGATCAAAGAGCTTTGGCTATCAAAGTGTGAGTGGGATGAAACACCCCCTGACCATATTGTCGCCGCTTGGGGCCAGTTTTGTATTGAGCTTACCGCGCTCAATCAAATTACTATTCCGCGTCATCTTGGGTTGGTAGATGGATGTACCATCAACTTAATAGGTTTCACTGACGCCAGCGAGCGTGCTTACGGCGGAGTCGTATAGATATACGAAACAATGTGGACTTGCAGATGCAAGTCCGCATTGGTTCTAACTACTCGGTGCAGTTAGTTTGTGCCAAGTCTAAGGTCTCGCCTGTTAAAACCATTTCGGTTGCGAGACTGGAGTTGTGCGCGGCCCTTCTGCTGTCTC
The DNA here is from genome assembly GCA_944739405.2 of Euclidia mi. Taxonomy (NCBI): domain Eukaryota; kingdom Metazoa; phylum Arthropoda; class Insecta; order Lepidoptera; family Erebidae; genus Euclidia; species Euclidia mi. The sequence continues at coordinate 23,292,598 of OX123188.2, forward strand.
GGTTGCTCCGCAAGGTTCAAGACACAGTTTTGCCCCACTACCCTATTAATAAAATATACGCATTTTCCGACTCCTAAATAGTGCTCGCTTGGATTCATTCTTCTCCTCATCGCTGGCAGACTTTTGTCGCCAACCGCGTTAGCAAATTGATTGAACTGGTTCCTGCTACTTGTTTCAATCACGTCGCGGGTATTGAGAACCCCGCAGATTGCTTGTCTCGTGGTGTCACTCCACTTAATCTTCTGCATCATCCATTGTGGCATCGTGGACCTTCTTGGATTTTCCATGATCCGTCAGAATGGCCCATGCAACCCTTTGACCACAGTGCAGAAGACGAAGATGTACCCGAACGGAAGTCTGTTTCTTATCCCGTGATTGCTGAGGTTGTGGAGTCTCCCATCTACTACATCTACATCGCTTGACCGTCGAAGAACCTACTTAACGCCGCCCTAGAATAGCTGTAGTTGGAGTTCCCGATACTCTAACGAAAAAAGAAGTATTTGAGTGAATTTACGAGCAAAACATAGCCGACAAGTTCCCGAACTCTACACGTGAGTCCTTTATGAAAGCTGTGAAATTGAGCCACAAAGCCGGTAAGAAAAATATGCCCACCTGTACCTATGTCCTAGAAGTAGCCGCTAACATCAGAAAATGTCTCATTAACCAAGGTCGTATTTATATTAATTGGACGTCATGCCCGGTTAAAGACTTCACCTTTGTGACTAGGTGCTTTAATTGCCAACAGTTTGGTCACGCAGCCAAATATTGCCGTGAAACTAGTCCCACATGTCATCATTGTGGAGAGCTTGGCCACTCTTTTAAGGAATGTAACAGCAAAACTTCACCTCCTAAGTGTGCTACTTGTAAACGCTTCAAGAGGAAATGTGATCACCAAACGGGAGAAATAGGTTGCCCGGCACGTAAATATGCAGAGGACAATTATATTAATAGCATAGACTATGAGGACGCCTAAGAGCGTCACTGTTAAAGTTTATTAATAGGCACTTAAAACTAGTTTATATTTTCTTACTTATTTATAAGGTAGGTATTTTATTATAACTATGGACAATCAAGTACTTATTGATCTAGATAATTACTGTGTATCAAATAGTATGACTTGTAAAATAGAGGAATGCAAAAGTCTATTACCCGCGTCTGATAAAAACTTAGTTATAATGACACAGAACATCCGAAGTATTTATAAGAATATAGACGCCCTAGAATTACTCCTACAGACCATTAATATAAACTGTGACGTAATTGTTCTAACCGAATGCTGGCTGTCTAAGCGGGCGTTCTGCTTACCATCTTTAGATGGCTACAACTCACACTCAACTGAGAACATAATTAACCAAAATTATGGTGTAGTGGTCTATACAAAAAAACACTTAAATGTAATTGTTGCAAAGCCACAAATCCAGGACTGTAATTGTCTACTTATTACAATTAATTCAGACACTGCTATTTTAGGAGTGTACAGACCTCCTTCACAAAGTACTGACACATTTTTGCGATCTCTCCATTTAGAATTAAGTAAGTTATCAGCATATAAGAATATCGTAATTACGGGTGACATAACCATAAATATTCTGTCCGGAAAATGTAACCTTCAAGGACAAGACTATCTAAATATTTGTGCTTTCCATGGTCTTCTGCCGGCGCACACCTTCCCTACACATGAAAGTGGATCATGCCTGGATCATTTCATTATTAAAACTAAACAGCCATCTACCACTTTAGTTACTAACTCAACTATCACAGACCACCAAGCCATATTACTAACACTAAAATTATCATGTGGAAAACTTAATTGCGTACCTAGCTATACAAAAGTAAACATGGCAGGCCTTGAAAAAAGCATTCGTAATACAAATTTTGCCCCAGTTTACTTTTGTGCCGACGTTAACGAATCAATATCTTACGTCATAGCTTCCATACAGTACGCAATTAGCAAAAACACATACACAGTAACATTGTCGCGAAAATATATGAATATAAAGCCATGGATTACTCCGGGTCTTCTCCGCTGTATTAGACACAGAGATAATTTACACATGAAAGCTAAAAAGGCACCTGAAAATGAGATTCTAGCTATAACATATAAGAGATATAGAAACTTTTGCAATAAACTTCTTAAAAAACTAAAGGTCGAGTACGATACATCTCAGTTGAATAAAGCAGGTAACAACACTAAACTAGTATGGAAATTCTTAAAAAAACGATCATTTACTGCAAAATCATTTGAACAACCCTTGGATTTGCTCAAAAACCGATCAAATCCTACAGCAGCACTAGTTGAAATCAACACATTCTTTTCCGACGTTGGCAAAAATCTAGCAGACAGAATCTCTTTTTCCGATCATTCATCTACTAACTATGCTTTGAATACCTCACCCATTTCCAGGCTTAAATCTTTTGTTATGCTGGATACCGATATAGACGAAGTTAAAGTCATTACTGGGTTAAAAGATACTTTTGCGCTGGGATGGGATAACATCCCCACAAACATAATTAAAAGGTTTAAGCACATTCTTGCACCGCCACTAACACACATATTCCAAATTTGTATGTCTGAAGGAATATTTCCAAAATGCTTAAAAAAGGCTATTGTGATACCTATCCACAAAACAGGCGACAAGAGCTGTGTTAATAATTATCGCCCCATTTCTATATTACCAGTGCTATCTAAGATATTAGAGAAAATAATAAACAATCGACTAATAAAATATCTTGAAACCAACAACATTCTTTCAGACAGGCAATTTGGTTTTCGGCCTCACAGGTTAACAAGCCAGGCAGTTGAGCAACTCACTGACCACATTACAACTAATTTAGATAGTGGACAGCATGCTATTGGGATATTTCTAGACCTTGCTAAAGCTTTTGACTCTGTGGCGTCTTCTATACTGCTTAAGAAACTTGAATCTGTCGGTATAAGAGGTAAACAGTTAGCACTGTTTACTGATTACCTCTCTGACAGGTATCAATGTGTAAGAATAGGCAACAACATAAGTAACGATGTCCCTAACACTACATTTGGTGTACCCCAAGGAAGTATATTAGGAGCTACCCTGTTCTTGATATATATAAACGACCTTTGCAACCTAAAACTTCAAAATGGTGTCATTATGTCATATGCAGACGATACAGCACTTATTTTTACTGCAAAGTCGCTCGATGAGGTATATAAACTGGCTCAACTTGGCTTCAAAACCGTAAACACTTGGCTATTTAAAAATTTGTTGACCCTAAATGCACCTAAAACAAAGTACATTCATTTTACAATGAAAAACAATAGCAGACACATCTCATCTAACAGTTTAGTGGCTCACAACAAGCTTCACTCACATGCTGACACTGCATGCGCTTGCCCTACTTTAGAAAAAACTGATTATATTAAATATCTAGGAATTACGCTTGACACTAATCTGAACTTCCGCAAACATATCGAATTATTGTGTAAAAGAGTGCGGAAACTAATTTCCATATTTAAAAATATACGCGATGTTGTAAACTTAAAATTGTTAAGACAGGTTTACACTGCACTATGTGAATCCATCATCTCATATTGTATAACCGCATGGGGAGGGGCAGCTAAAACGATTCTACTGCCTTTAGAACGGGCTCAAAGAGCTATCTTAAAGGTAGCAACCCTTCGCCCTTTCATTTTTCCCACTTACGAGTTATATCAGTCCACCGGTGTTCTAACTGTGCGCCAATTATTTATTCTACGCACCATCCTAAAACAACACACCCTTCTTCCTTATACACCAATCCCATCAGGCAAAAGACGGAAAGATCTAGTCTGCACCAAACCTATAGGTAAACATGTTTATGTAAATAGATTCTTTGCTTTCCTCGGAACTTTCCTATATAATAAATTAAATAAAACCTTAGATTTATATAGCATAAGTTATAAGCAGTGTCATCTTGTTGTTACAAAACACCTAATGACAATGACCTACTCTGATACAGAGAATTTGCTTACTGTAATAAAATAGTGTGTAAGTACCTACGCTAAGTTACAACAAATCATAATAATATTAAGTCTACTTTCTATTACATATTGGCAGTTCATGATTATTATTATGTTAAAATATAGCCCTTTATTATTATTATTTAATATTTTTTTTCCTGAAACACAGGTGTTAAAGCCTTGTTCAGGTAAACATTAAAATAGCTATATATACCAAATATAATGTATTACCGTAATAAATAAAGTAACTACGCATCAATGTACCACAATTTAACAAAGGCACTTATCGCATACATTATACTGAATTATAAAATTTAATTTAATTATTTTTACTGTAATATTTTTCTTATGTAACATGTGACGTTTATTTTATTGAATAAAGTTATTATTATTATTATTATCTATGCACTCGCACTACGCATGTCATCGTGGTCTAAGTTACTCCGCGCCATCGTTTATGTCTATAGGTTTCTTAGGCACCTACCTAATGAGACTTTTGTATCAAGTACTGATATCAAATTCGCAGAATGTAAGTTACTACGAGCTGTACAGGCTGTTCATTTTAGTAACGACATTCAAAATTTGAAAGAAAATGTACCTTGTTCTCCCGCTATCCTTAGACTCAAGCCGTTTCTCGATGAACACGGCGGCATACGCGTTGGGGGTCGTCTGTCAAAATCGGATGAACCTTATAACTACAAACATCCTTGCTTTCTGCCGCGACATGATCATGTTGTCGACCTTCTTGTTGATTTTTATCACAAGAAGCACCTCTATGCCGGTCCAGAGTAGCTTATGTCCTTACTTAGGCATACTTATTGGATTTTAGCCGCTCGACGAATAATTCGTCACAGAATACACAAATGTAACGTCTGTTTCAAATTTCGTCCGCGTCCGACTTTCCCTTCCATGGCCGATCTCCCTAGCCAGCGCGTCAACCAGGTTGCTAAAGCGTTTACACACACCGGTTGTGATTACGCAGGACCACTGCAGTATACGCCAGTGCGTAGTCGAGGTGTTAAAGGCCGTAAAGCCTGGCTATGTATTTTACATGCTTAACGACGCACGCTACGCATATTGAAGTTGCGACAGATTTAAGCACGGTGTCATTCATGGCAGCCCTTAAACGATTTCTCTCACGGCCCGGCCCTATACAGTGTTTGTACACGGATAACGGCACTTGTTTTGTGGGCGCAAGCTCTTATTTACGCGACCTTTATAAGTTTCTCAGGGAAGAAGATTGTACTCGTCTTCAGGAAGAACTTTCCATAAATCATATTGACTTGAAGTTTATTCCACCAGCATCACCACATTTTGGTGGATGTTGGGAAAGCATGGTCAAAGTAATTAAAACGCATCTCTTCAAAGTTATAGGTCAACAGATCCTCTCTTACGAAGAGCTTTTAACTGTCCTTGCACAGGTCGAGGAGAGAGAGATCAACTCGCGTCCGCTCACGGCATTGAGTAGTGACCCTGCAGAACCATCCGCGTTAAGCCCTGCACATTTTCTGAACACAGTGCCATTATCGTCATTTCTGACTCCTGAAGCAGACTCTTCAAGCTTGCTTCAGAGACATACTCTGCTGGATAAACTCGTGCAGTCGTTCTGGCGGCGCTGGCGTGCGGAATATCTACACCAGCTTCAGGCTAGATCCAAGTGGAATAGTCCTGCATCCCCTATACAGGAGGGTACGTTGGTCGTCATAATACATGATAATTCTCCGCCACTTTCATGGCCGTTAGCCATCGTAGAGAAATTGCATACTTCCAAGGACGGTACAACCCGCGTGGTTACCATGAAAACCGCTAAGGGGAGCTATGTGCGCCCTGTTGTACGTCTCTGTCCGCTTTCAACTCAGTGAGATCTAGCCTGAAGTTGGATCTACCTCTTAGTTTAAGTATTTAGTTAGTAGTTTTCACTGTTATTGCGTTTGTAGTTTTCGCTAAAGTTAATTTAGATTAATTTTATTATCATATCGCTGTCTTCGCTTATTGATGGGTTATGCGGTAGTACATCCAACATAGCTAAGTTCAATTCTATTTCTTTTAAAGGCAACCCTTTAGGGCCGGGGGGATATGGTAGAGCCATCTACCTTTCCATCAAAAACTAATCACATCAACGTCAATGGTTTGTCGCTGCTTGGCCAATGCGAGCGATGCCTTTGTTTCCGTCCCTGTCTATCCCATTCCCTGGAAGGGGCACGCCTTTCGCGGATTGGTCGCCGCGATCAGCGACGCGAGAGACAGTCTAGAACATTCGAGACGCTGAGATCGTGTCCGTCATACCGCACCGCACCGCTATAATTATTACCGCTTATACAAAACTCAAAACCGCTCGCGAGTGAAAGTGATTTGTGTAGTGGAGTGAATCAAGCAGCTTCATCTCGAAAACACCAGGAGGCTGCCATTTGCAAGGAAAGAGGACCAGAGGCTGCCATTTGCAAGGAAAGAGGACTGACGTACAAGGTAGGTGCCCCTCATCCTTCATCATCCTTAGAATATCCTATACCCACTCACAATTCTCTCACATTCCAATCCTAGGCGACTAGAACTCGCCATCCTTTTTTTTTTTTGTTCACTACGGTGGTAAACTCTCCTTATGAGTCGTCTCAACTCCGCCAACCCAGCCATTAAAACGGCTGGGCTTGGGACTGGCGGAGGAGGTATGTGGAGGCTCTCCCCTACAGGCGTTCGGGGCATATCCACTAAAAACCACCGCGGTGTCCCTACGGGTCCCGTGTGTTGGCGGGGTCACGCGATTCGCGATTTGCATACTTTCTCGCGACCCCGCCCGGAGAACTCGCCATCCTTTAGATACAGTCCATTCCTTCTCCAAGTCGCCTAGAACCTACGGTTTCGGTGTAACGCCGAACCAAGAATACAATAATATTTCAGAATGTAAATACCTAATATTGAGCTAGTTTTCGTGAAAATAGCATTAACAGACGGATAAATTTGTTAAATTAATAATCGTTGGTATGATATATGCGTGTGATGCGACTGTGACTGCAAATCTAAGGGACATCACCGAAAAATATCTCAGTGAAAGACAACTACAACGAGGGCTTGAAACGCATGGCATGCAGGGAAATAAATAGGCGATTAAACTTATAGCCTGGTCCATTTTATGAATTAAAAAATATAGTTATCGTCACACACGAGTCTGTGTATTTCAACTTATTGCAATTGCCGGTAAACTGTTTAAAGGAGAAGTTTTAGCAAAATAAATTACTAATTAAGACTTATAATGAGGACATTGGGCTTCCAGAAATTCTAGTTAGTTTAAACGAGAAGGCGACTGGCACATTTTCCGGACTGTCTGGCTTAATGGACATTGTTTTTGTTCAGGCTAACTAGAACGGATTAAGTTTAATGCTATTACAAGTTTTAAACTTCAGTCATTACAGTTTCTTTTTTGCAGTGCGATGTCTTAGTCTAGGATTATGTTGCAGTAGTAAGCATTCAAGTAGATACGTGGAGTTATTTAATGTCGTTCTTATAGATGAATGGTCATTTATGAAGTTAGGGAGGGCATCATACTGTGCAAATATATTTGAAAATCAAATTTAAAATGTATTTTAAAGGATGTGTGCTCAACTGTATTTTTTGTTCCATCCTTTCGCCTTTATGGTAGGATCTAATTGAACACATATTATTATTAGGTAATAGCTAAACTGGGGTAAATATCACTGTAACTGTGGGACATGTAGATCTCTGAGCTTTTTGTTCATTATAAATTGATTGGCGACCCCGTTTACCAGGCTAACGCCCAGGCATTTATTGGCAACCGTTTGCGAAGATGTCATTGATTTGCTCGTAATGCGATAGATGCGTAATAAAACCAGTATCAAACCAAATCCTAACTGTCCCCACACGCATATGTACAACATATCACTAATGAGCTAGTGCAGGCAGAGCCTGTGTAGGATGTAATAGAATTACATCCTACACAGGAAGTATTTTGTAGCCATTCTGAATTAATTTTCTTGTGACGTCGCACGTCTGTTAAGCTTCTGATTCTTTTGAGATCACCTGTAAATGGACGAAACCACAACAGCGTTTAGGGATGCAAGTGGCCTACATGTATACTTATGTACGAATGTCAATTACGTGTGGGCCGCAATGTCACTTCACTGAATCCGTTAAGGTACCACAACGTCGAAGGTTGGATGTTAAGGCTGTGTATTCAACAGAAGCAAATCGCGAGACTGATGAACAAGGAAGCTGAGAAGCGTGGCAGTCAAATAGGTATGTATAGGTAAATCAGTATTTTTCAGTTCAGTGATACAGTTAGGTGATGTTTTCCTAGTACATTGTTTAGCTACATAGTTATGACGAACATGACATGGTTAATTATATTTTAAGGTGAGACACAACGGGCTATTTAGCCAGGGTATTTCTGGGGCATAGCATAAAAAGAGTGTGTACCAAAGCGGATGTAATGACAATGGCATTATCTGCCATAAACCTATGGGACATGAAGAGATAAATCCAAGTTTGTATAAAACGACGTGAACATAAACAGCTTTTATTAGTCACTAGATGGACCGGTAGAAAAAGCCCCAGGCTTTAAGACGGCCTCTGTATATTTCATAATAATAAATCTTTTTTCTCCATAAAGACATTTCCGTAAAAAATATGTACATACGTCATACGTACATAGAACTATCACACAGATTAAGATCGTCAGCAAGATATACGGAGCAAATTTATGACCATACTAGGTCACGTTTACTTTCCGATCAATCAAGTCTAACGAACTGTGCTGCAATGGATTATAATACTACTACCTACTATTTTTATTTGTCTTACAAACACGTCTTATGACTTATAGCCACAGATTTTTATTCAAATCATTCGTCCGAATATCATTGGCTACTTACATATGGATTGTGACGCAATAAATTTATAGACAGTAGTTATAGCCATGTCTTTTTTCTTAACTATCATAATATTAAAGAACATTATAATTTTGATTTTAAGAAGTCACTTTCACATCAACCACTTTCAATTTAAATTCACTTTCGGTTAGTATCATTGTCGACTTCGATAAGTAACGTCTTCTAAATTAAGGGCTGGATTATTCCTTGATTAACGTTTCGGTTAGTTTGCGATTGTTCTGATGATCAATGATCGTCGCAGATAAAAGTTAATCCCATATCTCTCTTATATTATTTCTTTTAAATGATTCTTGTTTAATAATGTCTTCTGAGCAAAGTCCAGAATTAATTTTGAAACAATTCACGAAATGATTGATATTAGGGAAGGTTAATTATTGGTCTGTCTTCACGATAAAAATTGAGAACAAAAGTCCTATCAGTAATGATAGATCGTTTCGATTTCACTGCACGACCATGTTGAGCATAGTTTTCTTTGGCCATTCTAAAAATAAGATATTTTTATATCTGAAATCTTGGCCATAGGCCGTAGTATTTTGTCTTTATATTATACTAAACAAAACAATTAATAACTTTATGGTTAAATGTAACAACGCGTAGCTAGTGAGAAATCACACATCGATGTAGTTAAAAAATGACCAACTTCAGTAAAAGTTATAACAGCTTGCAACCGTTGTGGTCGCAAAGGGTCTGATGTAAGCTCAGTGTTTTTGTTATGTAAGAAATCGTCACACACGCTAAGTTACCTAGGTAGCATTAAAAACCTAAATAAGTGTGAGTGATACTTCGGAGGTGAAATGAAAAACAACTATAAACCAATATTCCATCATCAAAGTGGGCGAGTAACAGCAAAAACATTATTGTAACAGTTGGTAACGTTTTTGGGCAATTCTGAACAAACAAACAAAACTTTCCTTTCACATACTGATTATGCTTCATTGTGTAGTTTTTACCTGCCCATGTAATGTGAAGTGAATGGGAACTAATAATATTAACCGAATATGATAATGCTTTTTTTAATTTTGTATATTCATAATCATTGCGATATTACGACGAGGAGTAAATTACAAATAAAGCATTATAATAGGTTAATTTTGAATCCCAAAACGCCATAATACTGGTTAGTTGAATCACCGTATTTTTCCAATGTCATAGAGTCTCATATTTTCCAGTGCAAAATTATGGGTCTTTTATACTGCCGTTTTCAGTCAATGTTTACAGTCAGACAGAAGTTAGAAAGTTTTCTCTTTTCTATTTGTACCTACTATGCGTCTTGTTTTTTTTTACAATAGTGACTTGGGCCTACCGAAGGTTCAATATATCTTACAGTAATAGCAACATACCGGTGTAGAACTTATACAACGTGTAACGGAAATAACGCACATCCTCAGACACCCCAATTAGAAAACCTTGTTATAATCATAATGCATGCATTGAAATATTTTTTTTACTAGCCTAAACATTAATTTTTCATCGAAAGTATAAACTTGATTATAAGTAAAATGCGTGGTCACCACAAACCTGCGCACGCACACAATCACAGGAAACGTTTGCTGTGGTTACAAACGACAGCGAAATACGATATGGTCTATCATTTTTTAACATCGTTAGTGGCTATTGTGACTTTCTTAATTTAATTATAATAATCATATCTAGTTAGCATTATTGATAAATTAGAAATTAAAGTAAAAAGGTATCAATGAGAGAATTAAAGAAGAACGGCGTGTTTAAAGTTGTGAATCATATTTTTTTTTACAATAATAGAATAACCAAATGACTCACAGGCTTATTGTCAATTGTTTGGCGTTCTCTTTTTGAAATGATGACACCAGGTGTCCACTACCTGGCTTAAATATTCCTTTAGTTCACTTAACACTTCAGTGTTTCTTTTCACTGTTTAAAAGCAGCTGATATCTTATTTTAACTCCCCGGCACTTGTTGTCTCGTCACAATCAACTAGTGGTTTAATAGGTATGTCCCCATAAAGCAAAAGTCCAGGGGCGTCAAGTCAGGCAACCTAGGAGGCTACTGGACAGGACCACCGCGATCGATCCAGCGCTCCTTGTATTCGACATCACGATGATCTCGAACGTTCTACGTAAAATGCGCGGGGGCACCATCATGTTGATAATACACATTTTGTAAATAAACAAGTAAAATTGTTAAAATATTTTTTCACTACACTCACAGAGAATCCAGGTAGATGACTAATTTTATTTATCTAAGCGCAACAATGGCCACCCGGCCGCGGCCGGCGCTGTACCTACCAGCGCGGGCGATCGACGGTGACAAGTGAGACACATTACGTCTCGTTCTTTCCCGCTGTTAATACGTAAGCGAAAGAAAGATGATAGATATTTTGGTGGTCAATTGTGTGTTATTGTCTTGTACCGACTGTTATGTTGTATTAATGTGTACGTTCCTATACGTGGAACCATTAAACAAATGCATTTAAAAAGAAGCCTTTCTACGTTGACTTAAGGTTTATTTTCGTATATTTCGACTTTTCAAAGCAATGAGTGAAAGCAATAATTGACGTAATTTTAATTATCAGTAGCCGATTCTGAACAAAGTACTTTCAGAATGTGCATTAAACTTGTTACATGTTGTATAAAATTTTCAATGTGACCTGAATTACTGAAAACCAACTTCTCAATGGCAATCCCAATAAATATTGATATGTTCTTTGCCTCAGCGCGGCGAGCCGATCGGCTCATGGATATTTTATGGACTTACATATGTATTAGATGCTATATTGAATGACACATAGTTACTATTCGTTTCAATTTCTTCGAACACACTTAAGGTAATGTACTCCTTCGTTTCAAATTGAAGGCGGTATGAAAGTTATTTACATAAAATAGTCTCGTGCCATTTCTCGTAATGTTTTTGATACTGTAGTGATTTTACAAGCTAAGAGATTGTTTTCTGACTATTCAGAAATGGAAAGTATACATATCTTGTGCGGCATGGCCTGGAGAACACACCCACAACTGTCATCGAAGCTGAGAACAGAGGGCAACCGTTTCAACACCACCAATCACTTAATCAATTCAGACTACTGTATATAAAAACCAGGTAAGGAATATATCATAGACTGCGTCCAGATCGATGACTTTGTGTGTCTTTGTGCTCCGCGCTACCTCCCACTCGATTTCATAGGTATAGAAATAAGCAGTGCACAGCACGCGCGCTACTCGTAAGCAGTGCCTAAGGCGCATTCGTCGAATCTATTCGATACTACAAATCTATACGATGACCGGTTGGCGCAGCGGGAGTGTAAGCGACTCCTACGCTGAAGATCGCGGGTTCGATTCCCGCTCAAGTCAAACATTTGTGTGCATGAACATGGATGTTTGTCTTGGTCTGGGTGTTTCTATGTATAATATGTATATATTTATAAAAAAAAGTATATATGTATGAATATCGATTACCTACACAAGCTCTACTTAACTTGGGAATAGAAGGTGATGTGTGTATGTGGTAGAATATTATTATTATTCCGTTTATTTCTTTTCTTTCTCATACATCTCATTTTATATACTTAATAAATAATAAAAATATAAAACTAAATGTATAAAATGGGACCTCGGAGGCCCACCGGCATCGGGCACAGGGACCAAGCTACCGGTGGTTAGGGCTCCAGAGAAAGGAACCTCCGTACGATACGTGTCGTGTCCAGCAATACTGCCTTCTGTATAGAGGACTTGATCCAGCCGTCTAACGAGAGCCTCTTGAGGTGGTGGTCGAGGCTCTTGGCAATAAGACCATTTAGGGTCACGACTATCGGTACAATGATCGCCGAGTCAACATCCCACATGTCGACAATCTCGTGAGCCAGGTCCAAATACTTAATTTGTTTATCTTTTTCGGCTTTCACGAGATTCTCGTCATGGGGTATGGTGACGTCGATGATCATTGCAAGGCGCTCTAATCGGTCTATCACCACTATGTCCAGCTTGTTAGCCGCAATAGTTCTGTCAGTAATGATAGACCGATCCCAATACAGAGTAGCACGACCATTTTCAAGAACTGGGTCGGGCACATACCTGTAGTACGGTATTTCAGAGTCGACAAGTTGGTACATTAAGGCAAGTTGCTGGTGGACAATCCTGGCTACTTGGTTGTGTCTATGCAAATATTCACCGTTGGCAAGACGAGAACAACCGGATACTATATGTCTGAGCGACTCACCAGGCTGGTGACATGCCCGACATATGTCAACCGTCCCATCCCTCAGAATATACTTCCGGTAGTTGTTCGTCATGACAACTTCGTCCATAATCGCAAAGACAAAACCTTCTGTTTCGGCGAAAAGATCGCCAAAACGCAGCCAGGACACCGACGCTGGAAAATCTACGTCGGGCCCATGCAAGGCCCGGTAAAAACGTCCATGCAGCTCTTTACCTTTCCATACTTCCCTGCGCTCCTCTACACTAAGTACGGCAGGCTTGCGCCAGTTCTCTTTGGCCAGACCCAGCGGGGTAAGCCCTCTGTCCACAGCGACCACATCTCGGTGCACACCCGCGTCGGTGAGGAGAAAGTATTCTCTGAGACTGCACACCTCGCGATTGTGGAGGGTCTTGGCACTCAAGAAGCCACGACCCCCACACTTGCGCGGGATGTACAATCTCATCACCGACGAACGCGGGTGATGCATCCGGTATGTCGTGAGTAGACAGCGAACTTTCCTATCCAAGGCGTCCAATTCTGTTTGAGTCCATCTGAGTATGCCGAAGGAGTACATTAAGACGGGCATGGCCCAACCATTACAGGCACGCACCTTATTTCCGCCCGATAAAAAGCTTTTTAAGACTTTCTTCAGGCGGCCAAAGAAACGTGCCTGCAACGTCTGTTTCATGCCAGCGTCATCAATGCCTAATGCCTGCGACATACCCAGATATTTGTAGGTTTCCGTTGCAGAGAGAGATCTAAGTTGTGTGAAATCTGAAAGCATTATACCATCAGATTCCACACTCCTGCCTCGCTTTACATGCTTGACCGCACATTTGTCCACACCGAACTCCATCTTAATTGAATTACTAAAGCTTTCAGTTATCTTTATTAAGTCAGTTAATTGGAGGTCAGTGGGGGCAAATAGTTTGAGGTCATCCATGAAAAGGAGGTGAGAAATAACCTGACCTCTAGTCTGCAACCGATAGCCTAGCCCTGAACTTTCGAGCAAAGTGCTCAGCGGGTTCAGTGCTAGGCAAAACCATAGTGGACTCAAACTGTCGCCTTGGAAAATACCCCGTTTGATCTTTATAGGTACGTCATACCCGCAAGGCTGTCGACACCCTGGATAGCGAAGCACCGTACTCCACTGCCCCATACATGCCCTCAAGAGGGTGCATAGAGTTGCATCTACTTTGTACAACTCTAGCACCCTCAAAAGCCACGTATGTGGCACAGAGTCATAAGCCTTCTTATAGTCTATCCAGCATGTCGCCAGATTCTTTCGACTGCGGCGCACCTGTTGGCTAATGGCCATGTCGATAAGGAGTAGCTCCTTAGTACCACGTGCCCGGCTTCTACACCCATTTTGAGACTCAGATAAGATATTATTGTTGAATATGTGTAGTGCCAATTTTGTTCTCAAAATGGATGTAAAAACTTTATAAACTGTAGGCAGGCAAGTTATAGGCCTATAGTTCGTAGGCTCCGTGGTACTACCAGACTTAAAGAGCAGGTGAGTTACGCCAGTTGTCATAAAACTTGGCAGCGATCCTGAGTCCAGAGATGACTGGAATTGGGATGCCAAGCGAACATGTGCACTGCGTAGCCATTTTAACCAGAAATTGTGCAACCCGTCCGGGCCCGCAGATTTCCAATTGGCTAACGGACGGACTGCACAACTTACATCGCTGGCGTCTATGGCTACAGGCTCCATGTGAGGTATTACCTCACATGATCGCTCAATATCCCTAATCCAGTCACCCTCTGTATGGCTGACGGGAGTCGACCATAAATTGCGCCAGAACGCAATCGTGTTCGCATCATCTGGTCGACGCCCATCATCCACACCTGGTTCAGGTCGCTCCCAATTCCTATAAACCAGCTTCTCATCTCTTTGGAATGCGCGATTTTGGGAAATATATAATATCGGTCAATCCTTTTTTTGTACCGCCTGATGCGATTCGCCCACGCATAGATTTTCTGCTTGAGGAAGTCGATGCGTTCTGTGACCCGTGACGGATATTCTTGAGGACAAAGTCCTGTCCCCTTAAACGCCCGACTCACAAAACGCATCACTCTCGTGCGAGTATTGCCCGACCTGAAGCAGATTAGCTTGCCTATGAGTGCCCTGGTCTCAGCAATACGCCGCTCAATTCTACGCTGCCAAGCCGGAACGGCATCTCGAGGAGCAATAGTAATACTGCTTGGTATTTTAATATTAGCTACTCGACACGCCGCTACGGCAGCGCAGTATAGAATTGAGTGTGTATCACTAAGATTTTCACTAGTGTCTAGGTAAGTAGGCAATAGTGAATCCAGGGCACACACAAGCGCTATATTTTTTCTATGCGTGGGTAAACGTGGCAGCCGGGGTCTGCTTTCTAATGTAGCATACCGATATTCCCCAATGGCGCACTCCAAACTACTCCTTATCTTATCAATGCATTGGGTACTTACTTGTATATCCCTATCCATCAGTTCCTCACCTTCTTCTTGGGCCCTTAGTGAGGTGTGCACTATTGGAGCCTCATTGCGTGTGGAGGGTGTGATTTCAGGGATACCTCGCAAGTCTGAGCGTAGCCTCTCAAGTGCGTCGTCATCCAACAGGCGGCAGCGTTGAATGGCTCGCACTTGATCCGACAGTCGCTGTGCCGAAACGTTAACAGCTGGTTCCAAGGCCTGAAACAGAGGCAGTAAGCGGTCACGGTACGCCGTAAGGTTGGTTCCTCCCTCTGTAGCCACAAAATATGCCCGCATGACGTTCTCATTCATCGATTGAGTCCATCTCATGCGGCGCACATCACCACCGGCAGCGGGGGCCCTGTTCGAAACTGGTGGGTCTCGGGGTCCCAAGCGTGACGGTGGCCGGCCTCTTCCCCGGCGGCGCGATGGTGTTGGTGTCGTCGGCGGGGAAAAATACTAATCACTCGATGAGCTCGACGGCTCAGCAATGGCCGGCGCTGCTGGCGCCGGCGGCTGCGAGGCGGAGCTGAGTGACGAGTCCGGGGGTCTTATTTGTGCCGCTGCTCTGGCTCTAGTCAACATTTTTTCTTAGTGGTTTTCGTATTTACTTTATTTGCTTTGTTTACATATTTGACATTTGATGTCATTTTGGTTTCTTGATATTAAAATTGTGTTTTTCTTTTTGATTTTCAAAGAAGTTTGTGATATTCTTAATTTCCACAATTGCGTTTATCACGTATGTAATACATTTAGTATATAGCCTCAGAAATATTAAAATAAACCAATACAAAATTTTGCTAAGAAAAATTTTGTCTGTTGACTTTTAGTGTTGCCAGTTTATTATTATTATTATTATTATACATCCATATGGCCATCTAATGTTTATAACCTTCATCATCATCAGCCTCGTATTAATACTGTCTCACTGCTGGGCACGGGCCTCTTCTCACTGTGCATGGCGGCCAAGTGCAGGTTGGCAGACTTCACATATCCTTCGAGAACATTATGGAGAAATCTCAGACATGTAGGTTTCCTCACGATGTTTTCCTTCGCCGTTAAGCAAGCGATAATTAACAATTTAATACGCACTTAACTTTGAAAATCATTGGGGTCGAATCCACGTCACGGATTCGACCCCGAGATCCTCTGCGTAGCAGTCCATCGGCCTCTCCACTAGGCTATCGCTGCTATTTATAAACTTACTAGTCGACGCCAGCGGCTTCGCACGCACATATTTTCGATATTCCCGATTTGCCCGATCCCGTGGGAATTTCGGGAAATCCCCACCCCTACGGTCTCTAAGGAACATACATGCTAAATTTCAGCTTCTTGCGCCGAGTAGTTTCGGCTGTAGCTTGTCTGTCAGTCAGTCAGTAACGCAAGGATTTTATACATACAGATTTACAATAAAAACAAAATATGAATTACCACTACAGTGACTTGTTAGAAGCGTTTAGTAATGCCAATGTCCACGCTATTCTGATCTCTGAAACTTGGCTTAAGCCACAGCTGCTATCCACCACATATTGTTTGCCTGGTTATGTTCTTATACGGAATGACCGTGCAGACAGAAGAGGTGGTGGTGTTGCTATTTATCTTCATAGTGATTTTCCCTATAAAATTATAGCCACATCTTCTTCTTCTAACCCATCTTCGGCGGAATATCTTTTCTCAGAGGTAATTGTTAAGGGAGTTAAAACTATCTTAGGTGTCGTTTATTGTCCTTCCGCACTTGACTACTTCTCCAGTTTCGAAACGATTCTGGAATCTTTACGGTCAGAATATACGCATCACCGATCTCCTTTATCTCCACTCTCCTCGATCCCGCAAACTTCTCCATATTATTGAGTCAGCCAGTCTCCATAAATTACCACTCCAAGTGACTCACTACAATAATAATGGGGAGGATACCTGGCTTGATATTATCCTTTTGTCCCACCCATCCCTTACATCCTTTCATGGCCAATACCCTGTTCCTGGATTTTCCCATCATGACCTAATTTCCTTTCTTACAACCTAAAACCACCCAAGTCTCAACCCAAAGTATTGTAAATGCGTAACTTTGCTCAAATTAACGTAAATAAATTAGTGGAGGATGCATCTGCAATTAATTGGGAGCCTTTGTTGGTAGCTTCGTCTATAGAAGTCAAAATTGAAATTTTTAACAGTGTACTAGTTAGGTAATATGATAAACATGCACCAATCAAAAGGGTTAAATGAAAACGGCCACCAGCCCTGGTAGCGCCATCTACCTTCCTATCGATAACTAATTACATCAACGTCAATCGTTCCACGCTTGCTCGTCCAATGCGAGCGATCCTTTTGTTTCTTTCGCTCCCCTCCCAAGGCACGCCTACAGAACAGTCTAGAAAAGAACGACTCGGCTGACGGGTGTGTATAGCATACGCGTCCCGCAAAAGCGCACCGCCATATTTTTGTTACCGCTCCCGGGATATAACGAGAACTAAACCACGACGGAGTGATAAGTGAATCTTCAGGATTCCCGAAGACACCAGGAGGCTGCCATTTGAGAAGAAGAAGACTGATGTGCAAGGTAGGTGTGCCCTCATCCTTCCGCATCCTATAATTCCTCCTATCCCACACATTTTTTCTCCCTTTCAAACTCCCAAATCGCCTAGTATCTTGTAAATCTCATATTTCAAGCACCTTTTAATTCCACCGCCTTAAAGTGTTGCCTACTTAGGTAAAATAATAGGTACTTTAGGTATTCTTATTTTGTTTCGGTCTCATTAGCTTATAGTTACGTAAGCATATCACAACAAAAGAAGCCACGCGTGTCGAAAGACAGAGAGCTAAAAATCTTAGAAGCAAAACGCAATATTTTATTTGAGCGTATTCAAAACATTTACGAGCGCTAAAAGACCGCCGCCGCTTCTGATAGTAATAGGGAGTCATTAATCTGTTATTGTATGACAGTAGATAGTATTCGAACAGATTTTCATAAGTTGTTAGACGATTATAACGCAAGATTGCTTTCTACTAATCCTGATGAAAAACCGAATTATCAGGCGTACACCTCATTCGAAGATCTTTATTGTATCATTAAGCGAATACAATCACAATTAGAGGGTAAATATTTAGCACAGCCCGTTTCAGCGGCTCGCACGCCGAGATTACCGCCAATCGAGATTATGTCGTTTGACGGAGATATACGAAATTGGCCGTTATTCTATGCGAGTTTTAAGTCCACAGTGCACGATAATGGTTCTCTGACAGATGCTGACAGGTTGTACTATTCAATAGGTAAACTGTCACCGAAGGCCCAGTCCGTATTTGCAGGTGTCACACCCAGTGCTGAGAATTATCAGGTCATATTTCAGTCACTACTTGATAGATATCAAGACACTCGCGTCCTAGCGTCTACCTACTTTGATCAAGCTTATATCTTAAACTGTCCGGTGCCGCGTCTGTCGCGAATTTCCAGCTGTTTATAGATAACTTTGTTACCGCGGTTAATTCTCTTAGGAACTTAAAATTAGAAGATCTTTCCGACTTTATGTTGCTTCAACTCGCTTTAAAAAAGTTTGACACTGAAACAATTCGTGCTTTCGACATGATGGAACGCAATAATAAAATACCTACACTAGATAGTTTTATTTCGTTCATCAAAGATCAGTGTCGAATATTTCATAATACGCAGTCTAGTTCATCTATCCCGTCTAATATTAACAACAGCAAACAAAGGTCGAATAAAGCGTGAAATAGTAATAATAACTCGGTCCCTAATCCGCAATCTTACGTAACATGCTCGGAATCTAACAATAATAATTCACAGAAGTGTCTGTGCCGTAATATAGTGCACGACCATTTCTATAAGTGTCCCGCCTTTAATGGTTTAAATCCGACTGCTCGTTTCAAGTGCGTAAAAGATAACAAAGCATGCATTAATTGCTTAAGTATAAAGCATAAAACGAGTGATTGTTCTAGTAAGACGAGATGTCGTTCATGTAATCAGCGACACCACTCATTGTTGCACTTCGATAAAGGTAGTCCGTCAAGCCAAGCCGCTAACCTTGACACACTTACGTCGCAAGTGCAGGCCACGATAACTGCGCCTCCCACGACTCAGAATGAAATATCGTTGTACGACATCCATCGCGCGGGCAACGCGCACGCGCGGACTGCCCTCGCGCATCTATAATGATCCGCGCGGGGCCAAGCCACAGTGTATGGCGTCCAAGACGGTACTGTTAGCGACAGCGCAAGTTATCGTTTATGATATTAATGGATCGCCGCACGTGGTACGTTGTCTACTCGATAGCGCATCTCAGAGCAATTTCATAACTTTTGAGTGTTTCAAACGCCTCGGATTGTGGAATAACTTTAAAAATACTAACTCAGTAGTCAAAGGGATCGGCGGTTCAGAAAAACATTGCAAGGGTTCCGTAGATGTTAAAATACATTCGCGTTTTGATAGGGATATTAATTTTAACATTTCTTCACTTATCGTGGAGCGTATCACGGACGCATTGCCGAACGCTAATGTAGACGTAGCATTTCTCACTCACCTCGAGTCCTTGCCGCTGGTAGACTCGGAGTTTGCGAATCCGGCAGACATTGATGTTTTTATTGGAGCTGCAATATTTCTGCATTTGCTACTAACTAAAGTGGTACGTAGTGAGCAATATAACTTACCGCCCGCTATTGAGACGGTATTTGTGTATGTGATTATGGGTACCGTACCTACGTTACACACTTCTCAATATATTACGTCTTGCTGTTGTTCTGTTCTTCAAGAAAATAATATTGATTCTCTTCTCAAGCGATTTTGGGAGCTTAAAGAGGTTACCGCACCGCCCTCGATGAGCCGTAAGTATCTTGAGTGTGAACAACATTTCCGCGCTACCACTGTTCGTGACGACAGTGGCAGATACGTATTGGCGTTGCCATTCTATGGTGACCCTTATTCGTTAGGCGACTCGTACGCTGCAGCGCTTAGACGTTTCCATTGTTTAGAACGTAAACTTGATGCATCGCTTAAGTTACGCAGCGCCTATAATGACGTCATTCGTGACTACATAGATAAAGGTTTTTTGAGTGTAGTTGTAAACAACGAGGGCAACTCTCTTCCCTCATATTATATCCCGCATCACGGCGTAGTTCGCGAAGATAAAACCTCTACCAAACTTCGTGTGGTTTTAGATGCTAGTTGTAAGACTACCTTGGGTCAGTCGACTAACGACATTTTGCATGCCGGCCCCAATCTACAGGATGATTTATTTAACATCATAATAAAGTTTCGTCTTTTCGAAATCGCTCTGTCAGCTGATTGCCGCCAAATGTTTCTCAATATCGGCGTTCGCGAATCTGACCGTAGATTTCAACGGATCTTTTATCGTTTTGACAAGAAAGAACCTTTATATGTGTATCAGTTCAATCATGTTTGTTTTGGACTCAAGTCTAGCCCATATCACGCGTTACGAGCTGTTCGCCAGTTGATCGCTGATGAAGGCGATCACTTTCCCGCCGCAGCGGCCGTTGCCACTTCCGCTTTGTACATTGATGACATTGCCTGTAGTGTCATATCCGCTCCGCTAGCAATTTTGCTTTGTGAAGAGCTTATTCAGTTTTTCAAGCGAGGTCAGTTTGATCTTGTCAAATGGACAAGCAACTCTAAGGAGGTTCTCGCACGCATACCAGATTCTCATAAAGCTTCTCTAGACATTGAGTTTGAGAAGTCTGTACCGCATAAGGTTCTCGGTTTACGCTGGGACAAATCCTGCGATAGTTTTCGGTTTGACGTCTCACCACCAGATGATAAGTGCACCAAACGCACTATGCTGTCCACAGTGGCTCAACTATGGGACATAATGGGTTTTGTGGCTCCCACAATTTTGTACGCCAAGCTCTTGATCAAAGAGCTTTGGATAGCCAAAAAGTGTGAGTGGGATGAAACACCCCCTGACCATATTGTCGCCGCTTGGGGCCAGTTTTGTATTGAGCTTACCGCGCTCAATCAAATTACTATTCCGTGTCATCTTGGGTTGGTAGATGGATGTGGGACTACTATCGAAGTTACATCAAATGCAAAAGACTTAGGTTTACATATTGACAATACCCTAAGTTCGCGAACTCGGATCACAAACGTGAGCAAGCGAGTGACTGGAACTCTGCGGTCTCTTTACCGCCTTAAACATTTTCTGCCTGTTAAGACAAAGATAACGCTTGTGCAAACTTTGCTATTCCCGGTCATCGATTATGGTGATGTTTGTTATTTTGACCTGAATGCAGATCTTCTTGATAAACTTGACTGTCTTCTTAATAACTGCATTCGATTTATTTATAATCTTCGTAAGTATGACGATCTGTCTACTTTCCGTTCCGAACTAAATTGGTTGCCCATTCGTCAGCGCCGTAGTGTGCGTACTCTCACAATGCTTTTCTCTCTCCTTCATTCTTCAACTACCCCCGCCTACCTAAAATCAAATTTTCAATATCTTAGGTCCAATCATGCTAAAGACCTACGCTCATCTAAGAACTTATTACTTTTATGTCCCTCCCACACTTCTGCTCTTGTACACTTTTCTTTCACTGTCCAATCAGTTCTCCCTTGGAATTCCCTTCCTTTAGAGATGAGAATGGCCCCTAAACGCTGGACATTCAAATTCAAAGCACGTGACCACATTCGAAACATATTATTGGCATAATCATCTCAATCATAAGAATATATATATATAAGAATATTTATATATTATGTATGTATTGTATTTCTTTATATTATATATCCTCCTATTATATATTTGTATATTGCATATCCTCCTCCTTTAGAACTATTTTGTACACCTACCATGACAATCTCTGCTTCACCCTATGGTTGACTGGGAGAGAATGCTTTTAGCATTAAGTACGCCATTGTATCTACAACTGTATTGTACATAAAGTTTAAATAAATAAATAACATCAGGAAAGCCAAAAAAAAACCTGTTATATTGACATGGGTACAATCGACCCTTAAATCACAGTGAACACAAAATGGGCCATAAAATAACATGGGATTAACTTCCCATTAAAATCTTCGGAAAGGACACGTCAACATCATATCTAGATGTTTGGTAACAGATGTTTTGATTGGATCCGACTGCACCGATACCGTTTTCAACGAATAAATTTTGCATCGATTTGAATGCAAAGTTTGGTTTGCAGCAGCAAATAAAACTTGGATAGAGATAAAATATATTTGTAATTGATTACATTCTAAATGCGTCTTGCAATGTCTCCCATTCTCTCGATGACAGCGACGCACTACCTACAATAGTAGGGGACCCCACAATGCTAAATTGGGATTTACTCGAACGTCATACAGACCTATTGTGTTGCAAAGCTTAGATGATAAAAAGATAAATGAAAGAGATATTATAAATAATGTATATTTTTTTATCGGTGGGTGGAGCTGCTATATACCTTCAATATTCTTTAAAAGAGCTGTTGCCTTAATCCATCCAGATAATCATCAGATTATGAGTAAGCACGTCTAGGACGTTAGGATAAAGCATATGTATCTTAATCTGACGCTTTTGAGTATTTCAGAACGGCGAATTGACTCATTCACATTTGCAAATTTTTAATAATGGCCTCAAGTTTGCGTGACACCTAAATCGTCAGATTATTCAATGAGAGCCTTTTTTAGGTTCACTTAGCATCCCCTTAGAAAATCTTACACGCTCAATTAATTTTCTTTTTTTTACATTTAGAAATCTTACCTTCATTATGCAAATGATCAGATTAACATTCCTATTTTATTAAAAAATACCTAGAACATAGATGCTCTTAATATCTGCCGCGCTCGAGTAAATCCCAAAATCCCTTCATGGGCTCCTCAAATACAAAGTTCTATTGACAAATCTAAATCAACAGTAATACCACTCCGCAGATAAAGTATTTTATCAGCTTTAGTCCAACCGTTTCGAAGATGTATGTGTGTGACATAAATATTTATGTAGATGTGTGACATGAACATAAACAGAAGTAACTAGATTTAATCTACCTTTTTAGCTGACTTATTTGTTTTCAGCTCTATCTTACAATTGTATTTCGTTTATACGAGGTATACAAAACATATTCACTCTCTCACTCACACAGCTAAATTTTCAAGCTTAGAATACAACACCAACGATCAAATAATAGAATTCCCTGTATTTACTGACTCCGCGTTTGTGCGCATTATTCATCTAATTAAACAAAAATAACAATGTCCTTTGTAACTGGAAATACACACATCAAAAAAGTCTAAGCAACACATACAAATTTCAATTTTACAATGTATTTTCGCATTAAATCCTTAATTTTTTCTTATTTATATTCTTTTTAATGTTTTTTTTGATATTAAACAACAATTCGTCGGCTTATTGCAAGAACTCATTAACTGCAAAAAAATCACTAAATACGTTTTTATCTATAATGGACTTCTTTTGACACATTCTACAAAAGGGAAAAACACACTAATTTCTGTCTAGTCAATTTTAGGCGTTACGGCCTTGCCATTAAGTCCATAACTGCATCTTTGGCAATCAAGCATTAACAAAAAAGTCACTAAGCTGCGCAAGTAATTTTTAAATTTAATAGATAATTATTAAAATAACAGCTTTCATATCATACAGAACTCATTATTACCATGTAATTAACTTTATCGAAATAAATGTAGCATAAGTAGCTTAGAATTAGGTTCGATAAAGTTCATTATTTGTATTTAATTACTTTCTGTTCATGAATAAACATGTAATCTTAATGAATTTTGTCAAAATAAATTTTATATAAATCATAATATTTAAGATTTCCCTAAAATCATGTTATGTTTTTAGATAAGTTAACAAAACCAAAGTCATAGTCATAGAGAGGGAATATAGTGTTACTAAATGTAACATAATGATAGTAGATGAAAAAGCGGATCAAGTGAATGAGTTTGTGTATTTTGGGGTCTTTGTTTACGAGAGATGGATAATGTGAGGGAGATGTTGAAAGAAGAGTGAAAGCAGGAAAAAGTGTGAATGGCGCCTTACAAGCAGTCATCAGCAATGGTAATATCCCAAGGCAGGCTCGCCTTGCTATGCTGCAGGAAGTTTTGGCGCCAACATTTATGTATGGTAGCCAATCATAAGTATGGCAGAAGAAGTATGAAAGTAGAATCAATGCTGTAGAAATGAGAGCTTTGAGAAGTATGTGCGGTGTAAGTCTGATAGATAAAGTGCTTTACAGTATGATACAGTCAAAGTGTGATCTAAAAGAAGATGTATTGACTAAGATCGAAAAAGGAATGTTGCGTTGGTTTGTACATTTGGAACGAATGGATGAAAGAAGAAATACGAAAGAAGTGTATCGTGCAAGAATGAATAGAGATGTCGGTAGGAGACGCCTAAGGCGGAAGTACGCTGAACAAATAGGTGACGTACTGAAAAAGGCCCAAATTAAAAGTACCCATAACCGACGCGCATGCATGATGACGTTAGTGAATGTCAAGGAAGCGAAAGAGGTATTTTTGACCTGTAGCATGTGGCATAGTCTATGCCTACTCCAATGGGAGACGATAGATAGATGTTTTTAGTTACTTTTTATTTTGTCAATCGTATAATTTAATTTAATTAACATCAGTGAATAGAATTTAGTAACTTCTGGCAAGCTACGTGGTTCCTCTTTTCAACGAGCTACGGAGTCTTGTAATTTATCCATATTAAAACTTAACGCAACTTATCACTTTCCTTGACCTTATTTTGGTGTCTTCTCCTTGTTTCGTTTACAAGGATGTTCAATGTACCCCAGATGTGTTCTCTTGTCAGGATCTAGTATTTGTCTCGTATAAAATACGCCCACCCAAAACGAAGCCTAGATTGTCTTGCTGCGCAATTTTAGTGGCATGGATCTTGACAGACTTGGTCTGGTCTGGCAATTTCTTAACGGCAACAAACTATTCCAAATAATATTAACCTTGATTCTATTATTTCACATCTCACTACTTCGTCAAAATTTGATGTAATTACAAAAATAACCACTTTAGAATATCTTTCATCTTTGCCAACCCCGAATTATTCTCGCTTTATCTTCACGCATTTTTCCTCTTGTGACGTTAAGAAGAGTATACAGGCAGTGACGTCCAATGCAGGCAATGATTGTGTCAGCCGCAAAATGTTCCATTGTTCCCATCCTGGGTGAAATTTTTCCAGTCCTATGTCACATCCTTAACCATTCCATAGTCCGTAGTATCTTTCCATTAAGTTGGAAAGATGCACTAAATGAGACTGTCGTTCCCGTAAGCTACTCGACATCTTTCAGTCAGCCAGCCTCCACGTATTACCGTTACAAGCCACTCACCACAACGATAATGGGGAGAACACCTGGCTTGACTTAATGCTTACATCCTCTCCTTCATTAGTCACATCCTATGGCCCTGCACCTGGATTCTCCCGTCACGACCTTGTTTTCCTGTCTTACCGCCTGAAACCCCCCCAAATCCCCACCCAAAGTTCTGCACATGCGTTGTTTTGGTCGTATGGATGTGGATAAACTGAAGCAAGATACTTCAATGTTAAATTAAAACAGCTTGGTATCAGCCTCCACGGTGGACGAAAAAGTGGATATTTTCAACGCTGCAGTCTGTGAACTTTACGACGTCCATGCCCCCGTGAAACGGGTGAAACTGAAGAGTCCACCAGCACCCTAGATTACAGCAGGTGTTCGGATGGCAATGAGACGTAGAAACTGAGCGTTTAGGAAGTATAAAAGGGACCGATGTGAAGAAAATTGGGTGCTTTTTAATTCTGCAAGAAATCGGTGCTACGGACACCTACCGCCAAAAAAAAAATTATGGAGTAAAGCATTTCCAAGCGGCTGTCTAGTGTGTAAAAAGAAGATAGACGTAACGTTATTATTCTACATACGTAACAGGGATAAAATTGGGGTGGAGCCGATCAGAGATTTCAAAAAGGCTCTATTATATCAAATCAGTTTGAATATCGGGATTCTGAATGTATCAACTCTAACTTTTGCTTTCGCTGGATTTGTGATTATATGTATTATTGAGGTGTGTTTGGAAATATTGTGTTCGCCGATTAATATCGTAACACATTTTTAAACATTATGTACAATACATGAAAAAGGCACAATGGCAGACTTAATACTAAAAACTTCTGCTCCCATTTCTATGAGTTTGATTTACTGTGATGGTTTTTATGTAGGATTTTAACAGTTTCTGATGAAATGAATTTAAAATTAGGGGAAGGTTGCGACGAATGGACCACTTAACGTTGCGACAACATAATGTCTTAAAAAATATAAGTGATAAAATGAAAGCAGTTTATCATTTTTATTTCGTAAGATCTTTACTCAGAATAATCCAACGCACAACCAATTCAGGCTTACACTTTTTGGTAAAAATGAAGAAAACTAAATCTTCAGCTGTTATCTTCTTTGGACCATGGGCACCATTGAACCACCAGGTTGTCGTAAATGGACTTCGAGAAATTTGTTCTAGAGGTCCAATTAAGGTTACTTATTATAATTAGCAATATGATTAAATTATGGCATACGAACAGAGACAAACAATACTCAAGTCATACATTTACTACAAGCAAATGGGCTTTAGTGGACATGTTCTTTGCCTTTTTGGTTAATTCCATCTATCCGAAGTCTTCGTAACTTCGTAAATTTTAGTAGCTTCCGTTTTTTGTTTGTTACTGATTCTAGAGCGAGGTTCATGCTAGTTTCATTGCAAGTAAAGTATGTTCTTTTATTTGGCGACGTTCTGAAATTATAAATTGTTGATCGATGATTTTTCAAGATTTTGTATAATTAGTAGAAATACTTGGAGCCACTACCTAATAAAAGAAATACAATAAAATGTTGCTATGATTGGACCGGTCCAACGGTGGAACTGTCTTTTGGTCCTTAACGAGTGCCTTTTTGACATCAATGTCAAAAAGGCACTCGTTAAGAAAAGAAAATCTTAAATCTAAATGGTCATAACTAGACAGAATTGAATAAAACTCACGGAATCACAACTAAATTACCTAATATTTCATCCCAGTGTACCCAATAAAATATGAATAGAATGAAATTTACATCAAATTGTGCAAAGTCAAATAATAAGATTTGACCGCCCCAAACACAACCACACGCGTAACTCCTGGCTATGTGTCGCAGCGTCACTGAGGTTAGAGGGGGATGCAACTGAATAGTTTTGACTAGTTGAGGTATTACTAGCTTGAACAGTTTTGGAAATACCATGGTGGTCCAATAAAAACGCTGGTCCAATTATCGCTACATTCTCTATAGGGGAAAGTAGCGATAATTACTATTCTATTATATCATCTGAGGGCAAAGTCCACGTTTGCATTTGACTTGAGTGGAATGTCGACTTGAAAAATATTCACAAAACTTATAAATGGGGTCCTAGCGTTATCCACTGACCGTAACTATCTAATCCTTTATTAAAAAAAAACTATATAAGGTTCTTACTACAGTAACTTTTTCTACATAACCGTAACACAAAGAAAGTACGCGTGCGATAAAAACATTAAAATAATGCGGTAAACAGCAAGTCAATACATATTCTATAGTAAACAGAACCTCTTTGGTATCGAGGGATACTGATCTCTCATGTTCATGTTTGCGGCCCAAATGCCATTGTTGATTGATCAAAATGTTATTCAGACTTTTGGATAGGAATATCATTACATACATAACTACATGTAGCATTTACATAAATTCTTGCGCTATTGACAAACTGACAGATAAACTACAGCCAAAACTAGTCAGCGCTAGAAATTGCGCTGTTTGGCATGTACGTTAATTGGCAAGCGTATTTCCTGATTTGTCCACGGAATAGGGCAGAAACTAGCTACGGGTATTCTCTAGTTTGATACAACCGTGAATAATAATAGTTTACCTCTTGAAAAAAGCTTCCATTGTCAGAACTAATTGTTATATTTACGTCCTCGAAATCGGATCACTTGTCATTATGACCGAGCTAAAAATGTCTAATTATATTATTTTATTTCTAACAACATCACCATCATAACAAAACCATTAGAATACCGTTACCGTTATAAATAGATTTGTAAATATCAACAAATACCCAAATATACACACATCAAAAAAGTCTAAGCAACACATAATATTTCAAATTATTAATCAATTATTATATAATTTCTTACCAAGTAGGTAATACCTATGTAAACATTTTTGATCTAGAGGACATACTGGCTGGTTGTAAAAAAAATTCGAGTATCATATTTGTTTTTTTTCACGAATTCAAAAGCGAATGCATTTGTTCGAATTTTATAGCGTTTTCTTTGTTTATTAAAATTTAGTATTCTGTATCAATTTTATGATTTAAACAATAATTTGAAAAATTTTTGAACAAATTTGGATTTTGAGACATTTTTTACGTCATGGAGCTACGTCATTTGAACGCAGATGAAATGCAAAGAGCTGTATGGATGTTGCAAGCGGGAAGAAGTCAATCGCAGGTATCTCGGTATTATGATATCAACAGAAGCGTTATTTGCCGTCTTCATCAGCGTTACACTAACACGGGAGATTCTGCTGAGCACCATCCAGGTCGAGGTAGGTGTACAACCACACGGCAAGATCAATACATACAACTGACTGCAAGACGCCAGCCGATGTTAACCGCCCGAGAGATAGGTTTAAGGCTACAAATTCAAGTGGTGTTGTTGTTAGCTGCCAAACTGAAATCGACTGCATGAGTATGGCCTACGAGCGCGACAGCCAATTAGGTGCCCACCAATACGTCACGGGAATCGCGCTCGTCGAAATGAATGGTGTAAGGAACACATTATATAGACCCGGGAACAATGGGATAAAATTTTATTTTGCGATGAGTCTCGATTTGGGTTCAAGCCTGATAATAGAAGGGTAAGAGTGTACCATCGTACTGGAAATACTGAAAGACTGAGGTGTGTGCATCTATACAACGGCTCAACAGTTATGGTATGGGCGGGTATTATGAAGAAAAGACGATCAGAGCTCGTTTTTGTAAATGTCAACAATGGAAGCTTTTTTCAAGAGGTAAACTATTATTATTCACGGTTGTATCAAACTAGAGAATACCCGCAGCAAGTTTCTGCCCGATTCCGTGGACAAATCAGGTCAATCAATCAATCAAATCAATCATCAAATTATTCTTATCGGATTCTTATCAGATATGGTTTTTTAATTGGAAATCTAGTTGAAAAGAAACTTATCTAGGTTTGAATCTGATATATAACAAGAAAATATGTTTGAAAAAATTAAATACGAAAATTGGCGGCAATTAACAATCATTTATATTTTATATTATTTTATGTTTAAAATTAAAATGTTTCTTTCCATTCAATTTATTTTCTCTGAAAGTAAATTAAATTAACTATCTCACTGTGTACAATACTTATATACCTCTCATAATAAAAAACGACGAGAAATATGAATATGTTAGAAATATAATAGCGCGCTCGAAAATGGCAGGAAAATATTATACCGGGCGCGCTTTATACCGCTCTTGCGTGGGCTTCAAGTATATTATTTGGTGTTAATTAATATCATTCGAAAGCTTATTTAATTGCGCGTCTTTTGATATACAATATTACCTTAATAAATAGAAATATCACAATTCTTTCAACGAAAATATTACGCGCCCGTACTTAACTCGAAAGCCTAGCCTCGAAAGTGGCCAAAATACATCTACGGGTGTCCTGAGATGCCTCGATGGTGGCCAACATGCTTCGAGGGGATATAGGCCTTGCGCCACAGGGAAGGAAAGGTACCAGAGACTAAGGAAAAATTAATGACGTGGGATATCGCTTTTTTAGCGATAGGTGCTAAAAAGTGAACACATAACGAATTTTTCAAAGTAATTATTTAATTATTTTAAGTATTATTTTAATCATTTATTCACCTACTTTGAGTATAAAAGTTCACAACTAGACTTTACTCACGTTAGTCACTGCATTACATATTATATATACAAAATAACAAAAGTAAGCAATTTATAACCCATATTGTTATCATGATAAACAAAAATGGCGAGTAGGTCGTCGATAGACGACATTGTTTACAATAGGATCAAGTTTGGCGGGTCGCCTAAACTAAAAATTCCGTCATTCAGTCACCATTTAAACATAACTACAAAGCTTATTGAATCTACTTTCATACAAACATCATTTCAAATATCAACACCTGAGTGACGAGTCGTAAGGTTAGGTTGAAGGTAGCACGGCAAGTGGCCTTGCTTCGCGGGTAGTCAGATAACGACCGCATGATGCTTTAGCGGAAAATTTCAAATTAGAGCGGTTACCTTAAGCGGATGTAATACCTTTGCCCAAAATCCAAAGTCTCACCCTCCCTGAACACTTCCGTCCTATTTCTATCCTACCCTTTATTTTTAAAGTGCTAGAGGCCTGTGCGCACAAGCAACTGTCTCATTTTATCCAACACAACAAGTAGTTGAGTCCTCTCCAATTAGGCTTCAGGCCTGGCCATAGCACAACCTCTGCTCTCCTTAAAGTGACTGGCGATATTCGTGAAGACATGGAAAACACCAAATTCACTGTCCTGGTGTTAAATGATTTTTCAAATGCCTTCAATACCGTCAGTCACGATATCCTGTTATCTATCCTCTCCCACCTCAAGGTCTCGGCTGGAGCTTTTTTTTTTCTTAAATTATCTTCGAGGTCGCCAGCAGTTAATCCACGTCAACGAGTTATCGTCGGGATAGTTTGATACTACTGCAGGCGTTCCTCAAGGCGGCATTCTTTCTCCATTTTCTATTTTTATAATTCTCCTAACTCGAAATCTTCAGTGCGCTTACCATTTGTATGCCGATGACTTGCAGATTTACTCCTAAATAAGTGTGGAATACGTCAATGAGGCGATCGACAAAATCAACAGCGATCTGACTGCTATATTGTCCTGGTGTAAGAAGTTTGGGCTAACCGTAAATCCTGGCAGAATTTAAATAATTTTCTGGCAACATTGTGGGTAGTCAATGGTTGTTAAAACGACTAGACTTATCGTCCCTGTCGCTTATAACCTTTAATGGGACCACCACCAATTTGAATCCTGCTGTCAAAAACCTTGGGCTGCACATAGATACGACGCTGAATTGGCAAGTCCAGGTAACCCAGGTAAGTCAAAAGGTCACCGGTACCCTGCGTGCTCTCTACGGCCTCCGGAACATTTTACCACCCGAGATAAAGACAATGCTTGTGCAGACTTTGATTTTCCCCCTCATCGACTATGGTGATGTATGTTACTTTGACCTGAATGCAGATCTCCTTGATAAACTTGACCGTCTTCTAAATAACTGCATTCGATTCATTTTCAATTTTCGCAAGTATGACCATGTGTCTACTTATCGTTCCCAATTAAAGTGGCTTCCCATGCGTCAAAACCGTAGTCGGCGTGCTCTCACTACCCTCTATACTATTCTTACATCTTCAACTTCTCCTCAGTATTTATCTTCCTATATTCAATACTTATGCTGTAACCATGAATGAGACCTCCGTTCATGTAATAATCTTCTCCTTACTGTACCCTCTCATAGCTCTTATTTTCATCATTTCTCTTTTACTGTCCAATCTATCATTCTCTGGAATGCCCTCCCTCTTGAAATCAGGATGGCTAAGACTAAGAATACTTTCAAGTTCAAGGTGAAGGAACTTATATTGGCTGAGTCGGCGATTGTGTCGTAAGTCGTTTAAATTTTATATTTATTTAATATGTATATGTATATACCTATTGTATGTATATATTTATATATGTATTAATATATACTTATGTGTGTATGTATGTATGTAGTTTTATAATACATCTATATTATGTATGTTTATGTTGTATGTAACTAATGTGTATATATTTTTAATGTGAATGTATCCTTAGATCTACAATATTTGTGTTATTTCAAATTCATTTTCACTATATGACACCTACTTCTTTTCTCTCTGCACCACTCCAAGGTAGACTGGGAGATAATGCCCATGGCATTAAGTCCGCCTGTATACGCTGTGTAATGTAAATAAATAAATAAAATAAAAATTCTTACAATGCATGGTGTGTAAAATGGCTTTCACATCCTCTAGCATCTTCATTAAGATGCACGAAGTTGGCCGAACTTAGCTAATTGGAAGGCTTCTGGCTTCAAAACTTAGCAAGATGGAATTTAGCCTACGTCCAATAATTATGAAGGAAGTTCTTTGACCAGTCGTGGAACAATTCCCCAATAAAACTGGTTATGGAGGCAAATTTGTGTAGTAGTGTTGCAAATTTGGTAAGGCGATTCAGCGTTGCATGTGTAGTGTTTCATTACACGAAGATAGCTTGCAGTAACTGATAGTTAACTTGACAGTTTATATGCAAGGACACAACCAGCCTGAGTGTTGGCTTATGACGTCATTAATATTTATGGCCAAAATGTATCGACATATCGGAACTACTCACTGCCAACGACCAGTATGGTGCACCTACTTACAAATTAGGTACATTCTACCTAAGTACACGAGAGGTTAAGTGATTGGCTATACGGGTGGAGTGCATTGTCCCTCTTTGCACACTCCTCCGATATTTCTATTCTTAGTACAATTCGCTAAATTAACCATATAAAAACAAGTAGTAAATTTTAGCTATACAAGGAGCTAGATTCCTCCCCCGTCTATGAGCGCGTGGGCATCGGTTATCGAAACAAAAGATAACAACAGAACCTAACTTTATGATGTAAAGCTTTATGTTGACGGGTATAACAAAAACACTTTCACATTTAAAATATTAAGAATGTGTGTAGAATTCGGGCTAAGAATGGGTAAGTATTTTTTAACAGAGATCAGTGGAAGCGATTAATTCATCCAGTCTTAGCCCAAGACAAAGGATCTAACACATGGGCCAAGTTTCTTGGCGCTAAGAATTAAACAAATGTCTTACCAAATATCTCCTGGTGATGTTCTTGAGTGGAGTCCTGGAGGCAAGTTAGACACACACGAGACTAAAATTGGCCAATATTAGCAAGTGAATTATCTTTACTTTACCAGACTCCACGCAGCGTCTTCAATCAGCAAATTCTTCCGGCACCAACCACGTGCATCGGATTCACTCAAGTTTTACAATGTTCGTTAAAATACTATTTTTATCACAATTAACCGGTGCCAGTTATTGATCAAGGAAGTGGCAATCAAACGGGTTCTAAATACAAGATCAAAACGCTCACAACACGAAATCTATCCAGAGCTAGGTTTTTTCGCTGATCGCGGGAAACGACAATGAACGAAAAAATTGACAGTTCAGTGTGACCATTGTCAGAAATTTTCAATAGACTAAACAAAATGTTACTCAATCGATCTAATCGATTTGACTTATAAAAAAAACTAATTCTATTTCAAACATCCACCCGCCCCGGACCGGCCTACCGGTCCGCTAATCGGTTGGTAGACGTGACAATGTTGCAACCGCTCTCCTCAGAATCGAACCGTCCACCAAGACCTCAGCAAATCGGGGAACTCCATCAGCCCCAGTTACCAAATGAAGGATGCGCCCCCTGCGCCATCTGAGTGGCGGAAGGTTAGCCTCCTTGATCAAAACGAGGTCTCCAATCTTGGGTGGATCGGTCTTGTCGGTCCACTTAACGCGTTGCTGGAGTATGTGCAAATATTCCAAATTCCAGCGTTTCCAAAAGCTCTGAGTAATCTGGCGTACCAATTCAAAACGCGAGAGACGACCAGGTCTCGTATCAATATAGGGGTACTCAGGCAAGGCGACAAGTGGGCGACCAATCAAAAAATGGCCCGGCGTAAGGGCCTCCAAATCATTCGGATCTGAGGAGATCGGGCACAATGGCCGAGAGTTCAAAACGGCCTCAATCTTACAAAACACAGTTGCGAGTTCCTCAAATGTAAGAACAGACTCACCGATTGTCCTGCGCAAGTGTGTTTTGGCCGATTTTACGGCGGCCTCAAATATACCACCCCAGTGTGGACAATTTGGTGGGGAAAACAACCAATTCATCCCACGTCGGGCAAGCCTATCACCTATATCAGCTTTGTTGGTTTCAAGGAAATTAACAACATCATTCAAATAATTATAGGTGCCCTTGAAGTTAGTGCCGCAGTCAGAACGGATCAAGGAAGGCATCCCTCTGCGGGATACAAATCTGTCAAATGTGGCTACAAACGCCTCGGTCGTAAGCGAGGAGACCAGTTCTAAGTGTACGGCCTTTGTGGAGAGACAAACAAAAACACACAAGTAGGCCTTAACAGTCTTGCTGTTTCGAAGTGTCGACGTTTTCACCAAAAAGGGACCTGCGAAGTCCGTGCCAACACCGTCAAACGTCCTGCTCTCAGTTACGCGATCTGCCGGTAAGTCTCCCATCAAGGGCTGCATGGTAGAAGCCTTGAGCTTATAGCAAGGGATGCAGCGAAAGACTACACTCCGAATAATTCTTCGGGCAGACAAAATCCAAAATTCGCGTTGCAAAATGGCCAAGAGCGCATTACAACCAGCATGCGAATTTTTAAGGTGACGGTCAGTTACCAACAAGCGTACCAAATGACCGTCCTTAGGTAACAAAAGGGGGTGACGTGCTCCGTAAGGGAGGTTGGCGTTCTTGAGACGCCCTCCAACGCGCAAGAGACCCGTATCGTCCAAATAGGGGTTCAATTTAGATACAGCGCCCGATAATTTCAATTTCCCTGACTTGAGGATAGCAATCTCCTTCTCAAAGTGCGCCAATTGCACAGAACGAACCCAAAAGGTGAGGGACTCCTGTCGTTCCTGTGGTGAGAGAAACGGTGTCAGTCGTTTCTGTTGTGGGTGCCTAAAATTAAAAACAAAACGCTTTATCCAAGCAGTGACACCTAACAACTTGTCAAGGGAGCTGTAGCGATTCAACAAAAAATCGGGGTCGAAGGCGCATTCCACCTTCTCAAGAGCGAGTGTTCGTAGACCCGGCAAATTAGAAGTATTCAAAACTGGCGTTCGAGGCCAATCAATTTCTGGTCGACTCAACCATTCCGGACCCCACCACAGCGAATGACCTATCAAACTAGGCGTCAAGCATCCGCGCGAGGCACAATCAGCGGGGTTGAGCTCACCTGGCACGTGTCTCCAAACAAGTTTGACTTCGGATTTCTGGATTTGGGAAACGCGATTAGCGACAAATACCTCCAAAGTGTGGACAGAAGCCTTCAACCAACAAAGAACAATTTGGCTGTCTGTCCAGGCGTAGGTCCCATTAATGCAAATGCTTTTACCCAAAGTACTGGACACGTGGTTCAACAAGCGTACAAGAAGGGCTGCTCCCGAGAGCTCCAATTTTTGAATGGTCAAAGATGTCCGAAGGGGTGCTACCTTGCTCTTCGCCATGATCAGGGAGACTCTCACCTGACCCGAGGCACTGACTGTGCGCAAGTACACCACGGCCGCGTGACCACGTTCCGAGGCGTCACAAAACCCCTGAAGGGTGGCCTTGTACTTCCCGGGAGGAAGGATGGGACGAGGCAAGGAGATCTCGTTGACGGCAGGAAGTGAGGATACAAAAGAGGTCCATTCCTCAACAAGAGTGC
Organism: Euclidia mi; assembly: GCA_944739405.2. Lineage (NCBI taxonomy): Eukaryota > Metazoa > Arthropoda > Insecta > Lepidoptera > Erebidae > Euclidia > Euclidia mi. Next base: position 23,328,666 of record OX123188.2, read on the forward strand.
CGTGCAGAGGTTCGTCCCAGGTCAATCCTGCTGTCCAAAGCTTCTGCAAGAAGCATTTTGCCCAAAATATAATTGGACAGATCCAACCGTTCGGATCAAAGGTTCTGGCGACAGTAGACAACACGAGACGTTTAGTCCAAGAACAAGGCAATTTCAAGTCTACGTTGTACGTAAAGATGTCTTGGACTGGTCTGTACTGAACGCCGAGAACAGCCATCATGGCGGGGTTGTCAACAATCTCAAACAAATGTGGATCTTGCTGATGATCCTCTGGCAAGCCTTCCAAAAGCGCTGGCGAGTTGGAAATCCATTTGCGCAACTCATAACCAGCGTAGGCCAAAATACCTATCAATTCGTCCCGCAGGAGGATCGCCTCGTCCGCTGTGGAGGCGCCCGAGCAAATGTCATCGACGTAAATATCGTCCTTCAAGATGGCGGAGGCTCTTGGGAAACGTAGGCCTTCGCGGTCTGCGAGCTCCCAAAGAGAACGTATTGCCAAGTAGGGGCTTGACCTTAACCCGTACGTATTTGTATTGAGCTCGTAGACGACTATGGGATCGCGAGGAGACTCTCTCCAAAGGATCAGCTGGAAGCGACGGTCATCAGGGTGGATAATCGTCTGCCTGAACATCATTTTTATGTCGGCCACAAAGACAACCTGATGTCGTCGGAAGCTGGTGATGACGTCACAAAGGTCCTTGACCAACTTGGGACCAGAATGCAAGCACTGGTTCAAGGATACGCCTGTTGAAGTCTGCGCAGAACCATCAAACACTGTGCGCAGCTTGCCAGTCGATGGCTTCAATACCGCATGATGCGGGAGAAAGTAATGCTCCACCGAACGCCAATCCAAATTTGACACAGACATGTGTCCCAACTGTTCATATTCCCTCATGAACTCAATATACTTCTGTCTGAGCTCCGGATCACGACCCATGCGACGCTCCATGGCCAACAACCTCCTTTCGGCTAAAGGTCGTGACTCACCAAGCGGAGGCCGAACAGACAGGAAGGGTAGCCTCGTAATAATCCGACCAGAACGGAGTCGACCAGTGTTGTTCTGGAAGAACAGCTCGCACTCCTCATATTCTGGATTCAAACGGGCAACTTGAGGGGGCTCCTCTATCTCCCAAAACCTCTGAACCGCATCAGAGAGAGCGGAGCCTACAGCCAACAAATTGTCAAGTTCAGGTGGAGGGGGGTCCCTAGGTACAGGTCCCATCAAAGCAAATCCAAATATGGTCGGGATGGCAGTCAAACCATTTGGCACCAAGACCCGTTTCCCACCAATCAAAATTCCACCGAGGACATCAGAGCCAATCAACAAGTCGATTTGTCCCGGTGTGTCAAATTTGGGGTCTGCCAGTTCCAATCCCGATGTCAAATTCACCACAGTAGCAGGTAGCTGCTTCTGTGGGTGCATGCCCAAAATATTCTTCAACACAATAGCCGAGGTTTTAATCCTCGGGTGTGAAGATTCAACAGGGCCAAACAAAACTTTAACTTGCCCTTCAACATTAGAGGCTACGTCACCTATGCCCCGTATACAATTCGGAAAAGAGCCCATATTTAATTTAACCTGCCCTACCAAATAAGTGGAAACAATGCAACCTTGTGAACCTGTGTCCAATATAGCACGGACAACAACAGAGGTCCCCGTGGGTCCCCAGACCCTAACAGCAACCGTTGGTAGGATAACGGTCTCAATGGGGGAGGTTGGCGTTATAGGGCAGGGGTCAATGACCTATTGTTGCCTGGGCGGCGACCGTTGGCCAGGACCTGGCAAGTCAAAATGAGGGTGCGGCTTAAAGTCCTCAAAGGCGCGATGACTCGATCCGCGCGCCATCTGTGGGGGGTCATAATGACGCACCCGCCCAAAACGAGGTGGGCGCGAGTCAAGGCGGGGACGCTCCGCCAAAGGAGGGGAATACCTGGGGCAGCAGTCATGGTGCTGGTGACGCTGGGCGGTCGCACATTCAGGTGCGCGAGAGAAAGGAGGCGTGCGCACGCTACGGTTCTCCAAGCGGGGTGAGTGGCGATCAATTGAGCGAGGCGACTCTCGGCTACGCGCCGGTGAGCCTCGGCTGCCACCTTCAAAACACCCGCCCGTGCGCGGCGTCGGCTGGTTGGACAAGCGGCCTACCTCTCTGGCATTCATGCAGAGAATGTCCAAATGCTGTCCTCCACAGTGAGGACAGGGGCGAGAGTTTGGGCAGTCTCGCTGGTAGTGGGACCCCAAACAAGAGAAGCAAAGGCGGCGGGCATTCGCGATGCGCCTACGAGAGGCGACATGCAGGTCCAAGAATGCCCTACAACTGACCGTTCTGTGCCCCGTGACCTTGCAGTAGGAGCACTCCACTGGGCTCTGCGTGACTGCAAAGCGAGGAGGGCGCCGGTCAACACTGGCTCGGGTGTGAACGCGAGCCTGCTCCTTGACCTTGGGCGGCTGCGACTTAGCCGGCGTGTCACCACCGGAGTTTTCCAAGACCCGGCACTCATCCTCCAGGAACTTCTCCAGGTCAGCAAAGGGGGGCAGATGGGTCGCGCTATCCCCACCAAAGCGCTGTTCAAAACGCGACCTCAGGTCGGCAGGCAGCTTCTTCAGCACAATGTGCACCAATAGATAGGACCATTGGTCCACGGGCAGGTCAAGGCACTTAAGTGCGTTGATGGCCACCAAAAGCGGGTTCAACAGTTGGGTGCGCAACCCAGAGACCCGGGTGAGCGTCGGCAAACCCAAAATCTGCTCAATGTGCGTGTCTGCGAGGCCACGCTTATTATGGTACCTACGGGCAATTAGGTCCCGAGCCGTCTGGTACGCCTCGTCAGACACGGGCAGATGCTGGATGAGGCCCTTAGCCTCCCCATCCAGAACCGACATTAGATAGGCCAATTTTTGTGCTGGCCGAAGGTCAGCCCTGTCATTGACCAGGCTGTCGAACAAGTTAATGAAGCCCAGGTAGCTTCCCAGGCAGCCATCAAAATGGGGGAGGTCCAAAGTAGGGAGCCTACTCACCAGCCCCGGTGCTGACCTAGGAAGCTCCTGCTTCAGGCCGGGTTGCCCTTCCCTATCGGCAACTAGTTGTCTCGCAGTATTGGAGACAGCATCATACAGGTCTAAGACCTGGGCATAGTCTTCGCTGACCTTATTTCGCTGGTCAGCGGTGAAATCATTGATTGACACTTCAAGACAGCAAGTGCTGAAAGTGCGGAATTGCTGTTCCACACTTGCCAGGCGATCGTCAATCCGCTCGTACCTTTGAAGTAGGGCCTGCTGGCGATCAGGCCGGTTCACTAAAGCACTGGCTGAGGCAAACCAGCGCAAATCTGACGCAATAGCACCAGCAGCCGCACGCAAGTCCTTGATAGCTGACATAATCAAAATTTCAAAAGAGCCCGGACAAGCGTTAAACAATATTAACAATCAAAACTTATTTTTTCTCAATTCTTTGAAACCAACAAAGTATTAGCCTGTTTACTGCAAGTGCAGGCAAGTGACAGGTATTTACTGCCCAACAAAATTGAAGGTTTCAGTATATTGAAACAAACACAAAAGTTATCAAAGTTATAACTTATAACAAATTAATAAAGTTGAAACTTCAAATTAATTAATGAATTATTTGCAACAGACAGACTGGCTGTGGTTCTTTGAGATATACAATAGTAAGTAAGCACAGAATAAGTGTTACCTAGCAATATTATCTATATTATAACAAAACAAAGCTTACCAATGTGACCCGCCCAAGTGGCAAGGTCAAGTTGGTTATAATGTTTATGAATATATGCAATGAACTAAATTTACTAAATTTATTGATACATACAGCTGTTATGTATCCAAACAAACTGACTTATTAATGCAACAACAAATTTAAGTTAGATTTTCCAACAATACAAATCAACAATTACTGATTGAGGTTATGTGACTATGTGTTTCAAATTATCTAGGTCAACTTATACAATTAAATATTATGTATTTTAGACAATAACTGACCTGACAAACACTACAATACTGTCTACAAGGTGAGATATATAGCTCATACAACACCAATCTGAGTTCAGATACAATCAACGGCTAAGCTAAACTTGTAAGTTTACAATATAGGCACAGTTAACCACGCTCTTGCTATCAAAAAGTTATGTGTAGAATTCGGGCTAAGAATGGGTAAGTATTTTTTAACAGAGATCAGTGGAAGCGATTAATTCATCCAGTCTTAGCCCAAGACAAAGGATCTAACACATGGGCCAAGTTTCTTGGCGCTAAGAATTAAACAAATGTCTTACCAAATATCTCCTGGTGATGTTCTTGAGTGGAGTCCTGGAGGCAAGTTAGACACACACGAGACTAAAATTGGCCAATATTAGCAAGTGAATTATCTTTACTTTACCAGACTCCACGCAGCGTCTTCAATCAGCAAATTCTTCCGGCACCAACCACGTGCATCGGATTCACTCAAGTTTTACAATGTTCGTTAAAATACTATTTTTATCACAATTAACCGGTGCCAGTTATTGATCAAGGAAGTGGCAATCAAACGGGTTCTAAATACAAGATCAAAACGCTCACAACACGAAATCTATCCAGAGCTAGGTTTTTTCGCTGACCGCGGGAAACGACAATGAACGAAAAAATTGACAGTTCAGTGTGACCATTGTCAGAAATTTTCAATAGACTAAACAAAATGTTACTCAATCGATCTAATCGATTTGACTTATAAAAAAAACTAATTCTATTTCAAACAGAATGGATGTATTGTTTTAAATTCAAATGATATCTACACGACACTTCACCTCTCGTTAAAACTAGTTAAAAAGTCTAGTTAAAACACTATTAATGGACTGATAAAGCTATTGTAACTCGAAGATATTGTAACAAATATTTTGAAATTAAACTATTTATCTGCTATTCTAGTTTCCTCGCCAAATTTGCTAAGTTCCTTTATCTTTCCTGTTCAATAGCTAATTGAAACTGCCTAGCGCAGATAAACCAAGGAATGCTCGTACGTGTGCCACATGCATGAATGAACAGAGCTCTGCTGTGCGGCTTAATGTACTTCGTCTGGCGATGTTGCACCGATCGCCTCGGAACGAATGTTGAAGTGTGTTCTCTCGAAAGATAGAGGCCTGAATACGACTAAGTGGCTGTACGGATACTGTTTAAATTTTGCTGTTAGTCCATAGGTCCACGAAGCAACGACAATTTATATCGGCTAGAAATAGTCTAGTGGATCTCAGTAAAATGCCAATCAGAGAATATCAGGTTTAACCACACGGTGCACACCATAGACCTTTAGAAGTTTTGTTAGAACATTGAGATGATCATGATGCATCATCATCTCAGTCTAGAGACGCCCACTGCAGGATGTAGGCCTCTCCCAAGTTTCTACACACAGACGGATCTTGAGCCGCCCGCATCAGTTATACGCGTATTAACTTATTAATTATCCCTTGCTCTGTTCTTCAGAGGAACTATTTCTTTGGGTTGCGGAGGTCAGACGGTAGTCCCTCTGTGGAAAGGCAAATTTTTTTCTCATCGGGTTAGACTAGTAAGCGAACCAAGGGCTTCAAGGCGAAATATTTGTATGTAACCGGTACAATACTAGGGCGGGCAATAGCTACTTAAAGCAATTACGTATTATTTTTCCCTATAACTTTAAAACATGTCGTTAATCACGATTTTTCGAAGTAAATTAAAATTGGTTTCAGGATTTTTAGGCTAGTAGATAAATTTTGTGACAAAAAGACAACAATTACATCGAGAAACTTGAATTATTTTAGTGCCAGTGGGAACGCTCGCTGAAGTGCCACCCACCATTTTATTCCTTGAATAATTTAAACATAATTATTCAGTTCATAGTTAGGCTAGTCAAGAAAAGAAACTGGCTCAAAAATTTAACAGATTTTTTATTTTTATTTTAAGGTCTACAATTTGCAAAGGAGGTACTCATTATAGAGTTCCAGCACGAGTCTTTGAATGCTGAGAATCTCAAGAATAGTAACTAGCTCACTAGAGACATAAGGACATATTTATTTCTGAATTTTAGTTTTTTACAACACTTATACACCACTATTTTTCAATTAGTACAAAAATTTTAACAGGGCACTAAGTATCTTTAACTGATCATATTTATGTAGTCAAAAAATAAAAACACTAAGTCCCAAAACTGTCTCAAAACTGTCCACAATAATACGTAATAATTGGTAAATGCATCACTATTACTATGACCGACTCGCGTACTATCATAGTAAACGGACCCATTGATAAATACCCACCCTCCCCTCTGCGCCTGCGCCGCGCCCCGACGATGCTACAAACAGTGTTAAATTGCTAGCGAAAGTGAACGTATACGTACGTACGAATAAATATTTTTTCGTTGCAAAAGTTAATTGTTTGTCTACGTTTGCCCGACGCGATGGCCTATCATATCAGTTCATATCACGGGAGTATGTAGCTATGCTACGTGCGTACTTTTTGAGTGGAAAAATCGCGAGTGCAGCTGTGTACACATGGACATCATTTTGTGAGTGTACAAGAGTGAGCCGGTTAGTGTTGAACAATTAAAAGCATATTGGATGCTTTTGACGAAGTGAAAAGACTGTAATCTGTGTATTGATAACGCTTGTGGACATTTCGAAGGACAATGGAAATACTTGTAAGTTTTGTAAATAATACCAACTTAAGTAAATAATAATTTGAGGCGGGCGGCTCAAATTCGGTCTGTGTGGAGAACCTTGAGGGAGGCCTATGTCCAGCAGTGGACATCTCTAGGCTGACGATGACTCTCTATGATGATAAAATAATATTTGTAAATAGCAGATGATTCTAACTTCATAAATACGCCAAAATTACTCTTTTCTTTTATTACAGAATACCTTTTTTTATTTTGATATGTGTTTGCTTTCTAAATACATACCTCCATATTTAATTACTTGTAAAACGGTAAATTTTAAAAGTATGAAGGAGAGGGTAGAATTAAAAAAAATAAAAAGTAACTACCTACATTTATTATTTTGCTTCATTTTATTGTCTAAGGCTACCTACATTATAAGTGCGACGGAAAAAATGCGTAAGAGTAGGAAGGAAAGTAAATACTATCAATGAAGTAGTGAATGGATTGTAAAATATGTCTATGATTTTGGTGAGATTTTCTACAAAAAACAAATGATTATAACTTTGCTATTTATAGATATTATGAAATTCTTACGTCACATATATGATAATTATGTCTTCGCTAATATGTCCTTAAAGTTTTTGTACTAATTAAAAAATAGTGGTGTATAAGTCAAAACCCAATTCTAGATGATGCTGGCTTTTCCTAGATAAATGACTTCTTGAAAAGAAAGGCCGAAACAAACTAACAGTCATTGCTTATTTATTCTGTTATTTCAATTTCTTTCATCTTTTCTTGATCTTTTAAAGTCCAGACTTAAATGAGTTAAGTATGCGAGTGCAATACAGGATATCGTCTGGCACTTCCGACTGACTCAACCCACTAATGGCCCACATTCAACAGCCATAGTACGGCTCAATCTTGATTGAGGGAGCCAAAACGAGCCAAAAGGGCATGGGACATGTAGTTGACTACTGGTCAAAATATGGTGTATTAGACATTTCTTAGATCAGACCTTGGAAGTCAGTGTCAAAACGTAAATAATTTATTTCTAAACTTGCCTTAACCAGTTTATCAACGCCACCGTAGAGTACATTCACTGTACAACCTATAAACGCGCGGCAGTACGACGAAATTACTATCCTAACTATAATTACCAAGTTATCATTTAATTTCGACGAAGCCTGAAATTCCCTTATCGTAGCAAATTGCACTGTAGGCGCGTTTAGAAATAAATTCAACGTAATAGAATCAGTTTTCATCTCTTATATGCAAAATTAATATGCAGACAAACTCATCGTGTATAAAATGTTATGTGCCTTTTTAACTTTGGCACGCAAATTGTTATAGAAAGTGGGTGCAAAATAATTGCTGAAATCTTGCAGCGCAATCTTGGACTATGAAAAATATTTACTTACCTTCTGGATTATTATAGCCAACATTATGATACTTAAAACTGATATAAACTCGGATCAAGCACCACTAAATATTCGACAGCTGAGTTGGCTATTAAATTTACTTGGAGCCTCCAAGTATAGGTGCTTCATTAAGTACAAGTCGTAATAAGAATTTCCACTAAAAACTTTTGCAAAGTAATTAATTTGTGATATATTTAATATGGCTGAAGCGTGGCAAATTTTCTTAAAACTTTTATTATGAATACCAGAGAAGCTAGATCGGAAAGTTTTAAAACTTTGTTGAGATTGTGGCCAGAAATTGGCCTGTGGGTTCTAGTTGTAGCACACTTTAATGCGGTAATGAAGCTTTGAACCAATATAATAAATAGCCCTTTTAAGCCAACGCTAGGGTTTTCCACTTGCTGAGTCTCGTGAAATAGTTTGTGTTGCTATTGAAAACTAGATGTTATAATGTGGCCAGAATTAGTTTCGGATACAACTTCCTCCTGACAAAAACATCCATCATAGTCATCTTAATACATAAATACCGTAAAAGGTAGAGTTCCTTTAATATTCAAGAATATATTATTTACAAACAAAGATATAAACAATTGTATTTATAATACAAACCAAGTTGCTGGATAGTCAATAAGAATGTATTGAGATTTCATATCGTGGAATAGTCTGCAACTTCAAATGCAATATTTTCCGGTAACGGCTCTGTGAAATATTGAACTTAGAAATATTACATATCAACTCAATTTCATCTGTTATGCTCTGAGTTTCTCTGTTTCGATTTTTTTTTACTCAGACAATTTTTATTCCATAACAATGTACTTACATAATATTATTTAGGTATTTAATTAAACTTAACTTAATTTTTAAAATACTATCCTACGAAATATATACAAAACAAGCAAAACGAAAAAAGAAAATAATTTAGAGGGCGTCATAAAAGTCCTCCACATCGCCGTCAACCGGGAGCGTGACCAGAACGCTGGCAGCATTGCCACGTTGTATGGCAATGCTAAACTTCTGGGACAAGTACACCCCAGCCTTGGTGGTCACACGGGTGAGTTAATGTGTTTGAATTAGTCTGTCAATATATAGAAACCGACGCCTCCGGGCTCCACAGATAATCAAAACTAGTGTTGAAATTTTATTTACGCATTCTTATTTACATTTCTACATCTTTTATAAATTAAATGAATTCTTCTTTTCTCCGAATAGGACTAAGAAGTTCTGAAGAACGTTCTGATTGGTAGTGCCGAAATCGTTATACATACTTATGCGAATAAGTGTGCTATACCACGATGTTTCAGGATTGTAGTAGTGCCAGCCGTGATGTATCTATACAGTTACACCATGGCTAACGGTGATGTACCTATATTACAATCATCTGTATATATAAAATCCTTGCGTTACTGACTGACTGACAGACAAGCTACAGTCAAAGCTATTGGGTGTACGAAGCTGAAATTTGGCATGTATGTTCCTTGGGGACCGTAGGGGTGCACTAAGAAGGGATTTCCCGAAATACCCACGGGATCGGTCAAAACAGATAAATTAAAAAAAATGTGCAGGCGTAGCTGCTAGCGTCCTCTAGTATTTTATATGTTTCTAACATTTCCTCATACATTTAGAGAATATTTTTTGTGTCGTGGTTTCTACCACTTTAATAGTAATAATATAGTATACTAATTTTGTTGTTCATATGGTTCTCCTTATGAACAACAAAAGTAAATAATAGTCATACACATACACACACATCAACAGCCTTTAATAGTCCACTGCTGGACTAGACCTCTCCTTTGAAAGGAGGAATTGGCCTACTATACCACGCTGGCCAAGCGGGTTGGTATAGGGTTTGTATCAAGTTTTCCTTCTCTTACAGTGCTGTTCTCTGCATACTATGCTCCCTCTGTCGGCTCTTACGACACCCATGGAATTATATGGGGTGGTGACAATTCGTATTCTTAATCCGTCACCACAAAGACAATAGTCATAGAGAGCAATTAATTATTATTTGTTGGTAGATGACTCGAAATTTAGTATCACCGCTTAAAGCAGTACCATGTGAACAATGGCAGCATAAACTACTATACTCTACATTTATTCACAATCAGTGAATTTTCTTTAAATCGACATAATTTAAAACCTAAATTTATCTTCTATTTATTAATTGATCAGTAAAATCTGAATGCCTGCCTACTTTCGGAGTCAGGGTATAACTTATTACGCAAATGGAAATTATAAATTTCTTCAAAGGAAACAACAATACATTTGCTATAGCTTCGCTAATGTATCGGAAAATGAATTTATTTCCAGTAAAACTGTGGAAGATTGCTATCCATCAAAGTAATTGCCTATTTCATGCCCATTTTCCATGATCAATAAGGTGTTTCAAATTGTATGATCCAATGCCAAATATACACCACTACTTTTTTATTAGTACAAAAAATTTAACAGAGCACTAAGTATCTTAAACTGATCATATTTATGTAGTTAAAAAATAAAAACACTAAGTCCCAAAACTGTCCACAAAAATACGTGATAATTGGTAAATGCATAACTAATACTATGACCGACACGCGTACTATCATAGTAAAATGAACCATTGATAAATTCCCCCCCGCGCCCCTCTACGCCTGCGCCACGCCCCGACGATGCGACAAACAGTGCTAAATTGCTAGCAAAAGTGAGCGTATCTAATTTCGTTGCAAAAGTTAATTGTTTGTCTACGTTTGCCCGACGCGATGGCCTATCATATCAGTTCATATCTCGGGAGTATGTAGCTATGCTTCGTGCGTACTTTTTGAGTGGAAAAATTGCAAGTTCAGCTATGTACCCATGGACATCTTATTATGAGTGTACAAAAGTGAGCCGGTCAGTGTCAAACAATTAAAACAGTGCATATTGGATGCCTTTGACAACGGTGGTGGACATTTCGAAGGACAATGGAAATACTTGTAAGTTTAGTAAATAATACGTACTTAAGTTAATAATAATTTGATGCGGGCGGCTTAAAATCGGTCTGCGTTCTCCACTCACCTTGAGAAAAGCCTATGTCCAGCAGTGGACGTCTCTAGGCTCACATGATGATGATAAAATAATTATTTGTAAATAGCAGATGATTCTAACTTCATAAATACGCCAAAATTGCTCTTTTCTTTTAGTCCAGAACACCTTCTTTTATTTTGATATTTGTTTGCTTTCTAATTACATACCTCCGTATATCATTCCTTGTTAAACGATACATTTTACCGGTCCTAAGCCCGAATGAAGTATGAAGGAGAGGGTAGAATTAACAAAATTAAAAAAATAACTACCTACATTTATTATTTTTCTTCATTTTATTTTCTATGGCTACCTACATCATAAGTGCAACAGAGAGAATGCGAATGAGCAGGATGGAATATTATCAATGAATTAGTGAATGGATTGTAAAATATGACTATGATTTAAGTGAGATTTTCTACAATAAACAAATGATAATAACTTTGCTCTTTATTGATATTATGAAATTCTTACGTCACAAATATGATCACGTATTCTAAAAAACCACTTTCTATTTGATAAAAAGTGACCAGCGTTATCCAAGTTGCATTCAAATCTTTACTTTCAGAGCTCGACTCCCGTGGTCTTACCAGATTTGACAGGATAGGCACTTTTTCACAGAGCGACTGTCGTTTTATCTCCACAGCCCAAAGAGATAATGATATTCCATTCCTTGGAAACAAAATATTCTATGACAATAGGAAAAAAGTCTTCAAAACTGCATAGATTCATATAAATTACTTACTTGTACAAAATCTAACCATATACATTTTCACGAATTAGTTCTTAACGTTACAAAGTATTTATTTTACCCGCTAAACCTACTCACTTGTTCTTAAAATAGCTATGTTCCTGCTAAACAGATAATTGAAACTGCTTAGTGCAGATAACTGTGAATATGCTTACACGAGTTCCACGTCTAAGAAGGATCAGGGCTCCGCTATACGTCTTAATGGGTTTGCATTAGTCTGTCAATATGTAGAAACCGACGCCTGCGGGCTCCACAGATAATCAAAACTAGTGTTGATATTTTATTTACGCATTCTTATTTACATTTCCACATCTTTTATAAATTAAATGAATTCTTCTTTTCTCCGAATAGGACTAAGAAGTTCTGAAGAACGTTCTGATTGGTAGTGCTAAAATCCACATACATACTTATGCGAATAACTGTGTTATACCAAGATGTTTCAGGATTGTAGTAGTGCCAGCCGTGATGTATCTATACAGTTACACCATGGCTAACCGTGGTGTACCTATACTACAATCATTTTGAAACTATCTTGAGGTTTGACTTGTTAAACCTCGCAAAAATTAGCTCAAATGAATCGAAGTTGAGTCGCGTATTGAATGCATCAATTTCCATCCTTAATAATAATAAATCGTTGGAGAACGAAAAACAACGCACCTTCTGAGAAAATCTTCTCTTTCGAAAATACAGCTCTCTCTTTTTCTATCAATTTACGTTATTTTTAGGTCAAATATTTTCACATTGAATTCCAAGGAAAATATGTCGCTGAATTTGTAGTTTAGTACCCGAATTCGCTGACGAAACACTCGAATAAAATAACTCAGGTAACGGCAAAATATACAGATATTTCGAGAGCCCGAATTATTTCAGAGCCAGTGGGACCGCTCGTCCGCTAAAGTGTCGCCCGCCGTTTTATTGCTTGAATAATTTATATAAATTCTGTTCACAATTAGATTAGTCAAGCAAAAAGGTGACTCCGGAATTTTAGAGGTTGGTAATTCGTAAATCTTTTCAACATTTCAGACATGTTAATATATTTTTACTCTACTACGTTTCTGTTCTATTTCAATCATCAGCCTTTCAGTCACAGTGACTAAAAGTCCACTGCTGGACTAGGCCTCTCCTTTGAAAGGAGGAATTGGCCTACTATACCACGCTGGCCAAACGGGTTGGTACAGGGTTTGCATCAAGTTTTCCTTCTCGTACCGTGCTCTTCTCTGCATAATATGCTCCCTCTGTCGTCTCTTACGACACCCATGGTATGATATGGGGTGGTGACATTCCATATTCTTAATCCGTTACCACACGGGTTCTATTTAGATAGCAAATAAACTTGAGGCTTGCTGCCGGTTAGCGATGTTTGTAATCTGTATATAATTTGACACTTTATAAAAGAGTGAATTAACTAATACTATCACCTATTCGCTATCGGATAACTCATATTAACAGAGTATAAACTTGCTGCAATTCCAAATAATTTTTGTGTTCATCATAGGTTTTAAAGCTTCTCTCTCAAGCTCTGCTAAAATAGTAGCTACAAAAACCACGATTTTGAATCGTTAAAATACTGAAAGCATAGAGCTTGTACACAAAAACTCTTTAAATTACTTACATCTCGGGTTAAACATAAAAAAATAGACGGCTGAATTAGCTATGAACTTTACTTTAAGGCTTATTAAGCACAAGTATAAGTCGTAACTTTAACTTTAACTTTTTTCGTAACCTTTCAGTCACAGTGACTAAAAGTCCACTGCTGGACTAGGCCTCTCCTTTGAAAGGAGGAATTGGCCTACTATACCACGCTGGCCAAACGGGTTGGTATAGGGTTTGTATCAAGTTTTCCTTCTCGTACCGTGCTCTTCTTTGCATAATATGCTCCCTCTGTCGTCTCTTACGACACCCATGGTATGATATGGGGTGGTGACATTCCATATTCTTAATCCGTTACCACACGGGTTCTATTTAGATAGCAAATAATCTTGAGGCTTGCTGCCAGTTAGCGATGTTTGTAATCTGTATATAATTTGACACTTTATAAAAGAGTGAATTAACTAATACTATCACCTATTCGCTATCGGATAACTCATATTAACAGAGTATAAACTTGCTGCAATTCTAAATATTTTTTGTGTTCATCATAGGTTTTAAAGCTTCTCTCTCAAGCTCTGCTAAAATAGTAGCTACAAAAACCACGATTTTGAATCGTTAAAATACTGAAAGCATAGAGCTTGTATACGAAAACTCTTTAAATTACTTACATCTCGGGTTAAACATAAAAAAATAGACGGCTGAATTAGCTATGAACTTTACTTTTAGGCTTATTAAGCACAAGTATAAGTCGTAACTTTAACTTTAACTTTTTTCGTAACCTTTCAGTCACAGTGACTAAACTCCACTGCTGGACTAGGCCTCTCCTTTGAAAGGAGGAATTGGCCTACTATACCACGCTGGCCAAACGGGTTGGTATAGGGTTTGTATCAAGTTTTCCTTCTCGTACCGTGCTCTTCTCTGCATAATATGCTCCCTCTGTCGTCTCTTACGACACCCATGGTATGATATGGGGTGGTGACATTCCATATTCTTAATCCGTTACCACACGGGTTCTATTTAGATAGCAAATAAACTTGAGGCTTGCTGCCGGTTAGCGATGTTTGTAATCTGTATATAATTTGACACTTTATAAAAGAGTGAATTAACTAATACTATCACCTATTCGCTATCGGATAACTCATATTAACAGAGTATAAACTTGCTGCAATTCCAAATAATTTTTGTGTTCATCATAGGTTTTAAAGCTTCTCTCTCAAGCTCTGCTAAAATAGTAGCTACAAAAACCACGATTTTGAATCGTTAAAATACTAAAAGCATAGAGCTTGTACACAAAAACTCTTTAAATTACTTACATCTCGGGTTAAACATAAAAAAATAGACGGCTGAATTAGCTATGAACTTTACTTTAAGGCTTATTAAGCACAAGTATAAGTCGTAACAAAAATATCCGGTAAAACATTTCAGCGTAATTTATTTGTGAAAGTCTTAAATATAACGCTGGTGTAACAAATGTTCTTAAAAATTTTATTTTATAAATTCTAGAGCTCAACCAATGGAAAGTTAGTAAAGCTTTGGTCAACGGATTACTCAGAGGTGGTACAAGTAGCTTACTAAAATAATAGCGAACTGATAAGTTGTTAGAAGTAGTTATAAAGATTCCCACAGGTATGTCACAACATCATACTTGTATTTACTATATTTTCGTATTACGTAATATTTTCTCCTTAAATATACCTTTAAGTTATGTTGCATATAATAATTTATCATCGTTAAAATTAGGCGTTGGTCTGAGATTTATGACCATTACAAAACAACTTTTCTTCGGAAATTTCACCAATTTTGACTTGAATAAATCTAAATTTTCTTGAATATCTCGCAATATATCTCTCATCTCTCGTATAAAATCGTGACATGAATAGCATCGTAGCTGAAGCAGATATTATAAAATGTATTGAATAGAAGAAAGTTATAGCTCTCTATAATACTAGATTAATTCACGAGAAGTTAGAATAAGTACCTATTCACTATCAAGTTTACGTTCACTGACAAATATTTGTTTTACTAGTGGCAAGTAAATCACACCAACGCTTTTTACTGCTGTCAAATTTAATTGCACAAAGACGTAGATAGTGGAATATAGTTTTGTTTGAGAAGTTTAAAAAGTACTAACAAAGTTAGGAAAGTCGAATTTTAAAGGAGTACGGTGGAGATATGGCCAAATTCACAAAGTCCTCGCTTAACTATAAAACCCTTGTTGTTATTAGCGCGGACCAGTAGTGAGACACATAAACCTGCTTTTAATTTAGCCCTGCTTATTATGACAAAGGCTTATTCGGGTGAAGAGTTTTCGTATGAAAAACTTATTAATAATAGTACCACTAAAACCTAATTAACTACTTACTATATTTCTTCAAGCATTCTAACCAGAGGTGTTTTAAGCCAACCTGTCTCTATGCCCAGCAAAAGCCTAGTGTAGTTTTCAAAATTATTATCATCATCATCAGCCGTGTGGTTGACGGCATAGAATACAAGTGTCACCACCCCCTATCTTCCCGTGGGTGTCGTAAGAGGCGACTAAGGGATAACACGATGCAAATACCATCTTTGCGTAGAGACGGAAAACTCGACATCAAACCCTATACGACTGCCTCGTTGGTCTCGCGGCATAAATGTGCGCGTGGGATCGGGAGGTCCCGGGTTCGATTCCTGGGTCGAGCAGTGTTATTGGGTTTTTCTGTCACTAAATTCTCAGTGGCAGCACGGAGTCTGGAAATGTGCCCGGTACGGCAATAGGCTTGCCCCTTATTACGTGGGACTAAAGTATATCTGGCGAAAAGTGGGTGTAGAGATACACCTCTGCCTACCCCTTCGGGGATAAAAGGCGTGACGATATGTATGTACGATATGTGTATCATCAACCTGCCATAGTCCACTGCTGGATATAGGACACTTCAATGGTACGCCACTGAGCCCAACATTTCGTGACCAGCCGATACCAGCCACTGTGGTTATCCGGCTAGGTCGAGTGACGTTATACTTGCGTATAACGTCACTCCACCTAGCCGGATAACCTCCAGCTTTTCGAAATTATGTGCTTATTAAATTAATTAATTAAAGCTGCGCGCTTTAATTAATTAAAGCTTGCTTATCGATAAAAAAGACATATTGAGAAAACCTGCATGTCTTAGTGTCCTCTGTCCTCTAATGTTGTTGACGTTATCACGTATTTAGATTAGACGGTAGTGGCTATTAAAATAAGTAGGTGTGTATCTATTATTTAATGTAATAAGATTTCTTTATTAAATATAATGAAAGCATCATATAACTTACTTTTTGTCATAACTGAATTTCTATTGTGTTTTCCTTGTATAAGGAAAAGAAAACAGTCAATAAAGAAAATAATTATTTAATAAACTTTAATGCCTTAAGAACTTGGCTCCTTTTTAACTTTAACAAGTACTTCAACAAAATATTTAAGTAATATCTGAATTCATAATTTTTTTTTTACATCTGACACATTAACTACTTTATTAGTTATTTTGCTGTTTACCTACTTAAGTTGGTATATTGGTCATTTTATTATTCCCGCCGGCTTAAAAGAGCCCGCGCGTAAGTGTAGTACACAGACCGACGAATAATCCACGAAAATGGTGCAGTGTAAATGTTTAGTATTCGCTTTAACTTCGGATGTATTTTAATTTACGTGTGCTGTGTCCCTTGCGATACTTTTGAAGAAAATTTGGCTTTAGTTAAATTTGCTGATTATCATTTAAATTAATGTTTTTTCTGCATTCAGTGACGATAACTATTTTTGTCCAGTAATAATTTTTACTGTTGCCAGAATTGCTTGTCACCAGAATGTGAAATTTACTTAAATCAGACATAGGTACATACTCAGGGACAGAGAGATAGGATATCTGTTTTACACATTAATTACTCCATAATTTTTTTCATGACCTAAACATACTGGATAGGTCACGTAGTTCCAGTTAACAAGTTTTTAGCGAAGGTGACAATTCAATGTGGATTCGTCTCTGATTTTTTTACAAGTATTCATTCTATGCACCAGATATCGTTTATTTAATTAAAATATTCAAATATGTATTTCTATTAAAATTCCTTTTCATTCCTACGTCGTCATCACATGTGTAAATAGTAATTCCTATTTCCCAATGCAAATATCGGAACAATCAAACGATCATCCCACGCTTGCATCTATGCTACAGGCTTTATGCATCTTACCAACAAATTCTCTAAATAACATTACGTAGGTATACGTATACCAACATTTATAGCAACACGCATCGTGAAATCGTCCTCATGAGAACAATATGTTATATTCAGGAATAGTGAGCCAATACGATATTCAGTTGAAGCACCCCGAAAATATATCTGCGTTTTAAATGCCGTCTTCGGTGTAACTACGCAGAGTATATACAAAAAATATATAATTCGTATGTATATTTATGTACTTATTTACTGACAGTTTCAGGTTGCCTCGTTTCAGAAAAGACCCACATATATGTATTACATTACCAAAACGCTATTCACTGGGGATTAACGCTACTATCTTCAAGGGTATTGACGCTGCCTCAAAGGTAGCACGACATTTTATGATCAGTCATTTAAACATCGGATGGCGATGAATGAGCGAACCACGCGAAATTATCGACTCCTGCGGTCGTTATTTTGCCAGGAACGTCGAAGATATGCCTAACCTATATAAAAAGTTCGTAGGTTCAAAGTTCGGTTTAAGGTTCGTTTCAAAGCGTCTATCAACCATAGTACAGACGCGAATACTACAGTTCTTTGGCCATATCTCTAGACGCGATAACAACTCAATAGAGCGGCTAGTAGTACAAGGAAAAGTAGAGGGAACTAGATCGCGCGGCCGATCACCTATACGCTGGACTGATCAGGTGAAATCCGCAGTGGGTGACAGCGTGTCAGACTGTGCCAGACAGTCTGCTAACCGAGAGATATGGCGGGAGATCGTGAAAAAAGCTGTGTCCGCCTCTATCACCAATGTGGACGCCTCAACGTGACCACGACCGCTCTGCCAAGAGCGAAACGACAGAGAAGAAAATATAAAAAGTTACGCAGTGACTAGCATTTAACAAAATGGAGGATCTTAAGATAGCAATCTTTTTTTGTATTATATATTTATCTTTTTTTGTAGCAATATTTTTTTGTATGTAATTATGATATTTATTGTGTACGTATATCATACGTAATGATGATTGAAAAAATCTCTTTAAAAGATGATTTAATTTCCAGTGCATTAACCAAAAATACAAAATAATCTCATATCAGTTTTATCTTCACTCCACACTTCTTAATAACATAGTTATGAGGAAACTGGAAGTATAAAAGTGGATATTCTGAGAACATAAAACTATCTTTTTCGACAAGTGAACCTGTCGGGAGGAGTTATCATCGATATACTGCACCTTTATCGAATAAACTTATGAGTAGAAATAAGCCTGGTCTCCACTAGGCAACATTTGGCGCGTGACACGTGACGCTCAACATGTACGGCAACGCTGCACAATAGCGCGCGACGTGGCCAGCTGGCGCGCAACATGACGCGCAACATGACGCGCGGCTTGTTGTTTTTAAAGAGCATCGTAAATTGAGCATCAATTGTTGTCGAGTGGAGACGTGACGCGCAACAATGTCAGTAGTGTGGTGTAACGAACGAGTGCTCAAATTAATCGAGCTGTACCAAAACCATGAATGTTTATGGAATACTGCTCACAGAGACTATAAAAATATATTAAAAAAAAACTTTTCTTTTCGATGCATTTTTAGATAAAATTATAACCTCTGCCGCTGAAATCAACACAAGTTCCGCGGGTGCCATGTTGTCGATGACTGACGTAAAGTAGTAGATGTGTAGACAGACAACGTGGTTCAACAAAAGTTGGACGCTGACTTTCAACATGTTGGGCAACATGTTGGGCAACTTGCTGTGCAACATGTCGCGCGCCAAATGTTGCCTAGTGGAGACCCGGCTTTATACTAACAAATATACTCAATATTCATCCCCTTATGATTAAACTAGTCTTGACCCGCGGCGCCATCCACGTTGCAATCGCTCGTCGCGACATGTTTAGTGTCGTAAAAGGTAGTTCACAAACAAAAATCATCATCATGTCAGCCTAGAGACGTCCACTGCTGGACATAGACCTCCCCCAAGGTTCTCCACACAGACCGATTTTGAGCCGCCCGCATCCAACCGCTTCCCGAAATTATATGATGGTATGAACAAAAATCATACCATCATATAATTCCGACGCGACGTGAAAGAAGGAAAAATAGTCACACTTATACGTCATTAGTATGGATAGTGAGTAAAAGGGACAACTGCACCTAAGCTACCTGTTACCTACCCGCCATTACCAGATTTCTTTATTACTTTATTTTTGGTAGCTCGGCATGTCTCATTAGTTTATTTAAAAAAAATTAATTAAGCCGATCTTTAAAGGATTTACCCGCTAAAATACTGCGATAAAACAAGCTTATATGTAGCTGTCCAAAGTCCTCCAGTAAGAGGAAAATTAAAATCCTTCAAGCAGTTCCAATGATTACAGTACATGATTACGTTTCTTTTTACCGAGTAGCAATGAAAATTTTTCTTTAAATC
The DNA here is from genome assembly GCA_944739405.2 of Euclidia mi. Classification (NCBI taxonomy): domain Eukaryota; kingdom Metazoa; phylum Arthropoda; class Insecta; order Lepidoptera; family Erebidae; genus Euclidia; species Euclidia mi. The sequence goes on from OX123188.2 coordinate 23,348,676, forward strand.
ACAGACGGTAACTTCAGTTTTATTTATATTTATAGATTTGGAGTTCATGAATGTGAAATTTGTCGCATAACATTATTCATTTGAAGCTTTTGTAAGAGAAACCACTTAGCCAAGACTTGAAAAAAGTTTTTTGTTGTATGAATTAATTATGTGGAAAATAAAAAAAAAATACCGGAGAAAACCAGGTAAATAAATATGTGGCAAAAAGGATACATTTGCTGCTAATGTTGTGTCGTATATCCTCGCGTAACTCATTGAAATTTATTTTGGCATACTACTTCCTACTATGCAAAGAGCATAAGCATGTAGGTTTGTGTATAACAATACATTTGTGTTATAAATTATGAACTTTCGAGATTCTTCGTCAGTGTGTTGAAACTTTTATACTACTTTTGATTTGGATATTTTATACACAAATATTAATATTTCTTGGAAAAGTCATTCGCATTATCCCTACTAATATTATAAATTTGAAAGTGTGTATGTATTTATGTATGTATGTATATATGTATGTTCCGTTTTCACGCTAAAACGCCTGAACCGATTTTGTTGAAATTTAATATAGAGATATATTGGAACATTGAGACGGACATAGGCTACCATAAGTTGCAAAAATTTAACTCGGAGGGATTGTAGGGAGGGTAGAAGTTTGTACGGCACAAATTTACCTCTTGAAAGTAAGAACGCATGCGCTAATAATTGAGTGCTGCGCATGTGCCATCACATATCTGTCACGTCATACATAATGTCTTATTGTGCACGTTGATTAAATTTAGTTATATTATTTTTTATTTTAAAATGACAACTCCCGCATTAGGACTGAATCCTGTGTCGTGGGGGACTTTACAAACATTCAACTAACGGACACAATGAACACCCAGACTCGAAACAACAATTTACGAATCACACAAAGTGTTGTCTCGTGTGGGGATCGAACCCACAACACTTCGGTGCAGTGTCAAGCGGCGAGGCGGCCGCTTAAACCACTACGCCAACCGTGCAGTTATTTAATTGTTCGCATATATAAACGAATAGTTATGTAATAAGCTTAAATGACTGAAACGATTTTCCCTACAAATATTAAAAATGCGAAAATGTTTATAGAGATATTTGAAAGATATATTGAATGTGGATTAGAACATGGCTTTGATATTTGACTGTATGCAATGTGATTTTATTAGGTATGTAATATGTACCTTTCGGTAGATATCGGTAGAAAAGTGACCGAGTTACTTTGTACCCTATAGAGTTTCTGAAGTCTTTAGAATAATCAGGAGTGTCTTCAGACAACTTGAGACTGAAAGTAGATTTGTGTTACCCCGAATTTAACGCGCGCGAAGCGGCGGGCAAAAGCTATTTCATTAAATAAAATTTTAAATCTAATCCCAAAATTTTCAAAAAGCTCCAGAAACGCTTAGCAGAAATGAATAATAAATACTAACATACAGACAATCGATTCATGAGAAAAGATTAACACTACTAATAGAATCTAGTGCAATAAATTACAGGGATCACGAGGGAAATTCACTATCGGAGTGAATCCAAGGCGCTGGGTCAAACTAGGGTCAAGCGCTTGTTAAGGCGGTTATATGCTCGACCAAGGTTACGGTAAGGGTCGCAAATAAATAATAGAACTGTTAATGTATTAATCAGCCGGCAAACAAATGATAGGAAATTATTTCTATCGGGAAAATATCACCAAGAATATTCCATTGAAAGAGTTTCCTTTTCATTCTACGATTCTTAATTATTGTAATAATTTATGATAATGTCCACTGCTAAGGATAGTAATGAGACGTTAGATAATAATGTGTATTGTCTCATAGATATTACGGTATTGTGAGAAAATGCTAGGATATGGTTGATTAAATAACACGATTAAATAGCATTTTGTAACAAGACATCTCATTTTCATAAAATTTACCGATACTACTCACAAAATAGCTGTAACAGCTTCTACAAGACCCGTTAATAAACTTATAATATGATGTAAACAAATCAAATTGTAGATTTAAAATTGCTTATCTCTTAAGCACTTTTCATCACTGAGAAAATGTTAGTTTTCTTAAAATTTACTTTAGCAAGATTAATATAAGTAGATAAGCTTAGCGAATATTTTAAACCTATTATAGTAGACGAAAATCTTGTTTGTCCATATCAATAATTCTATATTAATTTTCTATTGTAGTCCGTATTAGTGCCCGTTGACCCGCCGAGTCTTTAATTTCGGTCCTTATTGAGGTTCAAGAAAGCAAACAATGAAAGACTCTAGAAAAAGATAAGTTGAATGTTACTGATATTGCGGCGAAATGGCAACATTTTATATTTCAAAGAATGTCTTATCTTGCGATGACGTTTTAATTTTCTGTATCTCTGCAGCTATTAATATGTTTTATATGTTTTGTAGAATTATTTGAAGATAGAATGAAACAAACATATCTTTAAAATAATTGCCATTTTTTCTCTGAAAGATCTTAAGCCTCTTTCGTCTCGAGTTGCACAAGATTTTGATTCACTTTTAGATATGTAACTCGCCCTGTAAAACAGCATCTAGTAATGTATGTAGTGGATGAAGAGAGCTCCACTTATATTTAAGACTGTGGGGGGTTTTGTATGTTACCTTCATTGGGGCTGGCGTACCAACACGTGAAATTCATACATACATAATAATAGATGGTTGAATCATATATATATCTGTTTCAACCTTTGGATAGCCGATATTTTTTGGTCTTGCGCTGAATAGTTCACCTAACATTATCAGAGTTTGGGCCCGGTGTACTCAATAAAACTACTCTTCTCAATCCATAAAACAACGAAGGCATACGAACTGCGAGCTGCGTTAGGAACAAAAAATTTATAAATAATAAAAAGAAATAAAAATAAGATCGAGTAAAAAAATGCTTAAAAATTAAGTTTGTTGTATGGTAAATAATACTTACTACCCTTTAATATTTACTTTATTTTTATTTAATTATTTATTTTGAAAGATAATATACAACTATATATTCTTTGGCAATTTTAATAAAAATACGAAAAAAAAAGTTTATTGTATGGGATCCTAAATGTTTTCATTTTTTTTTAGTTATTGTTGTTATAGCGGCAACGAAAATACATAATTTGTGAAAATTTTAGCTTTCTAGCTATCACGGTTTATGAGATACAGTCTGATGACAGACATACAGATAGACAGCGGAGGCTTAGGTAATAGGGTCCCGTTTTTACCTTTTAGGTACGGAACCCTAAAAACGATTCAGCTTTATACTGCCAATATGTTATTAAATAGATTATCGCCATTTAATCAACTGTTGTGAAAACGACACTATACTAAATTCGAAAGTGTAATCTGTTTGCCATCGATATCGTAAACAGGGTGCATGTTTGCGGTCCTTTTAGCGTCGCAGCTAACCAAACAGTTCTGTCTACACAGATGAACAATTAACCGTATTTGTTTTAGTTGCCGGTCAGCCACCTATAGTGATGTAATGAGGATCTTCTGAAATGATGCTCATTATTCGGGAGCACTGAGGCATCAGGCCCAGACACCTGTCAAAACTGTCAAAGTCCCTATATTTTCGTACGTCTGTGATTGTTTGCATTATGTGTGTGTACGCGTCTGTAATATCTGACGTCAGTTTGGATCTGACGTATACTAAACGCCGTCTGGTGATAGAAGAAATATCAAACACCCTCGTTGTAGTGTAGTTAACTCCAAGCGTTTTGTTTTTTTGATATTGAAAACACTATTAAGACTCGTTCTATTTCAGTAATTGCTGTGCCGTTATTGGTGTTGTTTGACGATATGTATCAAGTTTTAAATAACGTGTTTGTTTGTCACGTCATGTCGGGCTGAATCACGTTAATGTTTACCTACTTTAAGCCATAGCATTCTATTTGGTGGTCTACTGTTCATGATCAACATCATTATCATCAGCCTGCCTTAGTCCACTGCACCTGACCTGAGACACTACTGAACCATATTTTCAGCGTTTCGTGTCCAGCCGCTGCCAGCCACTTTGCGTATATCGTCACTCGACCTAGCCGGGGGAGTCATACACTACGTTCGGCGTCCACTATACAATTCATATCAATTTCTATACATCTATAACTTGATTACGCGATGCATCCAGTGTAAAGATTGACTTAACCTTTATTTTAAGTTGTCAGACTGAATTTAAAATTCTACATAAGATTTATACATAATTATCATTCAATAATTTTAGTACTAGAAACGTAAAAATAATTGTCACTTTTCCGTTATCGAATCGTATACAGGAGGCAATAAGATTTACACAAAGATCCTTATCACGCTAGATACATAAATTATAACCCAGAAACTTGCCAAATTTCCTGTAGCCTCCCCTTGTGAAGGGACAAACACAACACTGCCGACGGTCGAACTTTTTCGTGTGGTGCGAAAAAATGTAGTTTTAACAGTCGTAAATAGAAGTGTTACATCTATTATTTCAATGTACGACACCCAGCTAAATAGAGCCTCGTTTTGTTTTCGGTCATTGTCGCTCGCTAAGTTATTTGGTAGAAATATTGGTAATAAAATGTTATGTAACCAGTAATATGATATTCAAAATATTACAGTTATATAATTATGTCAATTAAATTAAGTTAATATTGAAAATAGTCATTATGGTAGCAAAAACTTTGATAAAACTAATTTTATTATGAAATTTCACATGACTATTAGAAGGTAGGCATTTACCCGCCTTTTAATAGTCTACACTATAATATTATAAAGAGGAAAACTTTGTATTTTTGTTTGTAATGGATAAACTCAAAAACTACTGAACCGATTTTAAAAATTCTTTCACCATTAGAAAGCTACATTATCTGCGAGTAACATAGGCTATATTTTATTTTAGAAAAAATAGGCGTCCGTAAGATATTTGGGTTTTCCGGGTACGTAAAGTAGTTCCCTCAGGACGCGGGTGAAACCGCGGGAAACGGCTAGTGGTATATAAACAACATATTATACGCAGGTAGGACCGATTAGATCATTCAAACTGCCAGCAATATTTGCGCTAAGTATAAAAAAGCCTATTTCATTCTCTAAAACCGGATTAAAAGCTATTTTATCCTTCTCCAGAGTCCGTGTACAAACGTAGGTAGCATTTGTATACTAACTCAAGTGTACGGATAATACTGCTAAATTAAAACATCACCCAGTCGTGTAGGAGTACGTAAGCTGCTTACTTGTGTGATACATCTCATATGTAACTACCACAGAACAGTATTAAGTTGTTTTTATGGTCGTATTCAGGTACCTTGCGTTGGCAAGACGTAAATACTAAAGTAAGGTAAAATATATCTTGTCCTGTTTGCGCTAGATATTTGTGTAAATAATCTGAATTCTGTCTAAATCAGTTAAAGAGCGGAACAAATTTTTATGAGATAGCAGGCAAACGAGTACGCCTGATGGTAAGCGATTACCGCCGCCCATGGCAACATCATAAAGGATACAAGGGCATTGCCAGCCTGGATGGGAAAAGGTAAAGGAGGAAAAGCTAATGAGGGAGGAGGAAAAGAGGATGGGCCTCCAGCAGTCTGCATCACTGAAATAAACGCAATAGTACTTATTATTATAATGTCACTTAATGTCAATTTTCTGATCAAATCACTGATTTCTTCAATTTTTTTTTATTTCGGTTATACCCGAGTTTTAATTATTAAACTTTTCTTTTTGAATTACATTTTAAATCAAAAGAAAATAAATGCCGCGGTCATCTCCCCAAAATTATTTGTACAACGCCATCGAGTCGAAAGTTGTCAAAAGGTGAGACTTTCGTCTGCTACTTATAAAGTTGTTTGTACAAAAACTCGTTACATTTCTTGACATTTTTAAGAAATGAAGGAATATTTTCGTCGCATCAAGAGTGGAAAATATTGTTATTTTAGACCAAGCAATGTTCTTTGGCAAGTTTAATATCGCTATTTATTTTATTTCACATTTTTTTACATCTTTGTTGCCACTTTTTAGGATTCCATACGTTAAAGGAAAAAAAACGAAACTCTTATAGGATCACTTTATTGTCCGTCCATCCGTCGTTCAAGACCCTTTTTCTCAAGAACGCGTGGAGTTAATAAACTGAAATTTATATCAAATACTCAGGTCTACTGCCCCTTGGAGCTATGAAAGAATCAGAATTCTAAACTAACGCAATCAAAAGATATAGGTAGCCTTTTATGCCGCGAATTTCCGCAAATTTTCAAAGGTAAGGCAAGGGATTTAAAACCTAAAAGGTACTTTCCGTGAACTCAGAATCTTGAAATTTGGTAAAATTTTCTTTTTAATTTTTACTTTACTACCCCTTTCCTCGTGAACGCGTAGAGGTACCATATTGAAATTCATATCAATTACCCAACTACGTCTACTTACCCTTGAAGTTATGGAAAAATCAAACTTCTAAGCCAGAGCAATCTAAAGAGGCGGCCGCAGGTTATGCCGCAAATTGCGCAAATTTTCTCGAAAAGGAATCAAAACCTACAGGTTACGTCCAGTCGATCTAGAATCTTGAAATTTGGCATGAAGCAATGTTTTATAGCACATATAAAGGAAAAATTCCGAAAACCTTAACTTTTTAGGTACATCACATTTGTTTTCTTTTTTAAACATGAGGTATGTCAGGATCGTTGCAAATGGTGTTCTGTAGTCTCTGCCTACCCCTCCGGGAAACAGGCGTGAGTCTGTGTGTGTATACCTACATGTTTGTACGGAACCCTCGGTGCGCGAGTCCGACTTGCACTTGCCCAGTTTGTTTTTTGAGTGAATGCTTAATTGTATTAGTGAAATGTTACACTTTCACACGATATTAAATAAACTTTTAATAAATTGGTGCAAACGATGTCTGCAATGTGTATTTTTTTAAATTTCCTCGAAATTTCACCAGCAGGCAATATAACGTGCGTAACTAATAGGCACGTAAAATTTTTCCTCTACTGGTTTTCGGCTAAACAAAACAATATATTATTTGAAATTGTTTTTCGGAATAATTAGTACGTACATTAAAATTCTACGTAAACTCCTTTAATAAAAATGTGTCAAAAGTAGCTCACGGTTGTTCTTAAATAAAACCACTTCAAGTTAATCAGTACATATGCACTTCTTGTGTAAACTTGTATTAAAGAATTTATTCCAATAGTTTATCCAGGTAACACTTTTGTCAGAATAAATTCCTAATCTGAAAAAATTGTCAGTGTGCGAATAGTATGTCCAAATCAGTAAAGTCGAATAATTAAATAAATTTTGAAGCTATAGTGTTTCGTTGCTCCTTTAAATTGGGGTAAGATTGAGAATAAAATTACAAGCTACTCAATGCAGATGATATCCAAGCCGAGATGACGCATAACCAAACTTTGCGACAATCAGACAGTTGGATTTACTATGCAGTAAGTTTGTCCTGGCATGCAGTTGTCTGTGTGGTGACCGATTAAGAAAACAAAATATCACTACCCCATTTCATTCCGTGGGCGTCATAGTGGCCAGTGTGGTATAGTAGGCCGATTCCTCTTATTGACTTTGAGTGCCACTGGGAAGCTTACGAGACTAAGTGTAGCAGTGGACTGTGAAAAGCTGTATATTAGTTGGAAATTATCGAACTAATTTTTGTGGCAGATGAAAATCTGTCGTCATTTCTATACAACGCTATAAAGCACTTGCATAATTTACTATGACCTTGAAATTCCATATAGCAATAGGGCATGGGCTCGCCGGTCTCTCCCTTAAAATATCGTTTTACTTTATACCCTCTTTATCTCAAGAGCATTGTTTTCGCTACTTAACTAATACGCCTCGCCGTAAAGCCGTAAAAATATCGAAAAATCTCATTCGTATCCCATCCCGTTCCATTTGCTGTGTTTCATATCGAACATAAACCCATTCTTCAAGTGTGACTCCATTGTTACTGTGATTAGTCGAAGAACCCTTAGAATCTTGAGGTCTTATCAATATGATTTAGTTTTTTGGTGATTTCGCTTCGTAACTTTTCAATAGAGTCATATTAACTTGGTAGCTAAATATTTTGCCTGTTTGATGTTGATACTTAACTTTTGATATTAGGATTTTTGCTTGCATGTGGTCGACTTTTCAAAAAGGGAGTTGCTATACCGTTGGTGAAATGGAAAAAGATTATTGTACTTTATTCAAGTGTCGGAGCGAGGACCCCATACCTAAGGTGCCAAAAAAATTTCTAATCGCCATCGCCAGACACATGATTGACCAGAGATATCTTCCTACTCTATGTCAAAGTGGCACTTGTCTAATATTGCCGCTTTATACATAGAACTAGTCGACGCTAGCGGCTTCGCACGCACATATTTTCGAATATCCCTTTTTGCCCGATCCAGTGGGAATTTCAGGAAATCCCATCTTAGTGCACCCTTACGGTGCCCAAGGAACATACATGCTAAATTTCATCTTCTTGCGACCAGTAGTTTCGGCTGTAGCGTGTCTGTCAGTCATTCAGTAACGCAAGGATTTTATATATTAAGATAATAAAAATATGTGACTGCAATTACTGAACTGTAAAGTTTCTATTCTGATTTGCGACCCATTGAGTTCGCTTGGCTTGGGGCCTGGACTTTCTTCATGCCTTTTTACTGAAATTCGAAAGTACTTTTGCATTTCTAGAATTAAAAATATGACTTGCCAAATTCTGAGTTGCTATTTCAAATATCAGACATTTCAAATAATATAATGGGACTTGTCAATTTGAGGAAAAATATCAGATTTTATTCTTACTTCTAGAAAAAGTCATCTGATTATATATGAATTATTTTTCAGATTGATACTATACATGTAACTACAGCTGCAGTAATATGTGCTGTAAAACTTTACAGCCTATTATTTTCGTTCTAAGATCCAACGAGAGACTTTGAATAGATGTGAGAGGGTAGTACTTCCCCAGTCGAGCTGGCCCATTCTTGCTGAAATCAGCAAGGCTCTACTACCTTAGTATGCTAGTTAACTTCAAGCCAACTAAAATAAGACTACGGGGTTAATAAATTCTAGATTCTGCTTTGCAGAAAAAGTAATAATCACTTAACGGGTAACCTTATCTTTTGGGAAAATTGAAAAGATTTGCACCCAATAATAACATTTCATATCAATCTTTGTCATCAACGTGTCTATTATTTTTTTTCATTATCCTTGCATTTAAGTCTTTCACTTTGGAGCCCGAGATCCCCTTACCAGTATAACCAGATTTTAAATAGAATATGAATTATTGATATTTTAACATTATAGTTACAAAATAGTTATAAAAATGTAATTATATTGCTTTTGGCACATCAAATATGCTACGACGAAAGCTTATACAAGTATTTGTAAATTAAGTTGTTCTAAATTACAGTCTTACTTATAACAGCCTAAGCTGTAATAAATATTATAGCTCTCTTATCTTGCACTTCAGTATTATTTCAGAGATACGCAACAGAACCAGCTATTACATTGTCAAGCTAATCAGCAGCGATGTTTGTATAAATTTGCACATATTTGCCTGAGAGGAGCTCTGCCGTGCCAGCGTCGAGATAAATCGTTAACATAACGCAGTTATGCGTGTACTATGTTTGTCTATAGCATAATTCATAGGACGGTAAAAGTTTTGAAATATACGGAAACAATTTTTAATCTAAACTTCGCATGGGACTCTTGTGGGATAAATTTTGGCGCATGTTAAAATCTGAATTTCCATTAAAATATTAGTTTTTGAGACAAAACCTATTCTTTTAAATTCTCCTTTGCATAGCGATCGTAGTTAAGATCACCATGTCAATGTAGAATCTCTAAGTAATTAATTTTAAATTGCAAGGTCATATGCACCATATTATGACTTGTGAATTTTCATAATTAGAATACATTCAGCTCGAACGCAAATAAGTGAAATGTGTTTCTTTGATATTATTCAAGCACTTTTGATAAAACTACGAAAAAGGTAGCTAGCAAGATAAACATGTGCGTAATAAGTATCTAGATTTCTCTTACCTTTCGATTTACCATCTGGGATTCCATATAGCATGGAGGCTGTAATGTTTAGCAGAATAGCAAATCCCGTGTTCCAAAAGGAAACACTTCGATCGCAACCGGGATAGCGCTCGGACTATGATTATAAGGTATCTACATTACTCTTTGACTTACAACAACTTGCCTAATTTTAAATGTACTTAAATTGTTTCATCATCATCCAAAACAACTTCACATGAATTGAACCGTCATCTCCTGCAGTACCGCGCTATGATACGCTTTACAAAGAGTTTTTATTCTGTCCGAAATAACAAGGCCATTGCTCCTTCACAAGCTTCGTTAATTAAGCCCAGCTATCAATCTGCTGAGCTGCAACTTTCACTGTGGGAGAGAATCGGGCCCGATTGCCTGTGCAGGGCTGCTTGGAGGTTAATTGGTGGGCAAAGGGTTTATGGCAATTAATATATATTTTACTAGTGAGACTTTAGATACAAATTGTTCTGTGAGAAGACAATATCCACATCTCTATTTTTATTTCTTACTAGGTATACTGTATATTTGTGATGGTCAGCAGTAGTTTCAGAGTGCCTACAATGGTTTGACGTATTAAATAATTATGTTGTTTGTTGCTCGCATTAAAATTTCATGTGCTTAGCAGCAAGACACTAGTTATTCACTCTCCGAATTACTTATATTACTTATCTTCGAATACCTTTACAACGAAGGACTGTCAAGGTTAGAGCTGCGATTGTCTATATTACCATTTGGTATTTTACAAGGAAAGAAACATCGTTAGTGTAATAGGTACGGTTCTACCAATATTCCCAATGACATACGTCCACAACAATTGAAGCCTTATAAAACCAATATTTTCCAGGCAAACAATAGAAAAAATATCAAGCATAATTCGATTATGTTTTCCTAAAAAAGAAAAACAAACAAATCAAAACTTTTTACAACAAAAAAAATCCATCTGGCAACCCTACAAGCAATCGCCATTAACATCGTTATTGTTGCCATCATTATTTTCAATACTTGAACACAATAGCCAGCTGTTATGAAGTTTTCTCTTTTAAATTTAATACAAACCTGTTACCTATAATAACCCTTTGTAACTGAAGTTACAAAGGGTTATTATAGGTAACAGGTTGTTCATCAGAAATTTTGTAACAATATTCAGTAACCTAATCCACTTTTAGGAGTTTTCAATAAATGCGTGGCTGGTATAATAGTTAAAATTATTACACACGTTATTAATGTACACTATACGATTACACTGTTATCAGTTCGTCCCCTGAGAGGATAAACCATATTTTACGTGGGTAGTTTCGAAACTCATAAATAACATTGGATTGTTATATGTAATGTTTCTGACTGGTTAATATTTTGATAAATTATTCCAGTATAGATATATCAAGTAGGCATCTTATTCTGATAAACATTTGATAAAATATTATTTTTCTGTAGCTACTTTCAAAGTCTATCATAATACACTCCAGAGAATAATTGCATGTCCATGATCAATTGTTTTAAATTTATTACATGAAAACATTTATTAACGTAAGATATTTCAAATCTCTACGACAGTGATTGCGCATAACAATAACTGATGATAAATGTAAGTAATAGGGCAGATTAAGTAAAAAACAACAATGTTGATGTTTTTTAGTCATTTATAGAAGTTGTCCCAATTTCCTACGGAAATCCAATGGTGCTCGTAAAGTAGATGTGAAACAACCAATTTTTTTAAATTTCTTGAGCGAAAGGTCACACAGCAACCGATGTGTGTGTCAAATATGACTAAAAAACTAGAGTAGTATCGGAGCATTTTGGCTATGATGTTTTATAATTTAGTTAGAAGTAGAGCTAGTGCCTAACGTTGGCTTCTTGAAATTTAGCAATATCTTTCTCATTCATAGTTATCCATATTTAAGGTGTCCGCTGTATTATCCAACATGTAGAATTCGATAAGCTGATAGTTTTGTTCCCTGATGGTCTCTTTAAGCTGAGTTTACATGTGGGTGGAAGATTCATGCACGGCATATACTGATTGAGACACGTTGTCAATTGCACCAAATAGAAAATAAAATAACATAGCATACCATTTACCGCGAAGTTGCGAGAAAAAGCAAAATATTTTAGACATACACATAAACAAAGATCTTTAGTGAAGCTAAAATACGTAAAATGAATTTAATTGGCAGAGATTACTCAAGGAGTTCAAAACAGCGACGCGCAGCGTGGGTTAAGCCGCACTAAATTAATGGATACTAGTATCCATTAAACGGGACAGGTAGAAGAAGGGCGATAGATTTCAGTAAATCCATGGGCCTCTGTAAGTGGCGTCCATTATGCACAATTATAGTTTTATTGTATTTATAATCCAAACGGATGTATTGTATTATATTATCTGTAATGTATATAGAAAACGTTAGGCTATTGTCATATTTTCTTAAAAATTGTTATTTAAAATTAGCTTCTTATTTTCCAAGTGACTAATAACATAAAAGATGACTAAATGTTAGCAACGAATAAGAAACCTTGCTAGCGATTTAATATTTTCGTGACTATTATATTAAATGAGATGCAAAACTAAGGGTGTTATAAAAACTAAAAACAAGCAGCTGCGTTTAGGTAGTGAATAAACTATACAAGTCAATTGAAATATTAGCCGACGAGCTATAAATAATGACTTGGCGACTAATAATGTTAGTAGTAGGTTAGGTAACCTACCTAGGTTATGTTAGGTTTTCCTGTGACCCCCCCCCCGTGGGATCTCCACCTTGTCGTGGTGGGGGGGCTTAGTAACCGTGGATTGGTGACCCGCGGTGAAGCTAAGAAGGATCCAGGAGGGGACGCTCCGCGTGGGCTTGACGGAGGCCTGCGCAGGATGCGTCCAAAGGGGCGGGTGTGAGGGACAGTTATTCTGTCCCTCGCAGTCGGATGCGGTCGCGGGAGGAGAGGCGTGTCGGTGTTGCGTTGCCGCGCGCCCTATCTCCCGCGACCAAATGGAGGCGCACCATCGTTGCGTCGCGGTGGGGCCGCAGAGGAAGAGGAGATGCGGTGTTGCGTTGCCGTCCTCCCTATCCTCTGCGGCCGCTGAGTGTTTTGGCGGCGGAGCCCAACACCTTCATCCGCCGCCAAGGGGGTTTTGTTCGGGGCCCGCCTGACCATCTGGCGGGCCAATACCCGTCGGGGGGTAGCGACGAATGCTTATGCGAATCCCTACCCTCCGACACACGGGTACATGAGGAACACGGGTTGGTTTTTAGTCAGTAAGAGTCTGACAGTCCCCTTCGTCCTTCCCCCGGGGCGGAGGGACTCCATGAGGATTTTCCAACCCGATACCAAAAAAAAAAAAAAAAAAGGTTTTCCTGTGACCCTCTACCCAAAAATAGGAGCCCTGTGAAGCAGAGCTCCGTCAACTTGGCTTAAAAGACTGAAGCGTCTTATTTACTTACACGAAACACTTCATTTAAGATAAAATCATTTGTCAAATATTGAAATTTGTATTATTAATGAATGCCCATTTTCTATTTTTTTATTCATCATCAAGTTTCCGCTTAGATACTAATTCAGTTCCCAAAAAAATAATTACTGCTGGTTTAAATTAAAACGAAGCTTATAACTGACATATTAATATGCTAGCTTTTACTCATTGTGATACTTTTTATTAGCTGCCAACCGATTATATATGGTACCCACTCTAATTATTTTTGAAACTTGTATTCGTTTTACTTAGATGCTGCATTAAATACATGCCTTTAAAATTTAACTTAGCCTACTAAGTTATAAATATATACATACAAAACTTTAGAAGTTATGATACAATAAAGAAATTCTGATGTCTAAGGTAAATTTACTTCGAGTGTATGTAACGCTTATTTGGTGAATCGGGCTTAGGCTGTCGCTGGACTTAACCAAAAATTAACTAAATCACCATATCAATACCACAAAGAATTCTGCTGAATCAAAAGACCTATTCTTTTACCAATACTTCGAGACAATGCCCCCAAACTGTGCATTAATATTACCTACCCAAAACGGATCGCAGTAAAACGTTTTGTAATAACTTATCCGACACGATTTGAAAATGCCTCGAAAAGAAATTATTGCTTCACTTGGTTTTGCTTAAGAAATGTTTTGAAACCGACACAGCGTTTATCTACGTTTTATAAACATTATTACAGATTTATTTTATGTAGGAGATATGATAGAATCTTCATTCTGGACGAATATGAGCACGTCCACAGTCACACTACCTTATGCACTAAAGTGGCAGTTACTCTGCTTTATTATAAATTCACTTGGTCACGAGTGACGTTAAAATATACCGATGCACTTTTTTTCTCCAAGCTATATTCAAAATTGAATTTTGAAGTCAACAAATTGAGTAATTTGAAACCTTATATTTTATACATAGGATAAAACAATAAATCACAACAAGCTTAATTGGAGAGGATTAGTCCTTTCTCTCATTAACCGTTTCCTTTTTCATTTTGCGTATCGGTAGGCAGTGACTTTGTTAAGTTTCTTTGGCATTGATTCTTAAAGTTACGGCAACAAAATAAGGACTTGGCAAAAATTACTCAACGGTCTAATTAAATATTTTCATAAAATGCGACATATTTCATAACTACACGGGGCCGAGAGACCGGACAGGGAAATTTTGTAATTATTTGGGTTGTGAAATATTTAATTTGTTTAATAGTCAATCAGCAAACTACTTATGAACCCTTCCTCACTCCCCCGTCATAGCAACTTGCGGTAGAAATCGGACATAATAATATATATAAAACCGAACTGGTTTGTATATATGTATACGTAGGTATTATATTTTAGAAGTGAATACTATTTTATCAATTAAGTTAAATATTTTTAGCTTCTGAGAATGATTAAAATGTAATTTCGCCTCAGTGAGAATTTCTAGCTAAGTATTTAATCTTTTGTCAAAGTTGTGTTTTTATTTTCTTAATACTGTGCTGTGATAAATTCTGTGCTTGGAACTGCCTATGTTGCGGTAGGCCCTTATTGACGTGCCAATTTGTTAGCAGATGAAACTATTGCATTCGTATTCTAGGAGTAAAAATTATGTTTTGAAAGATTAACATAAGGGGTAAGCTAAACGTAAGCTTTTCTCTGTGTGTTCCTATCTTTCTTATTTAAAATCTTAAGTTAATCTTACTTTCAACAACACTGTTCATAATATATGCAGTTTACTGTTAAAAACTGTAGGAACATAAGTGATGATACAATGAATAATATTCAAATCGGAGCTATTGCAACTGGTATATGAAAGCCGCAATACAATGACGACGCTCTGACCCACCATAATACGATCACATATATTCTTCTTTATCAACCACAATATATTCTAAAACCATCCTTTAAGATCATGGACCACTGTATCGGCACGGTAACGGCGCAGCTATAAAGCCGTCACGACATTGCTAGGTATCGGCAAACACGCTGACAATCGGCCGCTAGCATTTTATACTGACGTTATGACGTATTAACATAGCGTATTTCATGTATGAGATTGAAAAAGGTAATCGCTGGGTTGGAACGTTACGACGCCCGCGTAATGTGTAGTGAAATTTCCTGCAAGTCGACTCAAATTGTTGCGAGGTATCAGGTCTATATGATTCTCTCTTTCAAACCTATTAGCACAATATGTAATTAGTTTTGTCGTATCTAGAATCCAAACATTATTAGTCAATAATGTTCGGATTGGCGGAGGTAATAATTACAGTGACACAATATATTATCGTAGATAATGCTTGTATTGAACGGCCCGTCCCGAGCACTAGGGAACGATTAAGTATCTACAGGATTTACTATTAGTTATGGACATTGTTCCGTGGAAGCCTGGGATTGTGAATTAATTATAGCTTATGGTCATGTTTCTTGAGGACTGTTCTTAGAGGGACGTAGAATAAAAATACTATCCATACCGTCTCTTAGTTTATAAAAATAAACATTGAACACCCTTATATGGAACAGGTTTCTATTCATCCTATCGCGTTTATCGTTACTATTTGAAAATGCGAAATTCCTTCTATTTTTTCGACGTTTCGGTATGTTTTAAATCTGTCGTGGGTGACCACCAGTTATAATTTAAATTTGTTACTTTTTAAATACGCGTTACCTATGTCAGTAGATCGCCACTTGCTCTCCAGTTACTAGTTCTAGAAAATGTTTATCCACAATCGATCAACAAAATGAATGTGTGTGTGTGTGTTAAAGAAAAGAACTCGTAATCATTGTTACCGTTTTGACAAATTATTTGATGAACTGTGTATAAAATGTGTCCATGCTCGAAATGCTATCGAGAACTGCCACATTTTACAGGTCTGTCTACTAGAAAACTCCATTAAAAATATGTCTTAATACCTACATGATTTGTTATGACATAAATCTTCTCACACAGTAAAAGTACACTTCTAACAAAACAAGTTAAAATAATATCCACCATGTCTGTAATTATTGTCCGTGTGGTGACGGATTAAGAATACGGAATGTCACCACCCCATATCATCCCGTGGGTGTCATAAGAGCCGACAGAGGGAGTATATTATGCAGATAACAGCACTGTAAGAGAAGGAAAACTTGATACAAACCCTATACCAACCCGTTTGGCCAGCGTGGTATAGTAGGCCAATGCCTCGTTCCAAAGGAGAGGCCTAGTCCAGCAGTGGACTATTAAGGGCTGAGTCAAAAGTCTGCAATTTATAAAATAGAAATTAAAATATTTCAGTTATAAAAAATGTATCTATAGTTTTTTTGTTAGAGATACCTACTTCAACCTGACGCGTTTTCAAAGCTCCCCCCGTGGGATCTCCACCTTGTCGTGGTGGGGGGGCTCAGTAACCGTGGGTTTGAGGTACACCCACGGTGAAGCTAAGCGGGATCCCGGGAGGGGACGCTCCACGTGGGCTTGAGTGAGGCCTGCGTAGGATGCGTCCCAAGGTGCGGGTGCGAGATGCGGTGTTGCGTTGCCGTCCTCCCTATCCTCTGCGGGCGCTGGGTGTTTTGGCGGCGGAGCCCAACACCTTCATCCGCCGCCAAGGGGGTTTTGTTCGGGGCCCACCTGACAGTGATACCCGACCCTCCGACACATGGGTACATGAGGAACACGGGTTGGTTTTTAGTTAGTAAGAGTCTGACAGTCCCCTTCGGCCTTCCCCCAGGGCGGAGGGACTCCATGAGGATTTTCCAACCTGACGCAAAAAAAAAAGCTTTCAAAGCTACATTCCTTTGTTCTCTATAGAAATAAACAAGAACCACCGTAATTCCCTAAAACATTTCATAAAACGTTGCAATAAAAATATGATATAAATAATTTCTGAAATAAATTGTAAAAGTTCATAAGTATACCAACACGCTGCCAATATGTCTAATAACATCCTATTCCAATTTGATGACAACTGTACATAATTGAAATATCTAAATATTGTAAATTTCACTATTATATGTTTCACTTTAGCATCTATTTTATTTTATTTTATTTTTATTTTATTACATAGGTACAGCAACAGACTATAAACTAATACATCTGTCCACATATTACGCAATACACCATAGTTATGCCTTTAGTCCAATTATAGCTATACACAACATTTGTTAACAGTTAAAGAGCAAACAGAAAAATATGAGAATCTATGAACATTACAGACTATTTAGTACTTTATTTATTTGATTTACATTCTTCATATAAGAGATGTTTGAATGTATTATATGTGTTGTGAAAAATGTCGAACCTGGAGCATATAGCGTTATACTGAGAGCACATTCGCAAGATCGGACTATTTTGAGACACGTTGTTATTGCTAATTGGTATAATAAAGAGTTGCGGGATTCGTACGGACCTCACTGGAACCTTAAAACTTATCTGGCCAACAAGTTGACTGTCGAGCGAACCATTCACAATTTTGTGTAGAGTTCACATGTCGCTTATCCATCTCCTCTTCTCGAGTGTTAGAATTTTAAATTTACAGAGTCGTGTTTCATAGTCCGGTAGTTTACGCCTTAAGCCGAGCTTAGAAGATAGAGCCCTAATAAAACGTCTCTGGACTGATTCTATCCAGTCTATGTGGATTTTATAGATTGGGGCCCACACTGATGCACAATATTCAAGAATGCTCCGTACTATACTGTAGTATAATGTTATTAGAGAGCTTTCCTGTCGGAACGGTCTAGCAATGCGAAGTGTAAATGACAACATTCGATTAGCTTTATTGCAGGTATGGTCTAAATGAGGTTTGAATGATAAAGTAGAATCAAATATGACCCCCAAATCACGTATCTCCTTAACTCTTTGTATAGGTACTCCTTTAATGTGGTATGAATATTCAAGTAGTTTTTTATTTTTTGTAAATGTCATGATTTGACATTTGTTTATGTTGAGTGACATTGAGTTTTCCACGCACCAGTCTGCTATTGTGTTTAAATCAGATTGAAGATCTTCGCAATCGTGACAGTCAGCCATAGATTTAAATATTTTTATGTCATCTGCGTAAGCTAGACAGTTACTAACTATTTTTTCTAAAAGGTCATTTATAAATATCAGAAACAGTAGCGGACCTAGATTGGACCCTTGTGGGACACCAGATGTCGCTAAAAAGGGTAGGATTCATACCCACCTAGTGCCACAAGCTGTGTTCGATGTTGAAAGTATGAAGTACTTTTGTCACCAGATTTATATAGGGGAGTTATTTTTGCAATTTTCCAAAGAGCGGAAAACGTGCCTTCTTGTATTGATTTATTAAAAATAATGGAAAGTGGCTGAACCAATGCTGTTGCACAGAGGCGAATGAACACAGGTGGTATACCGTCGAAACCGCTGCCCGTTTTTATGTCAATATTTTGTATCTTCTTTAACAAATCACAGTCATTTATGGATACTTTATGAATGGAGTAATTGGACGGTGTAAAGTTGGGTGTATAAGCGCTAGATGAACCTATGCTATAAACGGATGAGAAATAATCCGCAAATAGATTCGTAATATCTTGAGCTGAGTTTCCCACCGTGTTATGGTAAAATATCCTCCTTTAAAATTATTTGTAACGCGTTTACTTTTTGTGTAGCGCCAAAACGCTTTGATATTAAATTTAAGATCATATTCCACACGCTCTATATAGGATGTAAAGCAGTGACGGGCGACCACCTTAACTCAGGCCCTTAGCATAGAGAATACATCGTAATCCCTCGGGTTACCATACCGTTTGAATCTAAAGTGATACTTTTGCTTGTGGGCAAGTAGCTTAATTAAATTTTTGTTAAACCAAGTAGGGTAGTTGTTTTTGCGTATTTTGGTTTTTGGTGTGTATTTTTCAATAATCGCATAGATGCTGTCATAAAAGAATTGCACAAAATCGTCACATCGCAGGAGTGATGCTTGTTGAGACCAATTGATTTTACCAATGTCTCTTTTACAGCTTTCGTAATCAGTTCGCCGATAACACAATTTTTTAATTGCAGCATTATGTGCAAGACTGGAAAGGGTATAAAATGTAATTTCAAACGGTGGTTGATGTGCATCCGGGCAACTTATGGGTAGTGTAGGTGTTGTTTTGATTTGATCTGGACTGTCAGTGATTGCAAGATCAAGTATTCTGCCATTGCGATTGACTATATTATTAACTTGGCGTATAGTTGTGAGTTGGAATAAATTACAAAGAGCTCTAGTTTTATTACAGTTGCAATTTAACGGACAACCTGTCTCATTCGACCAACGTACATTACCGAAATTAAAATCGCCAAGTATACAATTTATGTGTTTTGAAGTTTGATTAAGTATGTTTCTACACTGGTTGAAAAAATCTATGACTATATTCTCAGGTAAATAATCAGGTAAGTAGACTAGTCCTAAATTAATTACTAATGTGCTATCTACTTTAATTTGGACCCAAATATCCTCCAAATCATCAGATTGCCAATCTTTTCTCTGTAATACATGAAGTTTTTTAGAATAAGCGACAAGTACACCCCCACCGTGTTTCTTATTAAATCGATCACAAAATCTTACATCACGGTCCCTACGCAGCACACAATACCTATCATCAAATAACTCTGAAGATAACACAGTTTCATCCAGCCAGGTCTTCATTGTATTGTATTATATATATCTAGAACTTTGCTTTTCATTCCTCTAATATTCTGATAGTATATTGATAAATACATTTTACTTAACATACAAGATCATATTATCATATAAAGTAGAAATATGAGTGATAAAGACAACAGACTGAGGCTCTCAACATTTTTCACCATACTATGCTTGGAGTCAGCCTCCATTCTTACAAAAATACGGCCATTTCTCACGCATACAAACTGATAGCCGAGCTCTTTAACCTTTTTACGAGTCGCAGCATGCAGGTGTCTGTTAGCTGGTGAGAGATGCTCGGCCACGTAGATGGGTTTCTTTTCGCCGGAGATTCCCAGTAACGCAGTGTTTAATTTATTATTAGGGTTAGATCTGTTGTATCTATGTACAGCCGAGTAAAATTCGTCACGACTTCTTTGGCTTCGAAACTTCACAATTATATTACGTGGTAGCTTGCTATCTTTATTTAACTTCGCAACTCGTGTGCATTTGACTACGCTTTCTTCCTTTAAGTCGTAACCAATGACCCCAGCACATTGACGTAAGAGATTAGGAATGTTCTCATTATGGTGTTCAGGCATTCCTTGTATTTCAATATTATTTTCGCGTAAGTGTTGTTCGAGGTCATTCAAACGGTCCGATAAATCACGTACTGAACACTTGAGGGCAGTGTTCTCATTGGATATCAAACTATTCTCTTTTGTCAGATGTTCAACAATACTTTTCATTTCGTCGTGTTTATCGCTAAGGAAGCTTAGAGACTCGCGGAACTCCTGTAGTTCAGTCAGAATTGGGGAAAGTTCTGTCCGTAATATTTTTGTTATCATTTGTGGGAGTTCAGATCTAATCGCTTGAAGAACTCGCTCAGTTATCGCTGATATCAGTGATTCCTGTCTTTCATCAGCTTTTAATGAGTGACTATCACTGGACTTCGGCATATAATCACATTGTTTTTTTCTAGTTGTGACATTAGCTGAGCCCTCTTCGTGTTTATTAAACGTGATTGACTCAATTTCCTTGATGTTACGGACTGGAGTATTACTATTCCCGACTTTGGGTTGTTTACTCCTACATTCTTGACAAATCCATTTGATTTTTTGCTCCTTAGTCATTGAAATAAACTGATTTGTATCCAGTATGTTCGCACATGGTAAGTCGTATGTTTTGGTACATTTACTACATTTTAAGTTCTCGCGAGATTCAATTGGGTTGCGACAACCAGCGCATGTAACTCTTGACGCCATCTGTCGGTTGGTTGATGAACGACGTTGACGATGTGGATGAGAAATAATCCTTTCTTATGTGTGTGTGATGTACGCACGAATATGAGCGAAAATTTTGCGACGCTGCCCCACTGCTTCGGTGGCGTGGCGGTTAAGGCGTCCGCTCTCAGTATTGTGGTCGCCGGTTCGAATCCAAGTGACTACGAATCACTTTGTGTGATTTGTTACTGGATTGTTATAAAAAGGTTGAGATTTTCTGACCAATTTGGCACGCCAATACCAAGTATCCTGTGTACTGCGTCTCGCTTCCACCGCCCACAAGGAGGAGCCACCCGTAAGGATCGCTCAGGAAAAAACGAGAGGTACCGATAATAGCACTTTAACCAATCACAAATTTAGTTTAACAAATATTTAAGAATTTAGGAAAATACTTTGACACACGTCTGCTCTTGTATAAAGTAGGAACACCAAAATAGATACTGATGTATCTCTGGTAAGTAAGTACCTCTGATAGTATAACAATAAGATCCGATTTCAAAAATTCTTTCAGTGTTAGATAGCCCATTTATCGAGGAAGGCTATAAGGTATATAACATCACGCTATGAGCGACGGAAGCAGAGCAGTAGCCTTAAATAACGCGGGTGTAACCGCGGGCGTGTAATCTTCTAGTATTTTATAAAATTGCTTCATAACTATACTAAAAGTTATAAAGAGATCACTTTTAAGTCATCAATAACCACTGTGGCCACGTCAGCTACAACCATTGTACAACGATAGTATAAACGGTCCGTTTATCATGTAATTAAACGAATTACATGATAAACGGACCGTTTATACTATCTATTGTTTCACACGCAATTATAAAAAAAAAACTAAAATATATTGCTGAATGCTGGTAGGTTCATCAAAGTTTCCATTATAATATAGATAGCTAGGATAAACTTGCCAAAATTCATTCAATTCACCAAAAATGTAAAGACCTTTACCAATCATAAATATAGGTATAATCACGATGAAGCTCGTAATCTCAATTTTAAATGGTCGGTCTAAGGTCCTCGCAACAATGATCACTAACAAGGCGATTATTACTCGGACGAGATTTTTACTTTTCTCATTCGCCCGACCAAGCCACGGAGCCGGCCGCCCGGCTCTAATTTTACTATTTTGTGCTCAGAGCACTGGTGTAAGAAATCTCCGGGTGGTAATTGCTTTCAAGTTTACTGTGAATTTTGTTTGATGTTTTTTTTAATTTGGATTGAAAGAAAATGGGGACGTATTTAAGAATAAAAGTTTCTTTGTATTATTTAATCGTGCCATACATCTTAAATCGATTGGATTGTTAACTGTCACCATGCATAATAAGCTATGCTTTTTCAATAAAAGCCTGCTTTTTCGCAAAAATAATAGGCGTACTTTAAATTTTTGTTATATTTTAGTTTAAAATAGAGAAGTTTTAATTTTTATAGATCCATCTACTTAGCCTTCTAAACATATTATGAATGTATGATCACAAATATAAGCTGTCTGACCGCAGATACACGTAACTGTTATAGGATAAAAACAATTTAGCTGGGTGTCTAAAACACTTGTGCCTAATACATCACGTTAGTTGCTAGGTGTCTGTTGTTGTTCAGACGTCTAATCACTTAACGTATCCATAGGAGATGTTTCTATATCAAGTGCTTACTACGATTGGTGCTTACCAATTGTGTTACTGGGGCACGAGGCATCAATATTTTGACGTCCGTCTACCTCTAAGCCAATATTGATTTTTATTTTTAGCCTAGGCTGACACTTGATATAGGAGGTAAGCTTAGCTCAGGTGTATTTTCTTGATATTACCAAAATTGATATTGGTACATATTACGTTCTGAGAGCAGAGGCAAATCAATCTATATTCTAATATAATAAGCAGAAGAGTTTGTTTATTTGTTTGGTTAAACGCGCTAATCTCAGGAACTATTGGTGCAATTGGAATAATTATTTTTGTGTTATCGAACAAAAGATTGGAATATCACAAAAACAAACATTTTTAGATCACCGAATGTATTGTCTCCCTTGGAGATCGAACCCACGACACTCAGCGCAGTGCCGAACTGCGAGGTGATTGTTTAAACCACTGCGCAATCTGTGCAATCAAATATTATTAACAGAGAAAATAATATAAGACAAAAGGCAAAGACATTTGAAATACGTTTATGAGTTTATATTCCAAACGTTATGTATGCATCTCGTGTAACGGAACAGACTATTAACACCTGTTCCATTAAAATTCATTGTAATATACGAGTCGGTTTCGTGTTACATAAATAAGGTAGTTTATATTTAGAAAGCCTGTTTAATAGTCTAGTCTCTAGTAGGTTTAGTTGTAGGTAATAAAGAGCTACAGTCTTATTAATAAGAATTGCTTATTCTTCTCTTACCCTAAAGTTACACCAGGAATAGTTAATTCTAGAATAGTTATGGAATAGCTACGTGTTAATAACGGTATTAATAAATACGAAATAAGTTCGGAGTAACAATACCATTCTTACACTGAGATTAAGGTATATGTTATGGCAACCCACTGATATTCAAAGTAAAAAGAATGAACAACATGACCTGGTCGAATAAAAACTTTTCACTAAACACTTTTATTTGACAATTACAACTATCCCAAGCGAACATAAGACACAACACCTTTAGACGGAGGGATCCGCATGCAAGACCATCACTAAAAGGTCTGACATAGGTCACCGTGTGGGCACCCATTACCCGTCAAAATTTAAAAGAACTTCATTTGAAACTTTGAGACTTCGTGCATACACATTTTGATTTATTCGTATAAAAATTGTGACGCATAAACATAGTGACGTTATAACTTTATCGATACTTTTATTTTACAGACTTCGCCTACGTATTCGCCGATGTGGGTGACAGGTATTGCAAAAAAAAGCATTTGCACTATTGTGATGTATACGCTATACTGCAATATTTCTTTGAAATATAAGAATACTTTAATATAATTATATATCTCAAGAAAAGTGTTTTCATCGATCATCACAAACTTTCGTGTTTATAAAAGTTCAAATAAAACCATCTGCTGCTAACAACTAAGTTTAATATGGGTTGCAGACCTCTTGGTCTGCAACCCATATATAAGCTAGGTTAGTTAAGCTTAGCTCGCATAGCTGACGCAGATTTCCATACTTGCAGACGGCAAAATATGCGAACTAAGCTATGTGAGCTAACTAAAATATGCGGAGCTAAGTTATTTGGGTATGCCGATGCGCAGCTACACAAGCTAAGCTAAGCCCTTCCCACATTCCCCGCACGACCTTTGCACATCCTTTGCCAGTGCTGTTCAGTGTCCTTTGTCGTACGCACGGTCGTTTTTTTGAGAATATGGAGCAATTTACGTGCCGAGATTGAATGTGTTGACATATCCAAGATTTTGAATGTCTTTTTCTTCAATAATTATAAGTCAGTATTAATCTTCTTTTTCTATGTGTAACGTATTCATCGCCGGAACTTTCTGCATCGATTATATTCATGGCGAGAGTCGTCCGTCTAATTGAACTCCGCAACACTGACTGAGCTTTGATTTAGCTCTTGGTGTGCACGCCATTAATTTCTAGCTTAGCTTAGTATAGCTTAGCCTAGCTCGCTTAGTTAAGCTTTGGCATAGCTTAGTTTTCCGTCTACAAACAGCTTAAAGCTTGTGTAATTAAATGCAAGAGTTCACATGTAGGACGATACGATTAACTGTACTGAGTAGTCATTGACTATTTTCTTTGCAGTGGCGACAGATTGCCGGACTAATAGGAAGGGCTAGTACGCCAATCTTAAAATGATAAATTACCATGATGCCAATCGTGTGAATCATTATCATAATTATATAATCGTAGCCATGATAAACCTGTCGTCATGCAAATGACAAGTAGACCGCTGTGAACCCTTAAAATATCAGTTAATACTAAAAACTGTCGTCAAATGATACCGAAAGTCAATTCTGATCAAAATGGATAAGGATCAATATTATGCTTATAAAAACCCCTTAACAAATTATGCAATACTAGGCGATATCCGCAGCTATGCTCGCACATATTTTTTTAACATTGTTTTTGCCTGATACTGTGATAATTTCGAGAAATTCCTTTTTAGTGCACCCTTACGCTAGCCAAGAAACATATATATGACAAAAAATCCTGGGATAGGTCTATCATTACAGACAGGTTTATTGTAGCCAATAAGCGTGATATTGTAGTGATCGACCGAGCAGAGCGACTCGCATTGATAGACGTTATTACCATATCGCATGACGGCAATCTCGTAAGAGCAGAAAAAGAGAAGCATATCAAATATTTGGTCCCAGCTCATAAGATTGTCGATGTGGGATGTGAACTCGTCGCCGTTGGCACAATGCCGATAGTTGTGTCAGTAAATGGACGAATCGCCAAGAGCCTTTACCAACATCTAAAGATTCTCTCACTAGGCAGCAGAAAAACTAATATTTTTAACAACAATACTTTTTGAGTTCGGTGCCAGTTAGAAGTACGCACACAATTTTATTTTCTTTCTTACTCACCATGCGGGCTCCTGGTTTAATTCTTTTAAATTATTTTTATTTCTTACTTATTTTAGACCTAGGCTTCTATAAGGGCGTCATTAATTTGACCTCTATATATAATATGATTTTGGAAAGATTTAAGTTTTTTTTTCTAACTAAGGAAATGACACTGTCAGTGACTTTTTCTATTTTATCCTAAATAAATGTGATTCATTATGCATGAAATATTTTATTCAAAATTGACCCTGAAGCTAAATTTTATTTCTAATCTGTTAGTTAAGTCACTTACTACTGCAGCCTGCTCTCGATTGGTGATTTAATATTGTGTAACTGAGCATACTGGGCTTGGGCCTCCCTTCAATTTGAGAAGGCCTAATTTGGTTTGGAAGATTTTAGACGAACACTTGACAATCGTGATAATTTTCTAAATAAGAAGCATATAACTTCCAAAAGTCTGAAATACGTAACGTGGTTTTGTATTCGGAAACCATTACGTGGTAACGATCTCATCATAGACCCTATCATCGCATATAGATAGTGATTAAAAGTGATATTATGAATATCAATTGCTTTATTCACCTTAAAAAGGTAATTTAAAATATATTTTTTATCGTAACTTATTTACTAGTGTTTAAGTATAAGCTGAATTTATTCACATATTTTACTTTATCTGAGGATTTATCAACATTTAATTGATATTCATTCTGAGTAAACCAAATCTAAAGGTTTATTGCAAACAATATCGATATTTTATCGAAATTCATTTTGAGTAAGCACATCACTGGTCGTGTTAAAATTTACGACAATTTCGAAGATTCGACATGACATTTGTAAATTTATCCTTTCTTACATGAGAAAAAAATCATAAGTCAGAGTGAAGTACATATATTGGGTAAGGTTGCTATTTTTATGCGGTCTCTATTACTTCCTTACTTTATGCACAACACACATATGTAATGGTGCGTCCGCACGCTTGCCAAACCTCGGCAAACCATCACAAACGCAAACGTGCAGATAGGGCACGTTTGCGTTTGTGATGGTTTGCCGAGGTTTGGCAAGCCATCACAAACAAAGATATTTGGCTAGGTTTGTATAGGTTTGCAAGCGCTTGTGGCAAACCGGTGTCGGATTTTTAGCACAAACCACACTTTAAACTCATCTTCTTCAATGTCTTCAAAAGGGTTATTGCGAGGTTTATACAATTTCACATGCATTATTAATGGTCATATTTCTTCAATTACTTCTTTCATTCTTAAATCTTCAATGAAATAATCTCTATTCATTTTAATACACATTCATAAAATTACAAAATCAGATACTAGTAAGTTCTCGAACGAACACCAAACAAATGTGAAAATATATTGGGATTATTATGAATA
Source organism: Euclidia mi (assembly GCA_944739405.2). NCBI lineage: Eukaryota > Metazoa > Arthropoda > Insecta > Lepidoptera > Erebidae > Euclidia > Euclidia mi. Next base: position 23,375,904 of record OX123188.2, read on the forward strand.
TAAATCTCAATGAAAGTTGGAAATACACTATTAATCTACGAGCTTTTGCCCGCGGCTTCGCTCGCGTAAATTCGAAGTACCACAATTCCCTCATAACAGAAGGATACTTTAATAATCGTTTAAACTAACTGTTTATACCGATAAGAAAAATAACTGCAAAAAGTGTCACACATGTCATACAGACTACATAGTAGGTACTCAACATGTTATTCGGTGACAGTGACGTTTCGTTAGAGTGGCCAATATGGAGACTGCAATTTGTCCATGATTTGTCTGTCAGAACCATTAGGATTTAACAAAATACTCGACAATCCGAATTTTGCGGATATATGTTGTCCACTCGAAATCTTTATTTTTTATGTTTTAGTATTCAGGTAAAGTTTCGATCGTGTCTACCGTACCCCGTGACAAAATAAAATTATTAATATAGATGCGGGGATTTGGGGAGATGGTCCTTGTTAGCCTTGGTTGGCAACCTGTCTAGGAGAAGGAAAACTCCGAAATTAAACCAAACGTTCGGGGAGATGGGCCTAGTTTGCCTTGGTTGGCAACCTATCTAGGAGAAGGAAAACTCCGAAATTAAACCAACTTCTAGGGAACATACCTGACACAAAACCCCGATCTAAGGTGTGAACCGACCCGTGACGAGGGATTCGTGGCCAGAGGGCAAGCTGGTCGTAAACGGAAGGTGCCTGTGTTGCTGGTCACAGGGCATAGCTGATATTCCGCCTTACCACCGTAAAGGGCTCTGCGGGGGTGGTCAGTCTAGATCCCTACATCTCGCGGGAACGCTATGGCAACAAAATCTACTTTTTCTCCAAAATTCGGGCGACGTGGTTCGCAACCCGTCACGTCTCGTTCCCCGCGAGGGCGAAAAGCGGCCTACGGAAAGCCGGTTTGCAACGTTGAACGTTGGAGGAGAGATGGATGGCAAACTGGATGAAGTATGTCAGATGATGGATGATAGAAAGATTGACGTTCTTTGTGTGAATGAAACAAAAAGGAAAGGGTGTGACACCATCCAGCATGGCGCATATACGGCGTATTGATCTGGGGTAGATAGTACCACCAGAGCCTGCAAGGGAGTTGGTGTAATACTATCTGCGCGAATGAATGAGTGTGTAAAAGAATTTAAATGTGTAAATGCTAGGCTACTATGGATGAGAATGAAAGTAGGACTTACTCGTGTCTTTATTATTGGGGTGTACGCCCCGATCAATATAGTTACGGGTATGTCACAGCAAGAACAAGACGAAAGGCAGGAGTTTTGGGAGAGTTTAAGAGACATTTTGAGGAAATATAAGGATAACGAAAGATTGATCTTGTTAGGGGATTTCAATGTATGAGTGGGAGAAAACGAGATGGATTTGAAAAAGTGTTAGGTGCATTCAGTGATGAGAGTGTGAATGAAAATGGAAAAGCACTGCTTGAGGTTTGTTTGGAGTGGAGCCTTTGTGTGACAAACACCATGTTTGATCACAAAAGGATACATATGTATACGCGTGAGGCGAAAAATGTTAGAAGAAGTATGATTAATTTTGTAATAGTAGATGAACGATTGAGAAAGAATGTGTTGGATACAAGGGTATATCGAAGGATCGGCATCAACACAGGCCACTTTTTGGTGTTGAGCCGGATAAGTGGGCTCTTTAAAGGAAGACGACACCGAGAGTGTAATGAAAATATAGTCTTGAAAAGAATAAAAGTAGAAAATCTACAAGAGAAAAATGTGAAAGATGAGTATAAAATATATAAATGATAGGGATGAATTGTGGCAGTCCTTTAAAGAAGAGGTAGTATTTGTAGCGTCTGAAGTATGTGGTATGATCAAGAGAAGGAAAATACGAAAAGCTTGGTTAGATTGGTTGGCTATCAGAGCAAATGAAAGAATGGAAAAAGCAACAAGCGAGGACATAGATGAAGCAAGAAAAGAGTTTGTTAGATCAAAAAGAATAGTAAAAGAAATGGTTAACAGGTAAAAAGGAAAATAAAGATGAGTTTGATAGCAGATTATCTGAAGATTTCCGGAGAAACATATTAAGTTTTTCTGGAAATCCGTTCGTGCAATTCGAGGAAAAACTCAATCCTCAGAATACACATCGATCAGAGACATGAATGGAAGGATAGTCAATGGTGGATCGTGCGTGCTAAAGAGATGGAAATAGTATTTTGAAGGGTTATTTGAAAGAACGGCGATAGAGACACCGATCGATGAAATGAATGGTAACGATAGCAATGATGAAAGCGTTATTGGCGTGGATGAGATCGTGAAGGCACTGGGAAGTATGAAAGTAGGTAAAGCTGCAAGATATGATAGGATTACAGTCGAAATGCTGAAGACTGGGCAGGGCATCATATTTTGTCAGTTGCAGCGGTTATATAACTTGTGCTGGAGCAGAGTACCTAATGACTGGGCCACAGCTTAAGTTGTGCCTCTTTATAAAGGCAAAGGCTCGCAACAAGACTACAAAAACTATAGAGGCATTAGCTTTCTCAGCATTGTTGGCAAATTGTATGCAAAGGTACTGATTGAAAGAGTTATGAAAGTAACCGACATGAAAATAATGCGGTATGTACAAGCGGGATTCCGAAAGGGTAAGGAATGTACGGATCAGATTTTTTCCTTGCGAAGCATATCCGAAAAGTTTTTGGCCAAAGGTCTAAAGGTCTTTTGCGCATTCGTGGATTTGGAAAAGGCTTACGATGAAGTGGTGAGGAATCAAATGTGGTCGGTGCTGTCAATGAATGGGGTGCACAGCAGCCTCATTCGAGCTCTGAAATCCCTTTATGAGGATTTCTAGAGCTTGTGTGAGGATAAACGGGGCATACCCTGACTGGTTTACCATCGAGAAAGATGTTAGACAGGGATGTGTAACGTTGCCGTGGCTGTTTAACCTCTTCATGGACAGTTGATTGCAAGATTTTAAACATAGTGACTGCGGATTAAGTATGAATGGGTTACTCGTCAAATGCCTCCATTATGCTGATGATCAGGTAATACTTGCATCTGCAGCGGAGGAGTTGCAGGAGATAGCAACAATCATGCATGGTGCGTTAGATAGGAAAGGTATGAAAGTGAATGTAAATAAAATGAAAGTTATGGTTATTGAAAAGGAGGAATGCGTTACGGCTTGTAATGTTTTGATCGACGGACAGCGAGTGGAACAAGTGAATGAGTTTGTTTACTAAGGTACGTTGTTTACAAGAGATGGTAAGAATGAAGAAGATATTGAAAGAAGAGTTAATGCAGGTAATAGTGTGAATGGAGCTCAGAAGGCGTTTATGAACAGTCAAAACGTGTCCAAAAAGGCACGTTTGGCTGTGCATAGAGGGGTGTTAGTTCCTACCCTTATGTATGGTAGTGAAAGTTGGGTATGGCAGAAGAGATTTAAAAGTAGAATAAATGCTGGAGAAATGAGAGCACTGAGAATGATGTGTGGTGTGTCTTTGACCGACAGAGTAAACAATTGTGTGATATGAGAGTGGTGTGGGTTAAAAGAAGATGTAGTGACAAACATCAAGAAAGGCATGTTAAGATGGTTTGGGCATGTGGAGAGGATGGATGACGAAAGACTAACAAAGAAGATATATAAGTAAGGCAAGTGTGAATGGGACAGGACGAAGAGGAAGACCTAGGCGGACGTTCTCTGACCATATTGCAGACATCCTTAAAAAGGACAGGTCAGAAGTACAAACCGAAACATGATGGTAGTGAATGAAGGAAGAGAGGTATGTCAGGATCATTGCAAATGGCGTTCCGTAGTCTCTGCCTACCCCTTCGGGAAACAGGCGTGAGTCTATGTATGTATGTATATAGATGCTTACTTCCAGCGTTAAACCATGGGGCTCCGCGAAGTAACTTTTACTCCCAGAGTAAATTATGAATAGTTAACTCCGTCCTTACTCCTTGTTTATTAATACCATAATTGCCTTATCTATGCGTAAGTCTTGGATTAAAGTTGTTCTGACGCTAATCCTAGTTTAAAGGGTGTTAGTGTTTATTGCTAATAAAAAAGGCTTTTATCACTGTATTACCTATTTATTCTAGTTACTTTCTGCTAGTGTCTTCAACAATGTCACCGTAGGAACATTTGCTGACAAACTTTGTACTTTATCGTCACCCTGCCTGTGCTGCAAATCAAATTGTTTTAGTTCTTGGTCCAATTTAATTTTCGAATCATCCATACTCCTGTACTAAGAAGAAATACAAAACCGCGGAGAACTTGTCTAATATTTACTTAACGAACATAGAGGACATACAGACTCAAAGCAATAATTTGCGTTCGTGCAGATTTCAAAGCAAACCACATAATTATATTAGCAGTTGGCAGACCTCTTCGGCACATGTTTACTTTTACAGCCATTATTTTGCAGCCTGCTGCTGAAGTTGCGTCACAATAGCATTGCGTCGAGGCTCTTGTCTCTTCGCAAACATTCTATTTGCTGTTGTATTTTCCTTAGCCGCCTTCTGAAACACTCATAGAATGATATTGTGTAATGACGTCAACACACGAAAAGACGAAAACGAAAAGATCTTGGAATATCTGCAAAAAGCGAGGATAACTTTTCTGACAACCAACACTGACAAAAAAAATATTATTAGTTTTTATCCTATTTAATTATTTTCACGGCGTGTATTATAGTAGTCTACAATTTTAAACTAACTAACTCATAAAATTTTAACTAGGCAAGAAGATTCTTAAAACGGCATAGTAATATTATGTCAATTATTATAGGTATGTATATAACAACTTAGTCGATGACTATATAAAAGCTTGAGAATATAATTATAATCCAAAGACTTCAATTACACAATAAAGAACCCCTTCTGAAGTGGTATAAGTTATCTACTCCTGCCCAGAAAATATACAGTCGACGTGGGAATAAAACAAATTATATGGAGAACAGGCTTGCGAACATTAGCTTGATACACGTGATAAACTTTTTATTGCGTTTTCAATCCAATCTGATGCCGCGGCTCTTGTAACTGTGATGTAATTTTCTTCTTTATTTTGTGTGTTAAACCACCTTTGACACCTGCAGAAACGAGCGTAGTGCTTCGGTGTCTTTGACAGCACGGAACAACACTGTCGCATCCATAGATTTTTGTTGGTACTTCGTACCTACTAGTCTGAGTATCCTATGTATCCATTGAATCAATATTTCTAATGTCTTCCAAGCTGCAGTTTATTCCTAGAACGGACTTCTGTACTTGAATTTTTACTTACCTATATTACATATTACTGCTGCAGCATAAGTACTATGCTCTATCAGTGTTTTACGCTTTTTTCACTCTTCTATTTGTGAAGTTTTTGAAGCACAGGTGTATACGTGGAGTACCCCTTCTCCACCTCGTAGGCTTATATAGCAATACACTGGTAATTATGGTAATTATATATAGAAACATGTGTATTAAGATTAATTAACTACCACGCAATCCCACCACAGTATTACTTATCTCTGAAGATAGCATCAGTAATTTCAAATGCTGAGTACCGACTGAATAATTACAGCATCAACTGATATCAAACAGTTGCCATATAAACCGCACAGTCATCCTTGAGTTCCTATCTTAAGGATCAAACGTATTGTATCACATACATGATATATTAGCGATGTTCTATGAATATGTAATAAGAATCTAAGATTAAGATCATATATGGTATTGATACATTTATGATTTCCAAGATGACAAGAACAGCTGTTCAGTATTCACGTTTTGCTCTGTGTCATTATTACTTGTGGAGCCATCTATGGAGTTCAAAGTGGCGAATAGCGAGATCTACCACAAGATATAGTAAACAAAACGATGTTGAATTTAGTACATCGTATCAACGTTAATTTACTTCTATCAGTTTATAAACTAAATATAATAAGAACATAAAATAATATAGATATATTTCATTTACATGTACTTACAATAAAATATGTAAATAAAATTCACGTGTTACTTAATAAACTTTGGCTTCATTATTTACGAAAGCCGCATTCAAAACCGAAAGAAGCCTTTACAAAGTTCTACCTCAATTTTAATTAGAGTTGAAATAAGTTGAAAATTTTTACATTTTCTGTCGAAAATATCATAAAGTAGGTAATTTTCAACTAAAAGCTTGCAGCCGCCGGATACCAATAAGTTGGGAACACAAATTAGAAATTTTCATCATCAACAGACGTCTTCAATGAGTACATTCCATTCAAAATCCAGCTGCTAATATTCCAAATTCATTCAAGACTTGTATGAGGCTGCTTTCATAGGGGATAGGCGAGGCAACTATGCAAGGTTCTCAACGCATGCTTACAAGTTAACCGTACTTACTAGAGATTGATACCATTTGCGATGAGTAAGACTATTAATGATATAATGAAAAAGGCAATTACTATATTTAAACTATTTATTTCAACAAAAAGATACAAGTGAATGACAGTGCACGTTAACATAGAAAGACGAGAGAGAGAGCCAATTATTTATTTTATTATTATTTTTAATTTTATACTTTATTCTACACTTTATAAAACATTTAAGGAATTATATTATATTAAATGCAGTACAATGGGCGGCCTTATCACTAAAAGCGATTTCTACCAGGCAACCTTTGGATGGAGATATTATTGGTAGGAAATAAATGGTAGTTGTAGAAGTGTACCAGTAGCTATGTAAAATATGCATAGACCTATACAATAATAATATACTCACATACATATATATATATATATATATATATATATATATATATATATATATATATATATATATATATATATATAATACTTATACATACATACATATATATAATACATAAACACATAATAGTATATACTAGTGAAACAGGAAATTTTATAATGTTAGATAGTAGTCCTTGACTAAAGTTTGGAACCTGCTTACCAGCTGAGCCTGTCTAATATTTAACGGTAACGCATGCCATAGGCAAACAACAGTGACAGAAAAAGATTTATAAAGTAATGACATGGAATGTACATTTTAAGTTTCAAATTTTCTGTTGACCTCAAATAACGATTATGCGTATCATGAAGGAATTCGAATCTTCCTTTAAGATAGGAAGGAGTTGAAGGGTTGAACAGTATATTGTACAGCAAAGAGAGAATATGAGCATTCCGGCGATGTAGTATGGATAGCCACTTGAGCTGTGTTCGAAATTGTGAAACATGATCGTATTTGCGTAATCCAAATATGAATCGTATACAGAGATTTTGAAGGCGCTCAAGTTTGTCTAGCCGGTTTTCGGTGAGATCTAGATAGCTGACATCTGCATAATCAATAATGGGTAGAAGAAAAGAGTTAGCAAGCGCAATTTTGGTGGAAGTGGGAAGAAAGTTTCTTTCTTTGTAGTGATCCTGCTGAAGCAAACCTTTCGACTCGCTTCCTGTATTTGCGACCACCAAGTAAAAGAAGAGTCCATATATTTTATACCCAGGTTCTTTACTTTATCCTGTATGGGGATTACAGTGCCGTCGAAAGTAACGTGAGGAAGCTGGGACCAGTCAATCTTCGATATCATTCGTGAACTACCAATAACAATGACCTGGGTTCTCGAGGGATCGACTTTAAGTCCAAAGGATTTGCTCCAACTGCTGATCAGTACCAAGTCACTGTTAATGGTACTCACAGAAGATGACATCTGTGCTAATGGCGACTGCGTATAAATTTGGAGATCATCTGCATATGATGACGACCGGTTGGCGCAGCGGGAGTGTAAGCGACTGCTACGCCGAAGGTCGCGGGTTTGATTCCCGCTTAAGTCAAACATTTGTGTGCATGAACATGGATGTTTGTCTTGGTCTGGGTGTTTCTATGTATAATATGTATGTATTTACAAAAAAAAAAGTATATATGTATGTTTATCCATTATCTAGTACCCATAGTACAAGCTCTGCTTAGTTTGGGACTAGATGGTGTTGTGTCAATGTGGTAGAATATTATTATTATTATTATTATATAGGTGATAGTAGGAGCGAAGATTATTTGATATAGAATTTATAAAAATTGCGAAGAGTAAGGGAGACAGCACGCCACCCTGGGGCACACCGACAGTTGTATCACACCAGGAAGAAAGTGAGTCTTCAATGCGTATACGCTGTCGGCGGCCACACAGGTAATTTCGAAACCAATCAATCACCGTAGGAGATATGTTAAGAGAGCAAAGACGGCTAAGTAGAATATCCAAGTCCACTGTGTTGAAAGCGTTGCTAAAATCTAGCAGAGCAAGAATTGTAAGCTGACCGCCTTCCATGCCGGTCATGATGTCATCCGTAATATTGATTAGGGATATAACGGTGCTATAACTCGAACGGAAACCGGATTGATATGGATTACGCAGATTAATTTTGGAGAGGAGCAAGTTCATTTGGTTGAAGACAAGGCGTTCAAGGACTTTGGAGAGGAATGGTAGGATAGAAATTGGTCTATAATCAAAAAAGGATGCAGGATGAGAAGTTTTCGGAATTGGGGTAATTAAAGCGTCGTTCCACATTGGTGGAAACACACCTTAGGATAAGGAATAATTAAGGATGTGGGAAATGATGCGTAGGATTATGTTGAGTATAGAAAGGATTATATTACGGCTGACAGTCACTACCAACTGCGTTGGATGTGATTGGAATTATGCTCTTCGTAACATAAACACATAAAGTGATTAAAGACGAATGGTGAATAACTAGGGGTGGGGATAGATGAAAGATAATTAATAGTGCTTGCCTTAGTAGTCCTATCAACGTTGGACGAGGCAGAGAAATGTTGATTGAGCAAGTCAATATTGAAGTCATTAGGAGTAGTGTTTAAACGTGTTTTGCCCACCCCCAAGGTTTTAGAAATTTCCAGACCTTCGCCGGATCTCCGTTATTCACAGAACTATGGATATGTGGGCGCTGTGCATCCCTGCACACCCTATTGCAGTGATTCCTAATCACGACATTTTTGTAAGTTCAGGCCTAATTTTATATTTGAACTTAGCTGCAGCTTTCTTGTGTAACAATTGTTTGATGTTGTTAGTAAGCCAAGGTGAGGGACGGTGCTTAATTTTCACAGGTCAAATTGGTGCATGCTTATCGTAAAGTTCTGTGATTTGATTCGTCAGGATGCTGACCTTTTCATCGATATATTTGGAGTTCACAAGTGGAGTCCAGTCGATATCTCCGGCATCTTTACGAAGAGTATCTATGTTTATGCCACAAAAATTGCGCTGCAATAGAACTTTAGGCTTAATCTTAGGAGGACGGATTTTTTAGGCAATGAAAAGCAAGTCGTGGTAAAAGAACATGTCTGCTGGGTATTGTCCGTGCATAGCGACATGTTCTCTTAAAGAAACCATGATAAGATCAAGAAAAGTAGATGTAGCATTTTGAAAGTGATGAGTTGCGCTTAGGCCGCTGCCTCAAATTTTGCGTGCAGCGGGGCGGTGGCGGCAGCGGCGCGGGAGCGGCAGTATCTAATGCATAAAATCAAATGAAGCGGCCCTCGAAAACAGCGGCGCGGCAGCGGCGCGTCGGCGGGCAACGAGCGGTGCACTCCAGTCAAGCGGTGACCGCCCGCGCGTCTGCATTGCAGTGAAAAAATAAATATCTCGACTACACAACCACGAACACAACACTACGCCACTATAGTGCCGCGCGATCTGCTCGCTGGTTTCGAGAACGGGTCGGCGTTGCCCGCACCGCTCCCGCGCCGCCACCGCCACCGCCACGCTGCACGCAAAATTTGAGGCAGCGGCCTTAAAGGTAATATTGACAGATTACTACCTAAAATACTAGAAAGAAGAGAAGAAGAAGGAGAATCATTTTTAAGTAAGGAAGTATTAAAATCACCCATTAGTAGAAGTTGGAAACCAGGTAGGGAGTATAATGTTGAAGGCAGACAGGGCTTAAGCCACGACTCAGAAACAAGGATGGCATGAATGCTCTTACAGTCTAGATTGGCCAGCATATCAGGGAAATGTTCCGGAATGCTTTGGGCATTGATTTCAACGGCATTGAAGTTTTTGGGTACATCAGAAAACTGTGAGTTGAGACAGTCAGCAACAGACGGCACACTGGCAAAGCTATCGTGGTACGTCACTGTCATAATGGTACGTCATTAAAAAATAATATTTCTATTACGCAGTATTGCTCTTAGAATTTGCGCAGGCGTCCACACGTTCATCATCCTCTCCTGGACGCAGACGCTTTAAACCCATTAGTGTGGTGAAGTTTTCATGCTTCAGGCGGGGCAGTCCTTTTGTAAAAATATCAGCAACCATGTCTGCTGTGCATCTATATTTAACCGTAACTTGTTTGGCTGCAATCTTTTCTCGCACGAAGTGGTAGCGTATGTCTATATGTTTACTGCGTGCGTGGTAGACAGCATTTTCTGGAAGACTAATTGCACGCTGATTATCGCAATAAAGAGTTATAGGTATACTTTTAAGTTCAGGTTAAAACTCGTCTGCCAGCTGTTTTAACCAAAGAGCCTCCTGAATGGCCGACGCTAAAGACGTATATTCGCCTTCGTTGTTGAAAGGGCAATGGTCAGCTGTTTTATAGAATTCCAGCTTACTGCGGCACCCTGAAAAAGAAATATGTAGCCCGTGCAGGATCTTCTATCTTCATTGTCATTTACCCAGTCTAAATCACAATAGCCTGAAATATTTCCATCATCATTCATCTTATAAACCATCATCATATACATTGTAGCTTTCAAATATCTCAGGACTCGTTTCAATGCCATCCAATGTTCATCAGTTGGTTGATTATTGAATCTACTTAGGGAATTTACTATGTAGGTAATATCTGGTTGAGTCCCCTGTGATAGGTACAACAGGCAGCCAATTATTTCTTGATATGGTATGTTATTCAAAACTTCTTTTAAACTGTTAGCTTTCTTTAGTTTAACATTAGCATCAGCAGGAGTCCACGTCGGTTTACAATTGTTCATTCCAAATCTTGTAAGTATCATTTTTATGTAAATGGATTGATCAATAGAAACTTCATTTGAATTTTCATCTTGTGATATTGTGAATCCTATACAATGTTTTGCTGTTCCTAAATCTTTCATGAAAATTATTAATTTCCTTTTTATCATTCGGGAAGTTTCTTCATTATTAAAAAAATATAATAGGTCATCGACACATACTGCTATAAAAAACTTATCAAGTTTATTTAAAATACGGTAGTAAACACATGCCCTAAAAGCGTAAAAAATGATAAGACCCCAGGAAGCGACAACATTGCCAATGAAGTTCTCAAATCATTCTCATTATAACTTCTGAAGCCTCTCCAAGTGCTGTTCAATAACATCCTGAGAACGGGGTCTACGCCAGACCAGTGGTCACAATCTACAATAATTTGACTGCACAAAAAAGAGTCAGAAGTGACTTAGGCAATTACAGACCAATCAGCCTCATGACGAATATATATAAAACCTTTTCAAAAAATATATTAAACAGATTGTCAAATATTTTGGAGGAAAACCAACCACGTGAGCAAGCCGGTTTTAGGAAAGGATACTCAACCCTAGACCACATACAAGTCATAACACAGCTAATTGAAAAGGTCAAAGAATATGGAATAACTATATACATGTGTTTTATAGACTACATGAAAGCGTTTGATTCCATACATTTTGACAGTATGTGGACGTCATTAGCAGATCAAGGTGGCGACCAACAATATCTGAATATAATAAAAAGCGTATACTCAAAATGTTGTGCCAAAGTACGACTAGAGAGAGAAGGTGCAGAGATTCCTATACAGAAAAGCGTTAGGCAGGGAGATCCTCTCTCTCCAAATTTTTTCAGCGGTACTGAAGTCTGTATTCAGACGTTTGGATTGGGAGACAGAGGGCGTAAAGGTGGATGGAGAATTGCTGAGTTACTTGCGTTTTGCTGACGACATTGTAATGTTCGCAGAAAGCGCGACACAATTAGAGAAAATGGTTAAGGGACTAACGGAAAGTATAAAAGTGGTATTATCATTGAATACCAGTAAAACCAAAATTCTAACGAATGGAATCCCTAAAGATATCATAATAGGAAGAGAGAGAATAGACTATGTTAATGAATACGTATACTTAGGACAGCTAGTATCATTTGAACGGAGCACAGAAAAAGATATACAACGTAGGATAACTTTAGCCTGGAGAAAGTATTGCGGATTAGAAGAAATAATGATAAACCACACTATCAATATAACCATCAAAAAACACCTATATGATGTAGCTATATTGCCATGCCTTACATATGGTTACCAAACATGGTCATTAAGAAATAGGACGAGGAAAAACTTGCTATCTGCCAACGTAAAATGGAAAGAAGTATGCTGGGAATTAAACTATCAGATAAAATTAGTAACGAGGACATTAGAAATAGAACCAAATTAACCCGGCAAGAATGTGGCAGGGTATTTTACACCCTGCCCATTACTTTAACTGCCATATATTTTTTATTTCGCGTTTATCAACAACGCGTCGCTCAGTAGCTGCGGGTAAGGGATTGTCGGGGTAGGTAGTAGGATGATCTCAGTGTTGCATACGTCTGCGTGGGAGTTATATGCCTGCCAACCTGTCTCGGGTAAGTTTTACCCTGCCACATAGCTGGTGTATGTGTTTTGAAATTTGTTTTTATTTATTTATTTAGATTTTAAATGCTAATAACATATGCTTTTTTCAGTTTTTCTTCAATATGAATAACGAACGATTCAGATTTATCTTAGAGGAAGTGCTAAACGAATTTTTCGACGAATTAAATTCTGGAGTTGGCGGTAGCAACCACCAAATTAGTTCTGAAACGGAGCAGGCTGCCAGTAGCGTGACAAATAGTTATGACGAGGAAAATAGGCATGAGCCTGATGATGAAATTCCAATTTGGGCTTGTCGCTGGTGTACGAATATTTACGCCAGCGAAAAGTAAAAATTAATATGCCGATAAGATTCGTGAGCGTATCTCTTGTCAACTGGCTGAACCCTCTCAACGTCAGCATCAAACAATATTTATTTACGAGCTGTCAGATGTCGTGACTGTCCTTATAAGAAAGACCGGAAGACTAAACATGGTTGTAAGCGCTGCGCAAAAGCCATTTGTGAGGAACATGCGATTTTCTTTAGCAATTATTGCACCAATGTTCAAGACTGAAAGTATAACTGTTACGACTGATTTAAATATCGTTGATTTAATTTTTTTATAAGAAAATTACATAAGTTAAACGATTAACGTGCAATTATTAAAAAAATAAGAAGAAATTTTAAGATTTATTATGGTTTCTGAGGTTCCTAATTTTTTGTTGATTGTTAATTCCTTCATTCCTGTTTGCTGTAAAATTAATAAATATACAACAGAATATGCAGTGCTTTTTTATTTTATATTATAAAAAATATAATAAAAAATAATAAAAGAGTGCATTTTAAATAATATGGCTATAATAACATCACAGTATGCATTAATACATAAGGGTAAAATTTACCCTGCTACATACTTCATGTAACTTTTTTCACCATATTCTCGCCGGGTTAATAGATGTACGCAAAAAATCAAGCTACTCAATTGGCAATGGGCAGGACATATTTGTAGAATGAGCAATAATAGATGGACTAAGCGCTTGACAGAATGGATACCAAGAGACAAGAAAAAGAGAAAAGGGTGACCATATAGAAGATGGAGGGATACTTTTCGACACATGTTAGGACCGGACTGGATGCAGAAAGCACGGGATAGAGTTTTTTGGAAGGAGGGGAGGCCTTCGCCACAGAGGCGACTACTACTAACTTAAATTAAATTAGTAACATGTAGTGGTTATTTTTAGTAATAATTTATAATAGGTATAAAATAGGTGTTTATTTAAGGTATTAATATGTAATTAAAATCTATACCATAAAACGTTAAATGCCTGCATGATAATAGGCAATAGAAATAAGATAGACTATTTAATTTATCTATAATACATTTACATAATGTTTATATTTTTTAAGGGTTTTTAAGAAAATAAATTATTTGCACGTATGTTTTTTTATGAAAGCCACATACATTTTAGTAATTTAAATGTGTAGGTGCTTATATACGTAAACAAATCTGAATGCCTTGCATATTTTATGAAGTAAGATTAAGCTTAAAGTATGAACCATTTCGTAGAATTATTTAAAAGATATGTATGTAGTAGTAAATAAAGGCTATTTTTATTTTATTTTTTAAGTAAACGCATGGATCTATGTTTGAACGAGTCATTCCAATTTCTAACAGAGCAGTTTTTAAATTCCTGTTCCAATGTCTGCTGGCTTGTTTAAGTCCATATATTGACTTGTTTAGTTTACATACTTTATTTTCTACTTTATAGCCAGGTGACAATGACAAATAAATTGTCTCATCGATTTCGCCTTGCAAAAATGCAGTAACTGCATCCATTTGGTGTATTTTAAGTCCATATTTAGCAGCAAGACCAATCAAATATCGAATAGATGTATACCGAACCACTGGGGCGTACACATTGAAATCAATGCCCTTTACTTGTTTATATCCCTTGATTACTAGCCTAGCTTTATAGCGTGTGATAGATCCATGACTATCCGTTTCAGTTTTATAAACCCTTCTGCTAGGAATTACTGATTTTCCTTCTGGTAAGGTAACGTATTATTTTTTATCAACGACTGCTATTCTTGTTCCATAGCTCTCTTCCATTCATCAGCGTTTTCACTGCTTAGAGCTTCTTGTAGACCCTGTGGATCACTATTTAGTAAGTCAATTGATGCCTCTACATTGACATATAAGTGATGAAGGCTTCTGATGAACATCATCATAGTTATTGTTGATTCAATGCCGTAGCGGTCTCAAAGTTCTTTTGGATACTGGTGGTGATTCAATTGTTGTATCAGTTAAGTATGTCTCATCATTTATATCTACAAATTGATCTGAATCATTATCATCTGTGGCACAAGTACTTTGAGATTCAGCTTGTATTACATCTGATTCATGTGACTCATCGTCATTAATGTTTTCTTCTTCAGATTCTTCGGTTTCGACACACACAGGTAAGTAAACAGTTTTCTTTTCTTTTACTTCATTATAACTGTTTGAAATAGAAATAGTTTTTATGATAAGTCAAGTCGATTATATCGATTTAGTAACGTTTAGTTTAGTCTATTGTAAAATTTGACTATGGTCACACTGAACTGTCAACTTCCGTTACTGAAAATTGGCTGACGCCGTTTTGGTCTGTCTCGCATGGTTTGTAATTGAAATAAATTGATCACCTTTTGAAAAGCACATCCTGGTAGCTTCGCGAATAGTTTGTTCGTTTCCCGCGGCCAGTGAAAAAACCCGGTATAAAAAGTTGTCTTGACCACGCCGTAGGGTAAAAGTGGGAGAGATGCCATAGTATTTATAAGTGTGGAGTTTTACTAGAAAAAATGCATTATAATCAAATGGTTTATTATTTGTTGGCAAGTTACAGGTTTAGACATACTAAGAAAAATCTATTTTTAAAATAATATCAAGATAATTTATAGATAAAAATTAAAAAAACACAAGTATCAATATGCCATCTCTCCCACGTACTATGGGAGAGATGCCATGGTATGAGGGAGAGTTCTCTCGTATAACTATTTTTATTCATTTTACCTTTATCTAACTAATAACATAACTTGAGGTCCTAATCCAGGTTTGGTAGTATTTCCACTTTGAATTCTCCTAGACAAGGTACGAATCGGGATTCCATAACGCCTTTGCACTTTATTTTTTGATATTTTGCCTTTTTTCACTTTTTCTACAGCCAACTTAAAATTTTCTTTAGTCCACAGTCTTCTGGATGTGTTTTGCTTCCTTATATATTTTCTGGGCATTCTGACAAAGAAAAAACTTCGTTTTAATTAAACACTAAAACACACTATACAAGCTATGGCATCTCTCCTTGGTTTTGGAGGATAGATGCCATACGGATAAAATATCACTCAATATAAATGAGGGTAGAAAATTATTGTTTTATTATGTTAAAAACAAACCTAATCAAAGAATAAAATAAGTACTTACTTAAATGTATAGTCACTGCACTTAGGAGATTCAGTTAACTAAAGCACGCACGAAATTTTTGCCATATAAATACCCAGAAGAAATATATATCTCTAAAACATGCAACGTATTCAAGCGCGGTTGAATAAGCACGCACTTGTTTCGATGGCAGTGGTAATTACGCTCTAATGAGTTATTACGCTCAGTAGAATACATAGTGCTGTCTCACTCACATAGCGAGATAGCCAGTGTATGGCATCTCTCCTCATATGGCGTCTCTCCCACTTTTACCCTATCTTATAAGGTCGCGTGCCCTTGTACTATAAAGTATATTTGGAACTCGTTTGTTTGCCGCTTCCTTGATCAATAACCGGCAACGGTTTATCTGTGATAAAAATAGTACTTTAATGAACATTGTAAAACTTGAGTGAATCCGATGCACGTGGTTGCTGCCCGATGATTTTGCTGATGAAGGACGTCGAACTGGATCCTGTGGTATTTATTCGATTTTCTTGTTATTTTGGCCAAAATTATGAGTTAATCTTATAGGTCCACTCAAGAGCATCAGTGAAGATATCAGGTAAGTTGAAACATTTTATTAATATTAGTTGTAATTTGGATTTCTATTCATCACTGTGCAACACAGTACAGTTATGTCTGAGATTTGTTGTGGCTGACAAGGACTGATGAATATAATCACGCTTCCACAAATCTGCTGCAATTAATCCCAGTTCTTTCTAGCCAAACTCCAGACATAACATTTGGTAAGCAGAGCTGTAGTTGAAACTTAGCCGTTGATTGTACCTATACTCAGATTGGTATTGTATAAGCTTGTATCTGAGCTATATATTCATTGTTAACGTTGTTGTGGTGTTCCCAGATTAGTGTTGTTTTAAATACATCATATTTATTTGTATTGGTTGACCTGCATAACTTGAAACACATGTCATACATAACCTCAATCAGTAATTGTTTGACTTGTATTGTTGAAATCTAGTAATAATTTGTTGTTGCTAGCATTAACAAGTCAGTTTGTTTGGATACATAACAGCTGTATGTATCAATAAATTTAGTAAATTTAGTTTGTTTCATAATTATATTAAGTTTGAAACATTAATTATAACATTCAAACTTGACCTTGCATCTTGGGCGGGTCACATTGAAAAATTGAACTTAATAAACCTTTGTTTTGTAATAATATACAGATAATATTGTTAGGTAACACATATTCTGTGTTTACTTACTATTGTATATCACAAATAACACAGTGAGTCTGTCTGTTGCAAGTAATTAATTAACTTATTTGAAGTTTCAACTTTTGATAACTTTGACTTTATTTTATGTCAATATATTTGAAACTATTAATTTTGTTGGGCAGTAAATAACTGTCACTTGCTTGTACCAGCGGTAAACAGGCTAATACTTTGTTGGTTTCAGGGAATTAACAAATATTATTTAAAGCTTCTCCGAGCTCTTTTGGAACTTAATTATGTCAGCTATCAAGGACTTGCGTGCGGCTGATTGCATCAGATTTGCGCTGGTTTGCCTCGGCCAGTGCCTTAGTGAACCGGCCTGATCGCCAGCAGGCCTTACTACAAAGGTATGAGCGGATTGATGATCGCCTGGCACAACAAGTGTGGAACAGCAATTCCGCACTTTCAGCGCTTGCTGTCTCGAAGTGTCAGTTAATGAATTCACCGCTGACCAGCGAAATAAGGTCCTTAGACCTGATAGGTCTTAGACCTGTATGATGCTGTCTCCAATAGTGCGAGACAACTAGTTGCCGATAGGGACGGGCAACCCGGCTTGAAGCAGGAGCTTCCTAGGACAGCACCGGGGCTGGTGAGTAGGCTCCCTATTTTAGACCTCCCGCATTTCGATGGCTGCCTAGGAAGCTACCTGGGCTTCGTTAATTTGTTTGACAGCATGGTCAATGACAGGGCTGACCTTCGGCCCGCACAGAAATTGGCATATTTGATATCGGTTCTGGATGGAGAGGCCAAAGGCCTCATCCAGCATCTGCCCGTGTCTGACGAGGTGTACCAGACGGCTCGGGACTTAATTACCCGTAGGTACCATAACAAGCGTGGCCTCGCCGACACGCATATTGAACAGATTTTGAGTTTGCCCACACTCACCCGGGTCTTTGGGTTGCGCACCCAACTTTTAAACCCGCTTTTGGTGGCCAACAACGCACTTAAGTGCCTTGACCTGCCCGTGGACCAATGGTCCTATTTATTGGTGCACATTGTACTTAAAAAGCTGCCTGCCGACCTGAGGTCGCGTTTTGAGCAGCGCTTTGGTGGGGACAGCGCGACCCATCTGCCCCCCTTTGCTGACCTGGAGAGGTTCCTAGAAGATGAGTGCCGGGTCTTGGACAACTCCGGTGGTGACACGCGGCTAAGACGCAGCCGCCCAAGGTCAAGGAGCAGGCTCGCGTTCACACCCGAGCCAATGTTGACCGGCGCCCTCCTCGCTTTGCAGTCACGCAGAGCCCAGCGGAGTGCTCTTACTGCAAGGTCACGGGGCACAGAACGGCCAGTTGTAGGGCATTCTTGGACCTACATGTCGCCTCTCGTAGGCGCATCGCGAATGCCCGCCGCCTTTGCTTCTCTTGCTTGGGGTCCCACTACCAGCGAGACTGTCCAAACTCTCGCCCCTGTCCTCACTGTGGAAGACAGCATTTGGACATTCTCTGCATGAATGCCAGAGAGGTAGGCCACTTGTCCAACCAGCTTACGCCGCGCACGGGCGGGTGTTTTGAAGGTGGCAGCCGATGCTCACCGGCGCGTAGCCTCGCTCAATTGATCGCCGCTCACCCCGCTTGGAGAACCGTAGCGTGCGCACGCCTCCTCTCTCTCGCGCACCTGAATGTGCGACCGTTCAACGTCACCAGCACCATGACTGCTGCCCCAGGTATTCCCCTCCTTTGGCGGAGTGTCCCCGCCTTGACTCGCGCCCACCTCGTTTTGGGCGGGTGCGTCAATATGACCCCCCACCGATGGCGCGCGGATCGAGTCATCGCGCTTTTGAGGACTTCAAGCCGCACCCTCATTTTGACTTGCCTGGTCCTGGCCAACGGTCGCCGCCCAGGCAACAATAGACCCCTGCCCTATAAGGCCAACCTCCCCCATTGAGACCGTTATCCTACCAACGGTTGCTGTTAGGGTCTGGGGACCCACGGGGACCTCTGTTGTTGTCCGTGCTATATTGGACACAGGTTCACAAGGTTGCATTGTTTCCGTTTATTTGGTAGGGCAGATTAAATTAAATATGGGTTCTTTTCCGAATTTTATACGGCGAATTGGTGACGTAGCCTCTAATGTTGAAGGGCAAGTTAAGGTTTTGTTTGGCCCTGTTGAATCTTCACACCCGAGGATTAAAACCTCAGCTATTGTGTTGAAGAATATTTTGGGTACGTACCCACAGAAACAGCTACCCGCTGCTGTGGTGAATTTGACATCGGGATTGGAACTGGCAGACCCCAAATTTGACACACCGGGACAAATCGATTTGTTGATTGGCTCTGATGTCCTCGGTGGAATTTTGATTGGTGGGAAACGGGTCTTGGTGTCAAATGGTTTGACTGCCATCCCGACCATATTTGGATTTGCTTTGATGGGACCTGTACCTAGGGACCCCCCTCCACCTGAACTTGATAATTTGTTGGCTGTAGGCTCTGCTCTCTCTGATGCAGTTCAGAGGTTTTGGGAGGTAGAGGAGCCTCCTCAAGCTGCCCGTTTGAATCCAGAACATGAGGAGTGCGAGCTGTTCTTCCAGAACAACACTGGTCGACTCCGTTCTGGTCGGCTTATTACGAAGCTGCCTTTTCTGTCTGTTCGGCCTCCGCTTGGTGAGTCACGACCTTTAGCCGAAAAGAGATTGTTGGCTATGGAGCGCCGCATGGGTCGTGATCCGGAGCTCAGACAGAAGTACATTGAGTTCATGAGAGAATATGAACAATTGAGACACATGTCTGTGTCAAATATGGATTGGCGTTCGGTGGAGCATTACTTTCTCCCGCATCATGCGGTATTGAAGCCATCAACTGGCAAGCTGCGCACGGTGTTTGATGGTTCTGCGCAGACTTAAACAGGGGTTTCCTTGAACCAGTGCTTGCATTCTGGTCCCAAGTTGGTCAAGGACCTTTGTGACGTCATCACCATCTTCCGACAACATCAGGTTGTTTTTGTGGCCGACATAAAAATGATGTTCAGGCAGACAATTATCCACCCTGATGACCGTCGCTTCCAGCTGATCCTTTGGAGAGAGTCTCCTCGCGATCCCATGGTCGTCTACGAGCTCAATACTAATACGTACGGGTTAAGGTCAAGCCCCTACTTGGCAATACGTTCTCTTTGGGAGCTCGCAGACCGCGAAGGCTTAGATTTCCCACGAGCCTCCGCCATCTTGAAAGATGATATTTACGTCGAAGACATTTGCTCGGGCGCCTCCACAGCGGACGAGGCGATCCTCCTGCAGGACGAATTGATAGGTATTTTGGCCTCCGCTGGTTATGAGTTGCGTAAATGGATTTCCAACTCACCAGCGCTTTTGGAAGGCTTGCCAGAGGATCATCAGCAGGATCCACATTTGTTTGAGATTGTTGACAGCCCGCCATGATGGCTGTTCTCGGCGTTCAGTACAGACCAGTCCAAGACATCTTTACGTATAACGTAGACTTGAAATTGCCTTGTTCTTGAACTAAACGTCTCGTGTTGTCTACTGTCGCCAGAACCTTTGATCCTAACAGTTGGATTCGTCCTGTCATATTTTGGGCAAAATGCTTCTTGCAGAAGCTTTGGACAGCAGGATTGATCTGGGACGAACCTCTACGCGGTACTCTTGTTGAGGAATGGACCTCTTTTGTATCCTCACTTCCTGTCGTCAACGAGATCTCCTTGCCTCGTCCCATCCTTCCTTCCGGGAAATACAAGGCCACCCTTCACGGGTTTTGTGATGCCTCGGAACGTGGTCACGCGGCCGTGATGTACTTGCGCACAGTTAGTGCCTCAGGTCAGATGAGGGTTTCCCTGATCATGGCGAAGATCAAGGTTGCACCCCTTCGGACATCTTTGACCATTCCAAAATTGGAGCTCTCGGGAGCCGCACTACTCGTGCGATTGTTGAATCACGTGTCTAGTACTTTGGGTAAAAGCATTTGTATTAATGGGACCTACGCCTGGACAGACAGCCAAATTGTTCTGTGTTGGTTGAAGGCGTCTGTCCACACTTTGGAGGTATTTGTCGCTATTCGCGTTTCCCAAATCCAGAAATCCGAAGTCAAACTTGTTTGGAGACACGTGTCAGGTGAGCTCAACCCCACTGATTGTGCCTCGCCGGGATGCTTGACACCTAGTTTAATAGGCCATTCGCTGTGGTGGTCCGAAATGGTTGAGTCGACCAGAAATTGATTGGCCTCGAACGCTAGTTCCTCGTCGAGTTGTTAGGTGTTACTGCTTGGATAAAGCGTTTTGTTTTTAATTTTAGGCACCCACAACAGAAACGACTGACACCGTTTCTCTCACCACAGGAACGGAAGGAGTCTCTCACCTTTTGGGTTCGTTCTGTGCAATTGGCGCACTTTGAGAAGGAGATTGCTATCCTGAAGTCAGGGAGATCGAAATTATCGGGAGCTGTATCTAAATTGAACCCATTTTTGGACAATACGGGTCTCTTGCGCGTTGGAGGGCGTCTCAAGAACGCCAACCTGTCTTACGGGGCACGTCACCCGCTTCTGTTACCCAAGGACGGTCATTTGGTACGCTTGTTAGTAACTGACCGTCACCTTAAAAATTCGCATGCTGGTTGTAATGCGCTCTTGGCCATTTTTGCAACGCGAGTTTTGGATCTTGTCTGCCTGAAGAATTATTCGGAGTGTAGTCTTTCGCTGCATCCCTTGCTATAAGCTCAAGGCTTCTACCATGCAGCCCTTGATGGGGGACTTACTGGCAGATCGCGTAACTGAAAGCAGGACGTTTGACGGTGTTGGCACGGACTTCGCAGGTCCCCTTTTGGTGAAAACGTCGACACTTCGAAACAGCAAGACTGTCAAGGCCTACTTGTGTGTTTTTGTTTGTCTTTCCACACGGCGTACACTTAGAACTGGTCTCCTCGCTTACGACCGAGGCGTTTGTAGCCACATTTGACAGATTTGTATCCCGCAGAGGGCTGCCTTCCTTGATCCGTTCTGACTGCGACACTAACTTCAAGGGCACTTATAATTATTTGAATGACGTTGTTAATTTCCTTGAAACCAACAAGGCCTATATAGGTGATAGGCTTGCCCGACGTGGGATAAATTGGTTGTTTTCCCCACCAAATTGTCCACACACTTGCGCAGGACATACGGTGAATCTGTCCTTACATTTGAGGAACTCGCAACTGTGTTTTGTAAGATTGAGGCCGTCTTAAACTCTAGGCCGTTGTGTCCGATCTCCTCAGATCCGAATAATTTGGAGGCCCTTACGCCGGGCCATTTTTTGATTGGTCGCCCACTTGTCGCCTTGCCTGAGTACCCCTATATTGATACGAGACCTGGTCGTCTCTCGCGTTTTGAATTGGTACGCCAGATTACTCAGAGCTTTTGGAAACGCTGGAATTTGGAATATTTGCACATACTCCAGCAACGCGTGAAGTGGATCGGCAAGACCGATCCACCCAAGATTGGAGACCTCGTTTTGATCAAGGAGGCAAACTTTCCGCCACTCAGATGGCGCAGGGGGCGCATTCTTCGTTTGGTAGCTGGGGCTGATGGAGTTCCCCGATTTGCTGAGGTTTTGGTGGACGGTTCGATTCTGAGGAGAGCGGTTGCAACATTGTCACGTCTGCCAACCGATTAGCGGACCGGTAGGCCGGTCCGGGGCGGGTGGATGTTTGAAATAGAAATAGTTTTTATAATAAGTCAAGTCAATTATATCGATTTAGTAACGTTTAGTTTAGTCTATTGTAAAATTTGACTATGGTCACACTGAACTGTCAACTTCCGTTACTGAAAATTGGCTGACGCCGTTTTGGTCTGTCTCGCATGGTTTGTAATTGAAATAAATTGATCGCCTTTTGAAAAGCACATCCTGGTAGCTTCGCGAATAGTTTTTTCGTTTCCCGCGGCCAGTGAAAAAACCCGGTATGAAAAGTTGTCTTGACCACGCCGTACCTTGTAATGTCGCGTGCCCTTGTGCTATAAAGAATATTTGGAACTCGTTTGTTTGCCGCTTCCTTGATCAATAACCGGCAACGGTTTATCTGTGATAAAAATAGTACTTTAATGAACATTGTAAAACTTGAGTGAATCCGATGCACGTGGTTGCTGCGCGACGATTTTGCTGATGAAGGACGTCGAACTGGATCCTGTGGTTTTTATTCGATTTTCTTGTTATTTTGGCCAAAACTTTGAGTTAATCTTATAGGTCCACTCAAGAGCATCAGTGAAGATATCAGGTAAGTTGAAACATTTTATTAATATTAGTTGTAATTTGGATTTCTATTCATCACTGTGCAACACAGTACAGTTATGTCTGAGATTTGTTGTGGCTGACAAGGACTGATGAATATAATCACGCTTCCACAAATCTGCTGCAATTTATCCCAGTTCTTCATAGCCAAACTCCAGACATAACAATAACTATCCTTTGCAATTTCTTTTTTAATTATCTCTATTTGTAAGTTATGTTCATTAGTGTCCTTTTCTTTTTCAGATACATTTTCTACTTTGTTTCTTTTAATTGAAGCTTCGAGAAATACAACATCTCTACTTATTACTCCTTTATTTGTTTCAGGATCTATGAATCT
Source organism: Euclidia mi (assembly GCA_944739405.2). NCBI lineage: Eukaryota > Metazoa > Arthropoda > Insecta > Lepidoptera > Erebidae > Euclidia > Euclidia mi. Next base: position 23,399,675 of record OX123188.2, read on the forward strand.
GTAGCCTTTTGTACTGTAGCAAACAAATATTAACTTACGTGATTTCACATCAAGCTTAGTCCTTTTTTCCCTAGGAATATGAACCATTGCAGGACATCCTAAGATTCTCATGTGACTCAAGTTTGGCTTTTTTCCAGTCCATACTTCATGGGGCGTCGCATGGGATAAGGAGCTGGTGGGACTCCCACCACATTAACCGATCTCCCACCGTGGGAGATCGGTTAATTATGTAGGCCGCTGTAACAACCGCCTCTGCCCTGAACGTGACCTGTAATTCAGCATTTGAAATACATTTAGCACGCTCTATTAAAGTTCTATTCATTCTTTCACTTAGCCCATTCTATTCTGGAGTGTATGCATTGGATGTCTGGTGCAATATTCCATGTTTTTTTAAGTAGGATTCAAATATTCTATTTTTGTATTCGGTTCTATTATCGCTTCTAAGAATTTTAATTTTTGTATCAATTAATTCAGAGAAGAATTAAAGAATAGAGTTTGAATTTGAAAAAATTAAGAATAGATTTGACTCTATTCTTAAATTCTTCAAATTTTTCGAATACTTCACTTTTGTTCTTAATAAAATATACATGTACTCGCCTAGAAAAGTCGTCTATGAAGGTTTAAAAATACCTAGCCCCTCCTATAGATGTATGCTCCATAGGTATATGTATCCGCGTACATCACTGTGGACAGGCTTCTAACAAAATGGTTGCGCGGGAGCCGTCAGTGGGGAATGGTTTTCTTGTTTGCTTACCTTCAAGACATGTTATGCAAGTCGAATTTTCTGTTCTTTGTGACAGCTTTACACCTTCTGTACAGTTAGGTAATTTATTAAGATTAGTGAAATTTAGCACTAGAAGCGCGGAACATCCTGACATCCCTAGAAGCGCGGATGGGTCAATTTTGTCCATTTTATTTTTGGTAGAGTAAAGTTATGTATACAAATAAAACTTGTAATTAAGATACAAATGACTTTATTACGTATTACACATATTTTTTACGTATTTTGGCTTTAATAAAATAGAAATCTCAAGTGAGATCAGAGTTCGGACTCGCAAAATGAGCAATTGGAACACTCATTCGATGTGCACTGCAAACTGTTATTTTACAAGCTTGGCATTTGACACGAGACTTCTTACCGTCACAAAGAGACTTTACCAGCCAACGAGTATGTTTCTCTTTACGTCCAGGTTTTTCATTTTCATTTGGTATATTGATATAAGTATTAGACGTTTTCATGCAATTTTCATATAGCTCGGCTAGTTTTTCTCCTAACTGTAAGATAAAATCCCGACTGCTGATTCCTTTCCCATTTAGGTCACAACACAATACAATATCTCATATTATAAAAGTGTGAAGTGGCGAACGCCTAGATGATCTAGGCGGGGGGCTTTGACAGAGTACCTACGAACCAATTGATTCACAACATCTACCCCATACTTTGTAGCTATGTGTACCCCAACAATTGTAAAATTATAATTAGTCAGGTTTTTCCTTGTATGTACTAGTTTCTACTTGAATACCTGGGTGCATAGTGCTTAAGAGAACAATTGGGCTTTCCTTCATATGCTGTCAAAGTGATATTATCTTTTAGTACCACTGTACTATACAAACTACGGTACTCTTATTTTGCTTGGTTTTTGCAAGCAGGTATTGCCCGACGAGCTTTATTTATTGTACCAACAATACTTGTTCCGTTTAATTTTAGATTTTTAGCAAGGATAGACGTGAAAATACTTCACATGTTTTTTTTTCCTTTCTTTAGGCCATATCTAAATGGCCATACGCTGCATAATCATTTTTAGGGTGCAATGGCACATCTCCATTCCTACACCCACGCATCGCTTGGCTGCGTGTATATTGTAGCGCATAAGTACCTACATTGACCAATTTCGACGACGACATTTTTTTATTAACTTAGAAGAAATATAAAGTCAAACTCTGAAATCCATGACTGGGTCAAAATTGGCACAGCCGCGCTTCGAGGTAAAATTAGGATAAAAAATATTTATTTTGCATTTACGTGCATAAATAGTAATCATCATATTTCATGAAAAGTCATAAAAAGTTACGATAATACGCACAATAAAATATTAGTCAGAGCAGAAAGAAAATCGAAATGGGTCAAATTTGGAACGCTCGCACTTCTAGTGTTAAGTGACCCATTATCTGGTGCCACAGATAAATATCATCATCAGTCTTGGCCATCATGTCCTGTATGTCTTGATTTTTATAAGTATTTAACAAATATGTCTCATTGATCAAATCTGCTTTTGCGACTAATTTGTTACTCGGATTGTAAATTTGACAGCCATTCTCATTAAATGCCACTCGACATCCACTTTTGATTATTTTGCTGACAGACAACAAATTAGTTTTCAATTCAGGTACAAATAAAACGTTTCTCACCTGTATTTCATCGGTGCTGCCATCTTTTGCATATGCTTTGATACATACATTACCACAGCATTCAACTTTTAATACTTTGTTATTTGCAATTCGTATGCTCGGTACAGGTGCAGGTTTAATTTCAGTAAGCCAGTCCCGGTGCATGGTCATATGCATGGATGCCCCTGAGTCAACTTGCCAAAAATTGAAGTCATTTGCTGTTGATGCTGAAAAAACTGCGACATACCCTGTTTTTCCTGTTTTATTTTTTGTATTTTCATTATTGCCTGTCTTTTTAAGCCAACAATTTTTGCCCAAGTGCCCATATTTATTGCAATTAAAACATCTCGGGCCTTTCTTATTTTTAGTTTGGTTAGTTTTGGGTTGATTAGTTCTGGAGTTAATGTAAAGTGCGGTAGTGTCCGATGCCTTTACTTCTTGTAGTTGTTTATTTTTCACTAAATCGGCACTAATCTTTATAGCGGAACTCTCTAATCCCATAATCATGGGCTTGTACATTTCTGGCAGCCTTGCCAACATTAATGTGCCTAACCACTCATCGTGAACATTAAATTTTATATTTCTTAACTTGTGCGCGGCTGTCATAATTTTATTCACATAATCTTCGACTGACGAACTACTTTCTAGGTTGGTGTTAATAAGTTCTTTTAATAAACCAACTTTTTGAGTCAGTCCTCTATCTTCAAATACCTTTAACAAATTGTCCCATACCACTTTGGCATTTTGTGCTTCTTGAGTATGTACATACAGAATTGGGTCAACTAACAATATTTACTTTGACTTCGTTTTAGTATCTTGTTTAACGGAGTTGGAATCTTCGACATCTGGTAATTTTAGAATGCAATTGTACAACTCTTCATGTTGCAAGTATGCCTTGACAGCAAAACTCCAACTCGCCCAATTGTCACGACCAGTTAGCTTCTCAATAGACATCACTGAATTATTTCCAGCCATATTTAGGTACATGTATTTAATATTCTATCAGTAAACAGCTGAAAAAAAAAACACTCCCGGCACGCGGTAACTAAAGTGAGGTTATACTTGCAATTTTTACATTTACTTTTTTCTTTAATAATACTGATTATAGCACAAAAACCACTCTACACGACAGGCTTGGAACGGCCCATAACCTGATGATATAAGGAAAAAGGCGATAACTATATTAAAACTATTTATTTCAACAAAAAGATACAAATGAATGACAGTGCATGCACATAGAAAGACGAGAGAGAGAGAGCCTACGTAATTAAAAAAGAATATTTCTATAACGCAGTATTGCTCTTAATTTGCGCAGGCGTCCTCACTTTCATCAACTATGAAAAATCTAACACTACTTCCAAATGTTTTCATAGTCTATGTCTGATAAATAATATATCCTTAACGGGACAAGTTTAATTAAAACAGTAGCGTTTTATATACAACGAAGTTTAACAGTTACATTTATTGTACGAGTTCTTAAGTTAATAAAGGTACGTATACCTACCTAAATTAGCGGTTAGTTTACCCAATCGAGTATCTTTATTAGCCTTTTTTATAACTTTGCGAAATGAAAAATAAATACAACGGGTTTTGGTGAAAAGCTTGCCTTGACTTATGGCTATATGAATATGTAGCCTGAGTGAAAACAAGCTTTTCTTTCTAAAGTCGGCAAAACCGAGCTATTTTTGATGAAATTACAGACACACACTTCGCCTTTTTATTTGAGCTATATCTAGGTATTTAGCTCAAACAATAGGTATTTAGCGGGAAAAACGTTATTATCCCTAGAATACTTATCATCGCCTGGAAGGCCGCGTTCGGTTGATTTTTTGAGAATATTTTTAAATCACTTCTATGTATCGCGGCGTGCGTTCGTGCCAATTTAGTGCACCCCGGGCCACGGCGGAGAGTGGTCATGAGTTCAGCGGGGAATACTCAGGTATCGAGTTATTGACATCACGTTGGCCTGGGAGGCGATCATTAGTATTAACGGTAAGTTTTTTACAAGTGTCGTTTTTTTAGTGTTTTGTAATTATCTCTTTAATTATTTGTAATGTATAAGTTTTATTTAACTGAGAATTGATATTTTTGTTTCATAGATGAATCTCGACGAGAACCAGATAACAAACTATTTGGAAAACGAAGATTCGGACAGTGAAACTGAAGATTACGTTGAAGATTACGATTCAGACGACAGTGTGGCTGATCCTACTCTCTTAGTGCGTGCCAGCTTGAAGATGATCTCCAAAATATTGCTGCAACACCTCAAAAACAAGCAAGCACAAGCACCAAGTTAGAAGCTGCTCTACAAACCCAATCTCGATCTCCAAACTGCTGTAATTGTGATAGAAAAATATAGGCTGATTTTAATTTAATCTCAAGCCAAATATCTTATAATTAGAAATGCATTTTTATTTTTATGTGATATAACACTTCAACAAAACTTAATTTAGATACTAAATTAGAAACTATATGTATCATTTTATTTTTTATTATTATTTTTCAAAAGACTGTTTAAACAAAGATAATGTTAGATTTAAAGTTGATTTTAAGACTGAAATTATAAATTTAAGCAAAATTTGGCATTAAATTTAAAGAAACAAGGTCTTTCTTCATTATTTGTTACATTTAATACAAATTTTAGAAAAATCTTTCTAAAATCTTGTACCATTTATGAAGTAGCCTCCCGAGCGATCATTAGTATTAAGCAGTAAAAAAATAAGATTAGTACTCTAGGGTTATACTACACCCCTATCTGTTTCAATAAACATCTGCAGCTTAAACCAACCGATTTTTTTCAAATTTATTCTGCTATAATATATTTTACTGTCAGTTTTATATCTTCAAAACAAGTTTTTACCTTTCACCGAACATATTCTACCGTTGCGTCAGTTGTCTGAATACTTTTGTAGGGCAGTAAAGTTTCAAAGGCGATCTCCACTGAGCTCGGTACAAGTTGCTGTGGTATTTAGCTGGGTCACGTAACGACGCGTTTACGGGGAAGGAATTAAGTTTAGAAGTTTGTAGTACGTATTCAGCTGATACCACAAAAATGCTTTAAGCTTCATTAGATTTTTAAGGCGCGCTTATGAAAGTTTTACAGTGCTAGTAAAGTTTTAGGTACTGCAAGATGGTCTCTTAAAGAATTGTTTTTGAAATATCTGTCTAACGATATCCTATTCGATATCATAGACGAATAAAAATCAATTTTACGTTTACTTTTGAATTAGCTTTCCATAATTTATAAACTTTATTTTATTAGACTACTTTGTCTTGTTTAGGTATAAATGAAAGTGTATTTTGCATGTGAAGTTACAACTTTATAGACTCGAGCTAAAGCTTGGGGCGGTAGCCTAGTGGAGAGACCGACGGACTGCTACGCAGAGGGTCTCGGATTCGTTTCCACGGCGCGCACCAATGACTTTTCGGAGTTATGTGCGTATTAAATTGTTAATTATCGCTTGCGAAACTTTGAAGAAAAACATCGTGAGGAAACCTGCATGTCTGTGTGTTCTCCATAATGTTCCCGAAAGACATGTGAAGTCTGCCAACCCGCACTTGGCCAGCGTGGTGGAATATTGCCTTGCCCAGTAGTGGGACAGTTCATATAGATGGCCGATGATGAAAGCTTGGATTAAGAATGGAAATTCAAACTTAGGAAGTTTATAGTGAAACCTTAAGAGGTAAATATACACCGTTGACCTTGCTCGTACTACTGGTTAGTTGTCCAAGCGCGATTTGCGAGTATCGGTGACATAAAAAAATCGTTAGAAAATAATAAGTAAATTTATTTGCAAAAATAAGCTGAAGGTTCCCTTGGTGTTCTAATATATAAGAGGCTGATTCAATTTAAACAATCTTTTGATTGATAGATTAGGATATAATAATGACACAGAGCCTACTGTTATCGCGTCTGTTGCGTATAACACCGTCTGATAATTTTGGGAACAGCTGCGGGTTTTGTCTTCACAAACATTGCTACTTCGTACACATATAAGGACGGAAGTGTTAAAATTTTATGGTTTATAAAATACGGTCTGAAAGGACGAAGGTCATGTCGTATAAGGAGGTCAAGGTACTGGCCGAAGATCGTGAAATATGGCGTTTACTCCACCGACAAGAGCGACGCTCTTAAGTTTAAAGAAAGAAGAAAAAATACGGTCTGCAACTGTCTGTTGTTTTTAAGCCAAACATCGCTCTAATACATCGTTTTTGCATTTTAAATATTAGTTCCCTATCTTTGGCATTACCCCAGAAGATAATGCCGTATCTAAGTCTTGATGCCACTAGACCATGATAAGCAGTGAGAAGGGAATCTGTGTTAACAAGTGGAGCTAGTTTATATAAGGCATAAGCGGAACTGCTGACTTTTTTACTTATTTCGTTGATATGACCTTTCCAATTAAGCTTACTATCTATAATCAATCCCAAGAACTTGGCGGATGTTACTTCATTTATAGACTGATGATTGTAATGTACATTAATGTCATGTGTTGTGGTCAAAGTTACTTTCTGGCTGAAATGCATAATATGAGTTTTATTAAGATTAATTTTTAAATTATTATTATTTTTTTATTTAGGGTGCATAGGGGGTTCCAACCAAGAACATAGGGTCCCAAGCCAACCTCACCTGCAAGTGGTGCACCTGCCTATCAACGGACGAGGCTCTGGCAAACAAAACCGAAAAATCCCGACAAGCGGCAATAGGCTCGCCACCTATTACGTGGGATCAAAACACTGGCGAAAAGTGGCGTTTAATATGCCTTTGCCTACCCCTTCTGGGAAACAGGCGTGAGTCTACTATGTATTATTATTTAACCAAGATATTATGGATGTCAATGAATAATTAATGTCAGTTTCGTAGGTGTCAGATTCAGTGGAAGGTATTGTTAAAGTGCTGTCATCAGCAAATAGGGTAATGGGTTGTTCGATAAACTTGGGTAGGTCATTAATATACATATTAAAAAGAATAGGTCCTAAGATGCTACCTTGTGGCACCCCATATTTGATGAAACGTTCATTTGATAAATAAGTCACTTCTTTTTTTAAATCGTTGATTCTGGTAATGGCCGTTACTTGTTTTCTATTATGCAAATAAGATTTAAATAGTTGTAAAACATTACCTCTTACTCCATAGGTTTCTAGTTTTTCGAATAAAATTCTATGATCCACGTAGTCAAAAGCCTGTGTCATGTCGCAGAATATTGCACACACAGGGTTTATTTTATCCACATTGGACATGATTGTTGCTAAAAAATCATAAATAGCCAAATTAATGGACCTATTTTTCCTGAAAGAAAATAGAGACTTAATGTGTAACTATAGACCGATTGCACTCATACCCGTGTTCGCAAAAATATTTGAGAAATATCTCTATAAACAGGTTTATTCTTACTTGGATAAATTTGATATTCTATGTGAGGCACAAAAGGGGTTCAGGAAAAATAGGTCCATTAATTTGGCTATTTATGATTTTTTAGCAACAATCATGTCCAATGTGGATAAAATAAACCCTGTGTGTGCAATATTCTGCGACATGACACAGGCCTTTGACTACGTGGATCATAGAATTTTATTCGAAAAACTAGAAACTTATGGAGTAAGAGGTAATGTTTTACAACTATTTAAATCTTATTTGCATAATAGAAAACAAGTAACGGCCATTACCAGAATCAACGATTTAAAAAAAGAAGTGACTTATTTATCAAATGAACGTTTCATCAAATATGGGGTGCCACAAGGTAGCATCTTAGGACCTATTCTTTTTAATATGTATATTAATGACCTACCCAAGTTTATCGAACAACCCATTACCCTATTTGCTGATGACAGCACTTTAACAATACCTTCCACTGAATCTGACACCTACGAAACTGACATTAATTATTCATTGACATCCATAATATCTTGGTTAAATAATAATACATAGTAGACTCACGCCTGTTTCCCCGAAGGGGTAGGCAAAGGCATATTAAACGCCACTTTTCGCCAGTGTTTTGATCCCACGTAATAGGTGGCGAGCCTATTGCCGCTTGTCGGGATTTTTCGGTTTTGTTTGCCAGAGCCTTGTCCGTTGATAGGCAGGTGCACCACTTGCAGGTGAGGTTGGCTTGGGACCCTATGTTCTTGGTTGGAACCCCCTATGCACCCTAAATAAAAAAATAATAATAATTTAAAAATTAATCTTAATAAAACTCATATTATGCATTTCAGCCAGAAAGTAACTTTGACCACAACACATGACATTAATGTACATTACAATCATCAGTCTATAAATGAAGTAACATCCGCCAAGTTCTTGGGATTGATTATAGATAGTAAGCTTAATTGGAAAGGTCATATCAACGAAATAAGTAAAAAAGTCAGCAGTTACGCTTATGCCTTATATAAACTAGCTCCACTTGTTAACACAGATTCCCTTTTCACTGCTTATCATGGTCTAGTGGCATCAAGACTTAGATACGGCATTATCTTCTGGGGTAATGCCACAGATAGGGAACTAATATTTAAAATGCAAAAACGATGTATTAGAGCGATGTTTGCCTTAAAAACAACAGACAGTTGCAGACCGTATTTTTTCTTCTTTCTTTAAACTTAAGAGCGTCGCTCTTGTCGGTGGAGTAAACGCCATATTTCACGATCTTCGGCCAGTACCTTGACCTCCTTATACGTCATGACCTTCGTCCTTTCAGACCGTATTTTATAAACCATAAAATTTTAACACTTCCGTCCTTATATGTGTACGAAGTAGCAATGTTTGTGAAGACAAACCCGCAGCTGTTCCCAAAATTATCAGACGGTGTTATACGCAACAGACGCGATAACAGTAGGCTCTGTGTCCATCATGCCAAAACTACACTATTGAGCAAAAGTGTGTTCTGCATGGGACCTAAAATATTTAATAAGATACCTAAATCATATAAAGATTTAAATGTAGCATGTTTTAGTAAACATATAAAGGAACTCTTGGTATCCAAATGTTATTATTCTGTTACAGATTTTTTAAATGACTCCTTATAAAATATTTTCTTGTGACTCCGTATTATAATAACTCTTGACATTGTATCATATTAAATTTTCTTTTTTGACATTGTATTACTATAGTATTATTATTTGTATTGCATTATATAATTTTTCTTTTACTTTTGACATTGTATTATACTATAATTAGCATGATTTAACCAGATACTATTATTGCTTTAAATATTGGTCATAATTCAATAATTATTGTAGGTATTACTTTGTTTCTGAAGACCTGCTTGTTATCTGATCTGACGTTAATATTTCTTCGCCTATCAAGGCAAAACATGTTGTAACTATTTAACATTCAACACCTGTATGCATAACACATGTTTTATCAAATAAATATTATGATTATGATTATTATGATCGCTATATTATCTTCCTTCTCGAATGGGTTTCATCCTACTGTAATTTTACTTTACTTTTTACCGTTTTCCAACTGGTCTATTTCCATTTCTTTCTATCAAGTTTCATCTCCATGAGTTCCTTATGGGTTCTGAAACTAGCACCTGTTTTGTACTCGTTTCATTTAAGATAGGTATATTGGGGTATTACTACCTTTTAAGAGTTGCGTTTTTCGCAACTACCTGCAAAAAAGACAGCGCAATAAAAATATGAATGTCGTTTGCAGAATGTAATATAACATATTGAGTTCTTTCCAATAATGTTTATTTTTCAAATCAAAGAACAATGGCAGATCTCCATACATCAAAATGTCTGAAATTAAATTGAAGCGTACAGTAATACAAAATATATCAAAAAATTTGGCGTGAGTAACAGAGTCTATAAATGATTCTATTTTCACTCAGGAAAGGTGAAAAAAGAAGATATCGGTGTTTGAATTTTTAGTTAAGAATAAACAATGTAGGTAAAAGGAAAGTTATAGTATGAAAGTTAAACAATGTAGGTAGGTACGTTTGAATTATCAAATGACATAATTATGTCAGATTGACATCAAAACGCGTAAGTATTTTGGAGCATCTAACTGTCACAGCCAAAGACAAAAGCAGAGCTGCACATTTTAAATCGATTTTATGTGAAATCGATTCAACATTAAAACGATGCTGTGACGTTTTTATTTGATTTAAATGTTGTTTTGCTTCAAAAATCTTAGCGTATTGATATAATGTTGATTAAATATTAAATAACTGCATTTTAAATCAAACCAACTCTATAAAGGTCGATCGTATCGATTACTTATTAAATAATCGATACGGATATAGCACTCACGTCTATTCCTGTCACACCATTGTCTATGGCATGTCTATGGCAACAATCAAATAATAAAGAACATACATACATACATAGACTCACGCCTGTTTCCCGGAGGGGAAGGCAGAGACTAAGGAACGCCATTTGCAACGATCCTGATATATCTCTCTTGCTTCATTCACTCCCATCAGATTCCTCATGCATGCTTTTCTGTTCAGGGTACTTCTCACCTGTCCTGTTTTTAGGATGTCTCCAATCTGGTCAGAGAACGTCCGCCTAGGTCTTCCCCTTCGTCCTGTCCTTTCCACACTTGCCTTATATATCTGCTTGGTCAGTCTTTCGTCATCCATCCTCTCCACGTGCCCAAACCATCTAAGCCTACCGTTCTCGATGCTTGTCACTATATCTTCTTTTACCCCACAACACTCTCTTATCACACAATTGTTTATTCTGTCAGTCAGAGAAACACCACACATACTTCTCAGTGCTCTAATTTCTACAGTATTTATTCTACTTTCATGACTCTTCTGCCATACCCAACTATCACTACCATACATAAGAGTAGGTACTAACACCCCTCTATGCACAGCCAAACGTGCCTTTTTGGACACGTTTTGGCTATTCATAAACGCCTTCAGAGCTCCATTCACTCTATTACCTGCATTAACTCTTCTTTCAATATCTTCTACATTCTTACCATCTCTTGTAAACAGCGTACCTAAATATATAAACTCATTCACTTGCTCCACTCGCTGTCCATCGATCATAATATTACAAGCCATAACGCATTCCTCCTTTTCAATAACCATAACTTTCGTTTTACTTACATTCACTTTCATTCCTTTCCTCTCTAACGCATCATGCATAATTGTTACCATCTCCTGCAACTCATCCGCTGAAGACGCAAGCATAACCTGATCATCAGCATAAAGGAGGCATTTGATAAGTAACTCATTCATCCTTAATCCACAATCACTATGTTTCAAATCTTGCAAACAACTGTCCATTAAGAGGTTGAACAGCCACGGCGACGCTACACATCCTTGTTTAACACCTGTGTTGATGGTAAACCAGTCAGTGTATGCCCCGTTTATCCTCACACAAGCTCTAGAATCCTCATAAAGGGATTTCAGAGCTCGTATGAGGCTGCTGTTCACCCCATACATCGACAGTACCGACCACATTTCATTCCTCACCACTTTATCATAAGCCTTTTCCAAATCCAATAATAAAGTATTCGTAATCAAATGGAATGCTTTTTATCATCATAAAATACTCCAGCTTTAACGAGACAAAGTGAAAATATTAAAAATCGTAGAAAAAAAACAATTTGTTTTGTTCATATGAAGTTTAAGGTCGCCACAACAAACCCAGACCAAATTCTGCCTTTGTTCTTTCCACAGCATCTTTACTGAACACACGCTAACCAAAAATAATATAGTGCAACCAGTCTGACAGCCTCTTATGCGTATTCTGAATTTTAATGTCGAAACCAACAATATTGCAAGTAATTAAAGAACTTTTTAAAAGCGCCAACTGCAACTTGCAATGTTTAAAAAGGTGGCAGAATGTTATACAGGCTGAGTACATTCTCATTAGTTTCACTAGCGGGTGCATACAGCATGCTAATGAATATACGCCCCGTTTTAAAAGTACTATAAATCACCCCGTACAAGTTGTTATAAAATATAATTTAGAGCTACAGATTTTTTGAACAAAATGTGCTTTTAGCTAGATAAATTAAAACACAGACAGTTGGGCGTCGGTTAAAGCAAATAAACTCACAATAGTTCAACTTAGGCTGTGTGAATCTATTTCAATAGATGATAAACCCAAAATAGTCAGTTTCCAATATTAAGTAATGAATCCCAAACACGTCTACCCTATATCTAAGAATAGCTACAAAATACAGTAAACGTCCCTCTCTCCTTTAAAATACAGACTTTTTCTCTAGTCTGCTTTATTCCGCTGAAAGCACAAAATGCCTTTTATCCCGGAGTCCGCAGTAGCACAAACTTCACTACATCGGTCAACACAGGCTGCATGTAATTGTGTGGTGGCGTAAACAAAAAATATTTATTGGAGCGAGTTCAGTGACCCGCAGCTTCGTTGGCTCGCCGCCAACCCGACACTGTCGACAGATAAATTCGCGAACACGCTTTTGTGTCTGTTATAAATAGCAGAAACGAATAAGGAGGCCTTACACGTGCAGTTTTGACGGTAACCTAGTATTGGGTTGTTATTTTATGAGATGCAGTGGGCACGACTTTCCAATAGTCTGATGTTCGGGAGAGGGAAATTTTGTTTTCTTGTATATCCTTGAATTCTTGCTTTTATAGCGAAGAACATTTTGCTTTAGTGACATTTTGTCCAGATTGTAACAATTTGGCGATTTTAAATTCTTACAAATTATGCCCAGAAAAAGTACAGAAATTTAACATCTTTGCAAAGTTTATAAATGTTACATTGTAACCTAAATAATTTATATCAAACGTCAGAAACTACCCCATAAATGTATCCTAATTTTAGAAAACATAGTAAAATATAACAACAATGTTATTTAAAGAATGTAACAACTAAAAATATCTATATATTCTTCACAGCGGTCAACAAAATCATTAGTATGCTGTCCCAATTTTTCTTATTGTGTAACCCAATTTTCAGCGAAACGTTCCACTATTGGAAACTTATCTAAGAATAAACTTGAGCAATTTATTTTCTATTACATGGTATAAGAGCTGAAAATAGTAGTGCATCGACTTTAGAGTACGTGCTTTACTTCAGCAGCGTTTGAAATGAAAATATGCCTGGCACGTAATTTGTATCGGTTGTTACTATATTAAGTCGGAGCAAAGTGTCAGTTGGATAGATAAAATACGTTTACGGAAGTTGATTTGGTTAATTGTTAGTTAGGAACGCCAGGTTTAGTACCTGGGTGAAATCCTAGTGTGTTAGTATTATTTAAAATTGGTAACACAGACGGTTGCCAGGTCAGGACCGTTATGACGTAAATTGTGAGGACGGACCGTTGGGGCACTTTGGAATGAAGCGGCGAAGGGAACGATAGTGACACCATTCTAGGGGATCACCGCGTGTTCTATCAACATACTTACTTACTAACTGTACATTTCAAGATACGAATATTCTTTTTAATTCTGCATTGTAATTGGTTGTCATTTTTATAGACTTTTTTGCAAAAATAACGACTGAAAATAATTGCCACAAGTTCGACTTCGGGCGCCTTAGAGTGACGACAGCTCTGCTTTGAAAAGCATGTAGCGTTGCAAGCTCATAATATCACTATATGTATTATATGTCATTATACTCGAAAACTAATTTTGTTTGCTATAAAATATAGTTAAGATATCATCATTGTATAAATTATAACAAAAACGGTTTTCAAAATATCTTTATCAAAAATGGCGGCAAGTTGTAAATACACCCGTTCGCATTTCAGTTTTGTAAGATTAGGTAGTTAAAAGTCGGTACTATTACTAATAACCTCTCTTATTTATCACAAACTAATGAGTCAACAATAATAAAATAATAAACTTATGATTTTGATATTTCCAAAAGTGTATCTAAATCGGCAAAGTTTTGTGCGCGATTATGACGGCCGTTTCGTATTCCGATGATGTGTTTAAACTTTTGTTGATTTATAAAAATATAAGTGAAGTTCATATTAACTGTTGGTTAAATTCAATAATTAATTAAGTAAGGTATATAAAGTGCTGTGAATAATTGATAAAATGCTAAATATTTGTGAGATAGTGTGTGTTAAAAGTTTTATTGAAGAGGATTTTTTCGTGTTTTCAAGTTTTATTTCAACGAACTGCAGGGAAAAGGTAATTATACATTATATATCTATGATAAGTTTTCAAAACATATTTCAAGGATGCAAAAACCGGTCAGCTGTTGCTCGATCAAGAGGTAAAGCAGCCGGCACTACCGGCGATTTTTTAAAAAATAAAAACACTAAGTCTCAAAACTGTCCACAAAAATACGTAATAATGGGTAAATGTATAACTAAATACTATGTAGTAGTAATTTTCTATTCGCTTGCGTACCTACGCGGCACTGCTCCATTGATAAATTCGGGCATACTCGAAGCTCGCCACCCCCTGTCCCTCTGCGCTCAAGCCGTAGTGCTAAATTGTTACCAAGCAACCACATCCTTTTTTCGCCGCAACAATTAATTGTTTGTTTACGTTTGCCCGACGCGATGGCTTATCAGTTCACATCACGCGAGTGCAGCTGTGCGTTTTTACAGGAAAGAGTTTGGAAGCCAGTGGATCGGTCGAGGCAGCTCTGTATCTTGGCCTCCACCACAGAGTACCTTTTTATATACGGGCCTCCACGCTCACCTGACCTCACGCCCATGGACTTTTTTTCGTGGGTATACAAAAGTGAGCCGGTTAGTGTCAAACAATTAAAACAGCGCATATTGGACGCTTTTGTAAGTGAAAACACAGAAACGTACTTCTCTCGTTAATAAACAATTTAATAAAACGTGCCCGTCTGTGTATTGACAATGGTGGTGGAAATTTCGAAGGACAATTGAAATACTTGTTAGTAAAAATTACCTACCTACGTAAATAATAATTTGATGCGGGTGGTTCAAAATCGGTCCGTGTTGAGAACCTTGGGGGAGGCATATTATGTCCAGCAGTGGATGTCTCTAGGCTGACATGATGAGAAAATAATATTTGTAAATAGCAGATGATTCTAACTTCATAAATACGCCAAAATTACTCTTTTCTTTTAATACAGAATACCTTCTTTTATGTTGATATTTGTTTGCTTTCTAATTACATACCCACGTATTTAATTACTTGTAAAAAGGAAAATTTTGCCGATCCTAAGCCCGGATGAAGTATGAAAGAGAGGTTAGAATTTAGAAAATCAATTAAGTAAGTAACTACATCACTTATTCTTTTGTTTCAGTTTATTGTCTAAGGTTACTTACATCATAAGTGCGAGAGAGAGCATGTGAATGAGCAGGATGGAATATTATCAATGAATTAATGAATGGATTGCAAAATATGACTATGATTTAAGTGAGATTTTCTACAATAAATAAATGATAATAACTTTGCTCTTTATAGATATTATGAAATTCTTATGCTCCTGCTACACCTACGTTTTAACGCGTCAATTAGCTCGTTAGTTTAGGCGGTAAGTAGATGTGGCCAAAGTTTTAACGCGTTAAAATACTAATTTCCAGTGCGTTTTTTTAACGCGTTAACAAACGCGTTATTGCCATTAACCTCTCCACCATGAGAAGACGAAACGTCAAAAGTAATGACACTACGTGCAGGTGTCTAGGTATGATGTCGCAAATATGACCTTTTAGAAAAACGGCAATTACTTTACAATTAGACCATATTTTATCATTATAAAAACGACAACGTATGTATTGATTGACAACCTAGCAATAACACTAAGAAAAATAAATTATGATCAAAGTCGTATATTTATTCTACAAGGTCAAAGTATCAAAAGCGTACTGAGAGTTGTATTGTTAGATAAACATGAATGTTTATACATAATGCACAAGGGCCTCAAGTATCCAATAAAATAAACAATTCGACGAAAAAGTTGAGTTGGGTCGAGATGTTTACAATAACAACCACTTGAAATTCGACACGGCGAAGCATAAAAACAACTAGTGATGTCCATTCGCTTTTTGTAACTTTATCGATAGTTGTCGTGTTTATAAGGCAAATGGGCATTATGAATAAAAATACAATCTCATCCAACCATTTATTTACTAGAGCGAGAATCGAAACCGCAACTTTCGGCGTGGCAGTGTGTAACGACACATACCTCTCCGCCGCCCAAGCATTTAAATCCTATTATTAATTGTAGAATGTGTATACTTTCACATCAACAGCCTTTTGCAGTGTTCTATCAGTGCTATAATATTAAATGTCTATATTTTACACATTAAATACTTTACAATCATAACAAATCATAGGACAAACTTAAGTGACTTACATCGTCATCTTCGATTAAAAATTCGTCGCTCTCCGCCATCTCCACCTCATTGTCGCTCTCATCGTACAGGAGAGCGACAAAATCTTGAGGCGGCTGGCCATCGGGGCCAACAAAGTGACATGCTGCTATGATACAAAAAATATCGGTTAAGTGCGTGTCCAGCCTCGCAAAATCTAGGGTTCCATAGTATCTATTTCCCAGTGACCGAAGGATAGAAGGACTCAAGCAAAATATTCATTTTATTGCTCGCAAGTAGAAGTTAATTGTCTATTACTCGTTGTTGTTGTGGTTCGGCACATATGTGCCGTGAGGTCAGCCCACGTTAGCACTTCGAACAAATGGCGAAACTATGAGGGTTCCTTGTAGTTTACTACGGAACCCTAATAATAGAAGACTTATAAAAATATTAAGTATAACATTTATATAGCTTGTGACGTCAATCCTTGACGCATCACTCGGCCCGGTCGACCCCGCCGCCCGCGCCCTGCAACGGGCTATAAATATGGAAGCGCTGGCCGCGTTCGCCCTTTTTGCGGTGGCTACAGCTCCGAGTTAAGTTAACCAACTCTCCTGGACGAACCGGCAGCGGGATTCTCAACATCAACCCCTCCCATCGCCGAATCACGCAACCCTGTATACATTTTTATTAATTCCTAATTTTTTCGCTTGCTAAATGATGTCTAAAATTAATTGAGAATTAAATCAATTTTTATTGTAACATTTAACCACGTTTCTCATTTAAACACACCCTAGTAGGGATAACGTAACAATGGACACCTGAAAGGCCTTTTTTACGTTACAGTGGCGCCCACGGGAATATTATAGGTAGGGTTTTGTTGAGAATCCGCTGCCGGTGAGTCTTTATTTTTTATTTTTTGTGTATGTGTGAAATCGTTCCAAAGCAGTGTGTAATTATTTTAGTGGCATTTATTGTTTCTTTTTGCTTGTTTTATTGTGGACGGAAAGTCGGTGGTGTTATGCCGGCCACAATAGACATTTTCTCTTTTTGTTCTGTTGTGCTCGGAAGGTCGGTTTTGTGTTGAGCCGGTCACAACAGACAAATTTTGTCTTACTACGCATGGTAAGCATTTTTATATTATAACTTTTTCTGTTACCGCGTGTGATAATTATTGTGTATCAACCGCATAAGTAACGAGTTATAATCGTTCGACTGCGGCCACGTGTCCTCTAAAGACGCGCTAAGGTCACATTCGTCGATCGCATTCTTTGTATTTTGCGATTTATGGCCCCATGTCCACTAACGACGTGCTAAGGTCACCTTCGATGATCGTACGCTTCGCGATTAACTTTTTTAAATGCCACTAAGGTAATTAAGTGCTACTGGTAATTATTGCTAATAATCTGCTTTGGCTGACTTATGGAACGAATTCACACCCTTCTCTTTTTCGTTTCTTTCTATTTTCTACTATAACCTTCTGCTAGTGATTTTGTACGGCGATATATTTCTATATAGTCGGTATTATTTAATACTTTTACCGCCTACGACGGCGATTATCTTTTAATATTAACTATTCTTTTCTTTCTTACTAAGAAAGTTGCATCTTTATTATACCACGTGTACCTATTATAGTTGGACTGGCTGAGAATGAACGTATCTAAAGATGCTATCGTATTATATACTAGGTATCTAGCTATAATTCCGCGTTCATTTATTAATAAAATGTACACGTGTCACATGCAGGTTGCTCACTAACAATAATGAAAAAGTTTAATCTTTGTTTATTTGGTATAGAAATACGAATATCATCGTAGAATTATTAGTTGTTCGTTTTGTCAAATGTTTATTATGCTACAATCGTTGTTTTTGGTCTTCGATTTTATCTTCTTGTTACTGCCTAACGGTATGTTATTTGTGAATGCATCTATTTATGCATTTACTGTTCATTGTGAACTCAATCATAAAATTCCTGCGTCGCAATAATTGAACTATATTTTTTTGTAATGTTTTGTGTCGCTAGGATTGTTCTTTCAATGTCTGGTTTCTATTGAAATATATAAAATATATAATGATAAATAAATGGTAAAATTAAGCCGCTGACGGCCGGAAAACTGCTTAATTGTCAATATGTAACTTGTTTCCTTTTTACTAAATGCTATGCATCTGGTTTTACTAGACCAGTTTAAGTAGTGGTTATATTGTGTTCTTGTGTTAACGCAAATGTTATTATATCTAACTGAATTTATCAAACTTAATTGAATGGAAACTAACTTTAACTAAAGTGGGTATTTGCACATAAATTGAATCAATAACTTCTTTTCTTGAATAAATAAGTGCCTATTTACATATGAATCAAATAAATAATATTTATACCTCATTAAATAACTAAAGTGGCTGTTTACACACAAATCAATAATTTAAAAACTTAAATAACTAATGTGGGTACTTATAAATAAATCAATAATTTATATACTTTAATAACTAAAGCGAATTAATTGATGTACAAGTTTAAGAATACCCTTTCGTATTTCTCAATCAACTATTTTAACCTAAAAGCTGAATAAAATAATTAAATCTTATTCTATTATAGCATAAATGTGTTTATAAACGATTGGGTACAGTGTCATTAACAACAATGTAAGACGCATATGTATGCGAAGTTATAATTACCTACATAATTATTTGTGAAGGCCAACAATGGTTCTTTTGTTTCCGAGTCGAAGCTCACAAGATAATGCATTGTGTTGTGTTAATGATTTATGTGAACATGCTAACATAAAATGAATAAATATTTCAGTTATAAATTGTAATAAAGTTTATTAAATGTAATATTGTTACAAAGAATCTGTTATTTATCTAACTAATTATCCAACTATCTGATAACTATCTAATTTGACATAACTATATAAACATCAGATATTTTTCTCTTGGTGATTTCCATATAAAAGATCTTAAATTAACTCACTACAAAGTTTAAAAATGTAATGATTAATGCTCATCACTAATGAACTAATCACTAAAATAACTTAACACTTCGTTACATATAATATAAAAATCTTTAACTCCTAATTACAGCTAAATCATGTACCCATATATCTTGTTACTTATAGCTTTGGTAATGACTGATCGTAATATAATAAAAAAAATTTTTCCCTTATGGCTCAGTGGCTGAAAGGTTGTTGTCGGATCGGTCTGTGGTTCGATTCTCGATTGTGTTTATTTTTTTTGTGTTTTTTAACTATGGTAGTGTATACTATGTCGTCGACAGTCTCCTTCGACGATGTACTATACATTACATCTCGCAGCGAATTTTTTTTTGTGTTTTTAACTATGGTAGTGTGTACTATGTCGTCGACAGTCTCCTTAGACGATGTACTATACATTACATCTTGCCGTGAATATTTTTTTTTGTGTTTTTGGCTATGGTTGTGTACACTATGTCATCGATTGTCTCCTGCGGTGATGTACTATACATTGCAACCTATTCCGAATTGTGTATTTGCCGTTGTCGATTTTGTATCATAATCAGAAACCAGTTATTTGTCCAGTTATTTCTACCCATCTTGCTTTACGCCTCCGAGACATGGGTACTATACATGAAAGACATCAAACGCCTGGACGGTTTTCATATGAAATGCCTTAGGGCGATTCTGCGCATAAGATGGACAGATCGTGTTCCAAATTCTGAAGTTTTGAAGCGGTCAAACATGACAGGGATAGAATCTCTGTTAATCAAAACCCAACTACGATGGTGTGGACATGTAGTGCGTATGAAGGATGACAGGCTGCCAAAAGCAACGCTCTACGCTCAGCTTTCATATGGAAAGCGCAAAACTGGAGGGCAATATTTGCGTTATAAAGATGTCCTCAAAAGACATCTTAAAAACTGCAGCATACCGATACAACATTGGGAAGGACTCACTGCTAACCGGCTTGAGTGGCGACGACAGATAAGAAAAGGTGTTGATGCATTTGAACTGTCGCGTCTCCAACATCTTGACGCTAAACGCCATCTACGTAAAACCCAGCCGAGGCCAACATATAACTACACTCGCAATGAAAGCGGACAGCTTTACTGCGCTGTCTGTGACCGCATATTTCAGAACAAGTTTGGTTTTGCAAGTCACATCCGAGCACATCAAAGAAGATGAACCATGGGGTCGCCGTCGACGGACACGTCGAGGAGGACATCATCATCATCATTTGTCCGCAAGAATGGAATGCGGCCGGCGCCAAGCGCGCAGTGATGACTCACTTGTTTACGTCAGCCGATCACTCGGCTCAAAACATTGTATTGTACTTTATACTTAATTATAATGAACACTTTTTTTTATGCTTTTACAATTCGCATCGAGCGCGTTAATGAGCAATTTGTTTGTGATACTGCCAACTAATCGTATGATTGTTGGTATCGTAATATAGTAAGATCGTAATATTGGTTTACGACTTATACTCTTTCAATTAATTTCACTTATCGAATATGGGTGGTCAGGTGGTGCCTACCAACATAGACTGGGTGGCTATTTGCTATAAAACTCACGTATAATGCCTCTTCGCGCGTCGTGTATTATAATGAATACGACTCGCATCGTGAATGAATGCTGGCTTGTTCATGCGTATAATTGTGTGTAGGCCTTTTGAATGTGATGTATGTCAGGTAATAGGAACGTTCAATGCTTGGTGACGTATGAATGGCCGAGGGTTATACTTGTTTTTTCTCCTCTTTCAGGCTTAGTAGTTGCCTTGTATTTAACCTACTGACACCACTACCACTCATCTGTTTCCGGAATGCAGTGGCCGCCTACCAGCCACAGAATTTTCCCTCTGGGAAAATTCTGGCCTAATGGGGGGAGTGTGTGACGTCAATCCTTGACGCATCACTCGGCCCGGTCGACCCCGCCGCCCGCGCCCTGCAACGGGCTATAAATATGGAAGCGCTGGCCGCGTTCGCCCTTTTTGCGGCGGCTACAGCTCCGAGTTAAGTTAACCAACTCTCCTGGACGATCCGGCAGCGGGATTCTCAACATCAACCCCTCCCATCGCCGAATCACGCGACCCTGTGTACATTTTTATTAATTCCTAATTTTTTCGCTTGCTAAATGATGTCTAAAATTAATTGAGAATTAAATCAATTTTTATTGTAACATTCAACCACGTTTCTCATTTAAACACACCCTAGTAGGGATAACGTAACAATGGACACCTGAAAGGCCTTTTTTACGTTACAAGCTACGGCCTACAAAAAAGGTATGATGGTATACAACGTTTTTTTTTAGTATGGTGCAAACCTCTTAGCGTCATAGGTACAAATTATACTCATTATTATGAACACAGTTTGTGCCGGGACATCGCAGACATCGTGACAAAAACATCAGTTTTGTCGAGGTTAAAGTTAAATTTTGTATGGAACAGCTGATTTATTTTTCGCGATTTTTACAAAGCCTAGAACAAAAGTTGTTAATAATATTGATTACAATCATTCCCTAAGAGGTTTGCACTAAAGTAAAAATAAAGTTATATATTATTATAAAATATAAAATCATAACAAGAAAACCACCAACACTATCGATAAAAAAATATCGTATTCTATCGATACCTGAGATCGTATCAACAGTCTACAGGTATCTATTCAAAACGTCGACAATAGAAGATTGACGCGAATTCAGCCCTTTTCATTCTATACATAAAGGTTAAAATGGCGCGACGGATATCGAGCGGCGGATCCGCCATGTTTTTTGAAAATTACAACGAATTTTGCGTTTTTATTGTAGCAAAAAAATGCATGAATATGTTGATAAATCAATGTGAAAACGTGTTCTAATTAGTTTGCAGCAAAAAAACGTACGTTTCACTGTATTCACTAACAAAAATCGTAATTATTCACTCGGAAATCGTAAACATTCTAACGGATTTCATATAATAGTTATTACGATGTATTTCGTACAACTAATAACGTAAATAGTATATTTTACCGAGAATCATCACTATTATAATAAAAAAACAGTACTTACCTGATGATAAATACACAAAAACACCGAAATAAATTCCTTCACTATGTGTAGCGGTAATTTATTCCACAACTGAAGAGCAGTTATGGTGAAGGAATTGTCATAAAATGCCGTTGAATGTACCGGCATTTTAGGCCTCAAATTTTCTGATGAGCAGGAAGGATTACAAACAGAAAACTTTAGATGAAGTTCTTTCAATCATTGATCATCAGTCACGTAGATAAGTTCAAGGGGTTAGCCCTGTCTGCAATTGAATTAAACTACTGTAAAGTAACAAAGCCTTAGAATAAAACTTGGTATATTTTACGACACAAAGACAGTTTCGTCACTTTTTTATAGGCATTACCGTCAAGATCAATCAAAATTTGTATAAAGTTATCTGCCAAGTCATTCATGAATGTGACATCCAGTGAAACTGTAAACTAATATTTTTAAAGCCATATTAAAATAATGTTTCGTAAAAAACATTTAAAATCCGTTTGTGAAGTTTAATGGAACTGCACTACAGTACGAAGTAACCATAATGTGTGAAAATCAAGAAAACAAGGGTGACACGACGACTAGTCCAATCCTATACTTATAGTGGATGTGAATATTTTTAACAGAAAAAAATATATGTTTAATTAACGCTGCCGCCTCTGTTATTATACTTAAGTACATTTTTATATAGCTGATTGAATCAGGCGTTACTTGGCGGAACTCCATTGTAACCTAATGGAAGTAAAGAGGAACCCACCACGCAGCCTCGGATTGACCACCCCAACTGTTGCAATAGAAGAAGGTTGACAATACCGAACTCCTCTAAAAGGATAAGGGATATAGGAATGGCATGGGTTCCAGGAAGATACCTGACTTGCAGTATCCCGCTGTATGCGCCGACTATTCTTCGACACGTGTTTCGCCTCTGCACGAGGCATCCTCAAGTGCGATGGGCAACGTTGCCCATCGCTCGAAGCTCGAGCTCTTATCATTTTAGAGGAGTTCGGTATTGTCAACCTTTTTCTATTACAATAGTTGGGGTGGTCAATCCGAGGGTGCGTGGTGGGTTACTCTTTCCTCCCATGAGGTTATATTTTTATAATAAATAAAAATATAAATTTAATTAAATAATAACAGAGGCGGCAGCGCTTAATTTAAATAACAATACAGTTTTATTTACTTTTTAATCACAGGCAACAGCCATTTAATGGATTTTTATGGGGTTTGAACTCCCATCAAGGGGCAATTACGTTAAGAGCCATTAATTGTCCACGGGGCTTTGGCGGTAAGATTATGGTGATAGATGGACGGCCTATCCTTCGACAATGAACTACTTTGTTAATTAAATTAATAAATCAAAGTAAATTCCTCACATATTTTGGTTTAAGTAATAAAATATGTGAGGAATTTACATTTTTTTTTAAATTTAACCGATCTATCACGTATAGATTTTTGGCTTGCCGGTCACAGGCATAAATTATTCAATAGTGCGTACATTGTTATAATATGTATATTGACAAACTCCAAACTGACAAAGTATCGTTTTCCAGAAAGATAAAATCAAATAACCTGGTTTCCGAAGTTTTTCATAGTATGTATTTCAAACAGGTGCATTATTGTTAGTAAAGCAACCATTTTCATGAGCTTTTCAGAATCAGGAAAGCTCCCTGTAGTGTAGAGACAGTTTTGATAAATAAAAGAGACAACTTTCAAATCATACTTTTATTTATTCAGTTTGGCACAAGAATATATCTTTAGATTACGTCGTGATTCTACATTTACATTTAGAGCCCAGTTCGCAAAGCAAAGACATAGAACCAAGAGAAAGAACGGGCAATAAAACTCTTGGTAATTTTTTTCAATAAGTAATAATTAACAAACAGTTGTACAGCCAATTTATATCAAACTAGTCGACGCCAGCGGCTTCGCACGCACATATTTTCGAATTTCCCGTTTTGCCCGATCCCGTGGGAATTTCGGGAAATCCCGTCTTAGTGCACCCCTACGATGCCCAAGGAACATACATGCTAAATTTCATCTTCTTGTGACCAGTAGTTTCGGCTGTAGCGTGTCTGTCAGTCAGTCAGTAACGCAAGGATTTTATATATTAAGATATCAATGTTGGGGGTAGTTTTATATTACTAGAAAGCTCTGTCTTACAACAGAACATAATAAGCATTATTTAGCATCAACACAATTTACTAAATGTATACCACAGATATATAATGAATCTCATTGATACAACTTGATCCACAGTATATTATTCTATCCTATAATTACAATCTTTAATATCTCACAAACGATCAAGCTACCCACAATATTAATAAGATAATGATTACACCATCTTACATTTTTTCGTAGATGATTAAACAAAAGAACAAGCAACACAGAATATTGAAACACAGAGGCAGTTAAATAGTCAGAACCATATCGTACCTGAGCAGTCGTCGAAGGAGAATAGGACAAACTAGCCGAGCCTGTCGACTAATATAGCTAGCTTACACCTTATTTACACGTTTGATACTTCACTGTCAAACGTCAAGTCATTTAACTGCCACTATCCTCTTACATATTACGTATAAATACTTGGATATCAGTAATTTTAGCCCACAGCCTAAATATCATTACATATCTCTTAAGCTCATGCTAAGTACTAAACATGAAAAACAACGTTCCTGAATTTATTTTAAACTGACTCTTTTATTTCTTTATTATAAGAACAAAAGGCCTCTAATAAATTTAAAAAACGAATTACACGTTTCGTAGTTTAGTATTTAATAAAAAGACGCGATCTATCTTTGTTCGTTTAACGAATCGTCTACGCCAGTGTGTCTACTCCGTAGTTGATGCTACAGCGTAGACGAATTATGTTAACAGATAAAGCTAGCAGCATTTTTGATTGAAGAGTTTAGTTCAACGTACGCTCTTGTAGTGTGAATCGAACTCTGAAAACAATTTGTTCGGAGCCCCAGTTACTGTTTGTCATAAATACAACGTGACCTGAAAAGGAATAGGACTCCAAATTGCGAGTGATGACAAGCATACATTTTCTTGACCTAGTGTGACATTTATTTCATATTAATTGTGGTGTCTGCGTTGAAAATAAAAAAGACTTGATGATTCCTTTTCAGCGCTTCTACGGAGGGTAGTGGCTGGTGTCATACTGCAAGCGAAGAACTTGATAATGATTAATCACTTCCGTTTTTGTGAGTCGCTGGGCTTTTTACCTTCGTTGATTACACAATGCTTTTTACTAATAGTTAAGCTTTAATGTGTGTTAAATAAGGTCAGCATTTTCTCTAATTGTTTAAATTAATTACATCTAAATTGTGTGTCGAACTTTTACCGAACATTTGGCAGTATTACAAAAAAAAAATTACGGTTAATGCTGCATAAATAATCTTGGAAGTTTAAGAGTACTTAAGAATAATCAGATGGCCTGTCTAAAAAGACAAAAGCTCTACATTGATATTACATAATGTACCTTTAAATACAGTATTACCTGGGGCTCTAGGCGTTGCCAAATCCTATATTGTTATATAACTCTCTACACGTTAACACTTCACGACTACACATCAGCTTGTAAACAACTATATAGAAATATACACCCTAAATCACTTAAAATGAGGTGGCTTTTAAAACGACTAAATATTAAAGCTTAACGAATTACATTTCAACCAAGTATATATACAAGTTGTTATTCTAACAAGAAATTTATTTAAGTGGCTATAAAACACTCGAGTGGCATTTTGTTGAGCTTTAACAAATAATAGGGAGTCAATGTTTCAATTAATATCATTTCGCCGTAATAATATTCTATAAATGATTATAATGTCCTCAATTTATCTTCAGTGTTTCATTTTGTTGAACAATAAAGTTGGATCTATTTGTTTTGATTACAGGTTATTTATTTTACTCATTAAGGAAATAATAACCTTAAAAAGCATAAATAGCAAATAGTATGAAGTATTTTAATGCCAAATAAAAGTGTCAATTTTATTATTCTATATTACATTCTGCTTGCAAGATTGAACATATTTTATTAGTTGTTTGGCTTAAAGATTTATTAAGCTGAGAATCTTCTGCTTTAGAAACTAGTACCATTAAATTTTGACAGCGGGTTCCTTTCATGATTTTTATAATAATATAAGCCTGCAGAGCCTTATGTGAATGCTGTGCTCACTATTTTAGGAGGCCTACGATATAATGTTTAAGTTTTTAGTCATACAATAAGATATATTAAGTGTGCTTTCAGTTTGTGAGCCAAAAAAAAAAAGACAACTGTTGTGGGTAGTTGTAGCACTAACACCAAAAATTTAGAGCTCTGCATTTTAAATTGAAATAAAATAGTATAACTATCAGTTAAATAATTTTAATGCTACTAAATCATTGATAACAATAAGTACCTGCCAGTGTAGTGTTATCCACATTCTAAACACACATTTCTCACTTCACCAACAACACTGTGGTAATGGCTGAATCACTGCAAGAATCCTTCAGCAGTTTGAGGGAAGTGTTCCTGAAGCGGATGACTGACTTCGAGGCGGAGCTCCCAAAATCACAAGGCACTCCATCGATGACATCTTTGACTTCCGAGTACAATTCCTTTAAGTCTTTTATTATGGAGGCACTTAATAGATTCCAACGTCAAATTGAGATCCTGGCGCGCACAGTGGACACCATGGAAATGAGATCCAGGAGGAAAATTTTGCTGCTGCACGGTGTGGCAGAGGACAAGGCGGAGGACACGGTTCAGATGGTGACAGGTGTTGTTAAGCAGCGTCTTAAAACGGACTTGGCCGCTACTGACATCCGCCGCTGTCACAGAATGGGGCGTCCATCAGCTGATCACAAGCCCCGGCCCATTGTTGTGAAATTTACTACTACTTCTGTTCGTGATAGTGTTTGGTTTAGTAAGACTAAGTTTAAGGGCTCCGGTATCACTATTTCGGAGTTCCTCACAAAGCAGCGGCATGAGACTTTTATGGCCGCGCATCAAAAGTTTGGTGTGTCGAATTGCTGGACAAAGGACGGCATTAAAGACATAAAGACATATTTATTTCTGCATTTTGGTTGTTTACAACACTTATACATGTCAAAACCCTATTCTAGATGAAGCCGGCTTTTCCTAGCTAAATGACTTCTTGAGAAGAAAGGCCGAAACAAACTCAGAGTCATTGTTTTTTTTTTTGTCACTTCAATTTCTTTAGTCTTTTCTTCATCTTTTAAAGTCCAGACAAAAAAGGGTTTAGTATGCAAGTACAATGCAGGAAATTATCTGACGCTTTTGACTAACTCGGCCCACTGATGGCCCGCATTCAACAGCAATCGTACGGCTCAACCTTAATTGAGGGAGCCAGCACGATCTGTATCACTATGCCTCCACGCCATCAGAAGGTGTATGCATAAGCATGTCAGCCTAAGCCATCAGACAGGTTGCCACAACTATTTGTTTATATGTTTAATAATGCCCACATCATACTCACAACTTTACATGCTAATACACAGTAAAATACATGTTGCAAACAATAAGTAAAAATAATAACAATTTAAACAATAAAATGTATATTTAAATAACAAAACATATATTTAAAATATCAGAAAATATTATTAAATGTCAGAAAAAATTATTGAATGTCAATTTATGAATAATAATATATTACTTAAGTAATTTTAAATGTCAAAAGAAAATAAATAAAATAACAATGTCAAATCAAACAATGTCAAAAAAAAATAAATAAAATTACAAATGTCAAATTAAAAATGTCAAAATGTAAAAATATAAGTATAACAAATGTAAATAAAAATATCATATCACTAATTTCAAAATGTCAAAATTCATAATTTTTAAACTCAATTCCAGGCATTTTTGTCTGCAAAATAATCTTTAACTGTGTAATAAGCTTTTGAACACAAGCTCTGTTTAATAAATACTTTGAATTTATTAATACTTAGTTCCTGAATATTGCCTGGAATTTTGTTGTAAAAACGTATGCTTTGACACTTGTATGAGTTACTTATTTTTTGTAGTCTAGTTGAAGGTAGAACAAGTTTGTTTTTATTTCGTGTGTTTAAATTATGAATGTCGCTGAATTTAGAAAACATATTTATATTTTTCCTGACATATAACAAGTTCTCATAAATGTATTGAGATGCGACAGTCATTATCTTAATTTCTTTAAATTTTTCCCTCAGTGAATGCCTTGAACCAAGACTGTAGATTGCACGAATAGCCCGCTTCTGCAGTACAAACACAGTTTGAATGTCAGCTGCGTTGCCCCATAATAAAATGCCATATGACATTATGCTGTGGAAATAACTAAAATATACTAATCTGGCCGTATCTATATCAGTTAACTGACGAATTTTGTAAACCGCGTATGCTGCAGAGCTAAGTCTATTCGACAACTGACCTATATGTGGGCCCCACTGTAGCTTAGAATCTAAGGTTATGCCTAAGAATACGGTGTTATCTATAAGATCCAACTCTTCTCCATTCAAACATATGTTAGGTTTAACTTGTTTTACATTCGGTCTTGAAAATCGTATACATTTTGTTTTTCTTTCATTTAACAGTAAATTGTTAGCTGTAAACCATTTAACTACTTTAGAGAGAGCGTTATTTACATCGTCATTATTTGATTGTTGTCGTCTTAGTTTAAAAATAAGTGATGTATCATCAGCAAATAACACTATCTCTTCATTATTTTGCATAATGTATGGCAAATCATTAATATATACAAGGAAAAGGAATGGACCAAGAATTGAACCTTGCGGCACTCCCATTGTGACCACTGAACCCATAGAAACTTTTCCATTTACCTCAACTCTCTGTATCCTATTACTCAAATATGATGTTAGGAGATCCAAAGCAGTGTTCTTAACTCCATAGTAATGTAATTTCCTGATCAATGTTTCATGAAACACGCAATCAAAAGCCTTAGATAAGTCACAAAAGACTCCCAGAGCATCATGCGACTCCTCCCAGGCATCAAAAATACTATCTAAAAGCTCAACTCCAGCATCGGTAGTTGAGCGACCCCTAGTAAAACCAAATTGTTTTTCATGTAACAGCTTATTGTTATTAAAATGAATTTGAAGCTGACCTAGAATTAATTTTTCAAAAATTTTACTAAACGTGGGTAGCACAGATATTGGCCTATAATTTGTGGGGTCAGATGTGCTACCTGATTTAAATAACGGAATTACTTTACTACTTTTCATTTGATCAGGAAACACACCACAGTCAATGCATCTATTGAAAATCATTGCCAGTTCCGGTGCTACTGTGTTGATTATAGATTTCGTAATCACAACAGAATTGCCCCAAAGATCACTAGTCTTCTTCAAATTAAGGGTATTAAAAGTTTTTACAATATCTCTGTCAGTGACATAACTAAAACTAAATTCAATGTTACACCTATTGACATTTTGTTTCAATAGAGATTCGGCGTCATTAGGGGACGAGTTGAGGGATTTAGTGGTTGAGACTGGAATGTCTGTGAAGAAATTTTCAAATGCTGTGGCAACCTCAAAATCTGACTTTAATATCTTTTTATTTAATTGAAGAGTGTTATCGTTACTTTTAATCTTGACCCTTCCAGTCTCATTGTTTATAATATCCCATGTTGCTTTTATTTTATTGTCACTGTTTTTAATTTTTGATTTTAAATAAAGTGTCTTAGCTTCACGACAAATCTTTTTAAATAACTTGGAATAATTTCTTACATATTGACAAAATTGTTCATCATTTTTATTAATTACTTTCTGTTCATATAATTTGTAAAGCTTATTTCTACTTTTATAAATTCCAGTGGTTGCCCATTCACTGAAGGATGTAGTACCAGCAACTGAGATCCTCTTAGGGACAAAGATAGAATTGAATATAGTACAGTACATGTCAAAGTAAGAATTGTACAACTTATTAGGATCGTTATTATAGCATAAGTATGGTAATGTACTTGTGAGTTTATCCTTAAGTCCCTCCAGACGACGCAAAGTTTTTGGCACCACACTCAATTCCTTTCTACCTACTTTTTTAGACTGCATAACAAATGTTATAGATTGTCCACAATGATCTGATGTTAATTTGTTAATTATTTGCTTTCTAACTGGTACAATATCTGTAAATATATTGTCTATACAAGTAAATGTCGTGGAACTTATCCTGGTGGGTTCCAAAAATAAGCATGCAAGATTATATGACTTGAACAAATTCTTAATTTTGTGGCAATTCAGGGAATCTTCTAGTAATTAATATTGAAATCGCCACCTACTATTATAGATTTATTTTGTTGGCATAGCTTCCGTAACACATCATCCATGACACTTTCAAAGTTGTCATAGCAGGATGATGGTGGCCTATACACACTCAAAACAAGAAGTTGGTCCAACTCCACACAGGCTATTTCAACTGTCCGTTCAACAGAGAAACTAACAATGTCACTACGATTCTTAAATACAAGCAGCTTGTTAACTAAAATCAACGATCCACCATGTATTGCATTTTGTCTGCTGAATGA
The DNA here is from genome assembly GCA_944739405.2 of Euclidia mi. Classification (NCBI taxonomy): domain Eukaryota; kingdom Metazoa; phylum Arthropoda; class Insecta; order Lepidoptera; family Erebidae; genus Euclidia; species Euclidia mi. The sequence continues at coordinate 23,430,763 of OX123188.2, forward strand.
ACTACCAACTAGATGGTTATTAAAATTGCACATGAACTGGTGATCTTTAAGCCAATGTTCTGTTATACACAAAATATCGACGCATTCACCGTTCATGAACAACTCCACTTCTAAATCTTTATTTGACATACCTTGTATATTTTGATGTACCAGTTTTAATACTTGTGAATTTCTAAATGAATTGTTAGTTGGATTGGGCTTATTCGTACATACCAGCTCATTATTAATGAAAGTGTAATTGCAAGAGGTATTCTCTATTGTCGAACTATTTAATTTAAATTAATAGAAATGTCAGACTGTGTAGCCAAAATATTGTCTGAATCATTATAAATGTCATTTTGTTGCTGTATAGGGCAACACGTTTATTAGCCAAATTCTTGGCTGAAATGTCAATACAAAATGCTAGCGACTCAGCTAGTTGTCTTTTATAATAGGAATTCAGATAACAAGTCTCTTGCGTCAAATGTAAGGCTTTACTAACATAATTGTTAGAGTCAAAAACATGAAATTGATCATTATTGTATGACCAACTACACAAATTTATATTAAGACTATGTCTAATATTATTTTCTTTCTGCGGCAACCCTTTACTGAAAGGTAAAGTGAGCATAATAATTTGATTTAAATTTAATTCACATAATTTACTGTAATAATAGAATAAAAGTATTTTATTTAAAGATCCTCTTTTACCAAGTAGAATCAATAAAGTTGTATCCTGATCAAAATTGAAGTTTATAATTTTATCTAAAATAGCAATGGAACTTAACCCAGGCAAACAGTAGTTCATCACTAACCCATCACTATATGTGTTCGCCAACAACTGACCCATACCTTTTCCAATCTCGTCACTAAATATTATCACTTTATTTTTATTTTGTAATATAGTTTTACTGTCTTGTTTGTTATTTTTTAATTTATTTAGAGTGTGTTTAATATTTGAATTTGTATTGTTTAAAGAACTATTTGGCAAAACCGGGTCACATGTTGGCAATGAGCAAGCTGGCAAGTGTTGGTGGTTGAACTGGATGTCATTGTTCAATGGTATTGAGCATTTGTTACTATTTGATGCCACCAACTCATTCATTGCCAATATGTACTCTTTCATTTGTAGTTCAGAGCTTTTATATTTATTTGTCATTGATACTAATTTGTCACTAAGATTATTTAATTCTACCTGCAAATTATATATTTCTAATTTATGTTTCAAATTATTTTGGTGATATTTCTGTGTGTATATTTTTAATTTTTCAAGAGCAAGTAATCTTTCCCTATTTAATTTAACATTTTTTATGAAATATTTTTGTCTGTGAACTAATTTTTGTGTCTTTTTTATGAATTTGTTTATTTTGACATATTTCTTAATTCTATTTCTACTACCCCTAATCAATTTTATTGAATTATTTGATTCTTTGCACACTGAGAGACTATTTGGATATGATGCTTTAGAATTATTGATGTCAGTAATCATGCATGGAGCATGAACCACCAGCTCATCGAACAGACTTTGATTTGCCGAGGTAGTGATCTGTTCTTGGGTGAATTCTAGATGTCTTATTCTACTATTTGCTTCATGTAACTGTTTGTCTAGAAACTGAATACGGTCAAGTGCTAGTTCGTACTGTGAGCTACACTCGGCAAACCCGTCCACAATGAGCTGGAGTCCATCCCGAGCACTCATGGCATCAGAGAATTGAGTATGTAGCTGAGCCATTTCACATTTTAATATCTTATTTTTTTCCAGTAAGTTCAACATTTCTTTCTCGTTATCTTCTCTTTCCTCTATCAGTTTGTTACACAACTCCTTAGAGGACTTTAATTCAATTAAAGCCAGTTGGAGTTTAGACTCTTCCTGGCGAGCCAAAGCTTTACGAGTCATAATCATAGTGAAAAGAGAGAAATACAAGTACAAAGAAAGTTTTGTTCAAAAGTAAAGGAGAAGATTGAAATACGTAGTAATAGTAGAGTTTAAAGCTAAATATTATTGTAAGAAAGAAGAAAAAATTATACATGTTCTGGCATCGGAAGGCTCGCGTCATCGTGTGGTTAGCATAGGCGAGCTACATAAGATTGAGCAGAAGGAACTGGAAAAGCCTCCCACCGTCCCGAAGCCGACTGCCAATCAAAACGCACAGTTGCTCAGAAAAAGTAAACTTAGTTTGTTGTTATGTAAGATTGCCGGTCCGGGTAGTAACTCGTAAGTAATAGTACACTTTTGTTTACGCTTGTACCCTCTATAAAATATTTTCCACCTTATTACGATATTTTAACCAGGTTTTATTCTTATTTTGCCTGTGCTTGCTATTTTCTTTCCAGAATAATGTCAATTTGTCATGATGACCATCTGTCACATGTGTCAACGTCAATTGTCACTTTTTCCTTTCCGTTTGGATACAAGTCTTTTGGCACTTCATGGTTAATTCTTTTTGTTTTATATTATTATGACCGCCCTAAATTGAACTATCTATATACATAATTATAATTAGATTCTATGTTTTTTTTTCTTCAATGTAATATTTTTGTATTGTATTAATAACTTTTCTTCTTGCCCGGACCGATGTTTTCATTGCATCATTTTACCAAAACTTTTACATTATTTTTTCTGTTTCGTCTGTTAGCACAACTGGCAGTTGGTATATGTTTGTAAATAAGTAATTTTTTTTTAGATATATATAACCCTCGTTAACATATTTTAAGTATATATTTTTTCTTATTTATTTTATTTAATTTAAGTATTGTGTATTTTTATATTCACGATTGATTTATTATGTGATATAAGCGATACAGCGATGATATTAGACGAAAGATTTTCCAGTATACCTTCACTAGCCGATAGCCTCAATTCTCAGTTTTCCGATGTACCCAAAAATTTTAATGCTGTTCATATCAATGCCCAAAGCATACCGTCACATTTCCCTGATATGCTGGTCAATCTTGACTGTAAGAATATTCATGCTATCCTTGTTTCTGCGTCATGGCTTAAGCCTTGCCTCCCCTCTACTTCATATTCCCTACCCGGTTTTCAACTCATTAGAAATGATCGAGCGGTTGAGGGCGGTGGTGGTGTTGCCATATATCTACGCTCACATATCTCCTATACAAATGTTAGTATGTCAGCACAGCCACCACCACCAAACGCCGGTGAACACTTATTTCTCGAAGTTGTACTAAACCACACTAAGGTCCTGCTCGGCGTATATTACTGTCCTTCCCTACGTATAGATTACTTCTAGAGTTTCGAAACCTTATTGGTCAGTCTTATGCCCTCTTACAGTCACACAATCATAATGGGTGATTTCAATACTTGCTTGCTCAAGAACGATGCCCGCTCTTCTTCTCTTCTATCTACTTCCACTGCCTGTAACTTGTCGATATTGCCTTCAAACGCTACTCATCATTTTCCAAACCCTAATCCTTCACTTCTTGACCTTATCATGGTCTCTTCAAAAGAACATGTTTCTGTGCATGGGCAATACCCAGCAGTCATGTTCTCCTATCACGACCTACTCTTTATGTCATACAAAATCCGTCCACCTAAGAGTAAGCCTAAAATTCTTATACAGCGCAATTTTGCTGGCATGGTCATTGATAATTTACGTAAAGATGCAAGTGATGTAGACTGGACTCCACTTACTCTGAATCAGTTGATGATAAAGTCGATATCTTCACCAATCAAATAATTAAACTTTATGACAAGCATGCGCCAATTCGTCCGGTGAAAATCAAACATCCTCTCTCGCCGTGGCTCACTGACAACATCAAACAGCTTATACATAAAAAAGCGGCAGCTAAATTTAGGTACAAAATTAGGCCTTATGCACATAACTTGCGACAGTATGTCAAGATTAGGAATCACTGCAATAAGGTGTGTAGGGACACAACGCCAACATATCCACAATTCTGTAAAAAACGGAGATCCAGCAAAAGTTTGGAAATTTCTAAAGACCCTGGGGGTAGGCAAATCACGTCAAGACATCAATCCTAAAGACCTCAAAATTGATTTGCTAAATCAACATTTCTCTGCCTCGTCCAATTTTGACAGGACTACTAAGGCACACACAAATGACTATCTTTCATCTCTGCCAACCCCTAGTTATTCACCTTTTGTCTTTAATCAAGTCTCTGATTGTGATGTTAAGAAGAGCATAATCTCAATCACATCCAACGCAGTTGGTAGTGACTGTGTCAGCCGTAATATGCTCCTTCCTATCCTCGATATAATCCTACCCATCATTTCCCACATCCTTAATTACTCCTTGTCCAGTATGATATTTCCATCGATTTGGAAGGACGCCCAAATTACTCCCATACCAAAAACCTGTCATCCCTCATCCTTTGCTGACTATCGTCCCATCTCCATATTACCATTCCTATCCAAAGTCCTCGAACGCCTCGTCCATGACCTAATAAATACATTCCTCTGCAGAAATAATCTCCTTAATTCCTTCCAATCTGGTTTCCGCACGGGTCATAGTACAGTCACATCCCTTGCTAATATTACGGATGACATCAGGTCCGGTATGGAAGGCGGAAAGCTCACTATTCTTGCACTGTTAGATTGCAGTAACGCCTTCAATACAGTGGACTTTGAGATTCTCGTTAGTGTTCTTCGCTCTCTTAACATATCTCCAACAGTGATTGATTGGCTTCGTAGTTACCTGTGTGGCCGCCGACAGCGTATTCGCATTGAGGATACATTTTCTGCTTGGTGTAACATAACTGTTGGTGTGCCCCAGGGTGGCGTGTTGTCTCCATTACTCTTCGCAATTTTTATAAATTCTATCTCTGACAATCTTCGCTCTTCCTACCACCTTTATGCAGATAATCTCCAGATCTATACGCAGTCACCATTAGCGCAGATAATACAGTCCATTAATGTAATTAACAGTGACCTGGCACAAATTTGCAGTTGGAGCAAATCATTTGGGCTGAAAGTTAACCCTTCTAAATCGCAGGTCACTATTGTTGGTAGCCCCAAATTGGTGTCAAAAGTAAACTGGTCGCAGCTCCCTGATATTGTCTTTGATGGTACCACACTTCACACACAGGACAAAGTCAAGAATTTGGGTGTTACGATCGACTCTGCTCTTACTTGGGGACCACAGATCCAAGAAGTAAGTCGAAAAGTGTTCGCTTCAGCAGGCTCGCTGAGAAGATTAAGGAACTTTCTCCCCACTGCCACCAAAATTGCGCTTGCCAACTCGATTCTTTTACCCATTATCGATTATGCGGATGTCAGCTATCTAGATCTCGCCGAAAACCAACTTGACAAACTTGAGCGCCTCCAAAATGTCTGTATACGATTCATATTTGGATTACGCAAATATGATCATGTTTCACAATTTCGAACGCAACTCAAGTGGTTACCCATACGTCATCGCCGGAATGCTCACATTCTTACTTTACTGTACAATGTATTGTTTAACCCTTCAACTCCTTCCTATCTTAAAGGTCGATTTGAGTACCATGATACACATAATAAGTTTTTGAGGTCATCAGAAAATTGAAAACTGAAAATGCCGGGACATTCCTCGAGCTTTTTTGATAAGTCCTTTACTGTTACTGCTGTACGTTTGTGGAATGCTCTACCGCTAACTATTAGACAGGCTCAGACAGTAACGAAATTTAAAGCGATGGTAAAGGAACACTATCTGTCCTTGTAGCTTAAGCTATCATTCTACTATAATAATTAATATAATTATAAGTCGTGTTATTTTATATTATAGTATGGTTATTTAATTGTATGTATATATGTTTAGATGTATATATGTTTAGTTACATAGGTATATATTATAACATTTTAATTGAAATTTTGGAATATAAGTATTGATGTAATATTAACATGTATTTATGTATATATTATAAATATATATTTATATGTATTTACTTCGTACGCCTACAACCACCAATAATTTCCTCTGCAAACCATATCCATCCAAAGGTTGCCTGGCATAAATCGCTTTTAGCAATAAGGCCGCCCACTGTACTTTTGTTATAGTCTTAGTTTCTACCTTGTAATAATTATATCGATACCTTTGGGTAGAAAGGTCGTATAAACCAAAACCAATGAGAGAAAAACAAATGAGAAAGTTTCTTAGAATTTGCGAATGAAAAAGGTTAAATCATCAAAACCTATCAATCTTTTTTAGTTTTAAAGTTAGCTTGGATTTACGTCTAAGAAAAAATAAATTCTTGGTTAATACACCCCATGAAAATGTACTTTAAAAAAACTGTAAAGGTCGTATATCCATTTTTGGTAAGCTTATGGTCACATTTCCTGTCGTAAAAACCCATACATGTAGTTTTTTTGTATTAAAAACCATTTATAATCATAGATCAATTGAATTCTGACTAATAAATAATCCTGTTACTCTCAGAATTAGTAAGAATTCAATCATTATTATTCTAATTACCAATAATGGTCGATTCAAATAAAATAAAACTACCTGAAATACGAAGTCGACATTAATTAAGTATTATAATACCTTCTAATCAACACTTACTATCATTTCAATAATGGTACAAGATACCTAACAAGTTTAACATTTTAAATTGAAAAAATATTATAAACACCTTAAACAGAAATGTAAAATAAAAAATCGACTTAGTCATAAAGACAAAAATTATTCAAACTTCTTCTGAATTAAAGTAATCAGGCATTTTAATCATTTATAAAATGTTTAATTATATCTTTTTTTAATTTTTGTACATATTTAAATGTACTTGATTCAATAAATTATTGAATTAAGCCTTTGTACTAAGGCTTACTTACTAAGTAATTGATTGAATTGCAACTAAATAAAAAAAACGATCAAGCGCTAAACGTAACTAACTTATGTACTAAAAAGTAACTTATTTATAGTTATAATTCTTATAGTTATATGTTCAGAACTATGTAGTTTAAAATTATTTATGAATTGTTACTATAAACTATTTTAATTATTATTATAAATTATTTTAAAACGAATTATGAATTATTGCTTGCAACATTGCAAATATGTCAGTTTCTCGAAACAAAGGTAGAAGCACAATTTAAATTTCGCGATACCTACCACAAAAGTTAAAAATTATATATTTTGTAATTACATTTCAGAATCAACTTGAAGTTACGTGCAAATTAAATTTCATCCCATCCCTAGCAGATAAAACAAATGTGTATAAATTTAAATAAATGGATATACGAGTATAAAAAGAATTATTCTGAATTACAACTTACCGATCTCAGCACCTACTCGCATGAGTATAATAATATGTGAGTAGGTGCGACAAGAGTGTTCTAGCCCAAATAAATTGTAGCACGTAGCCACGGTAATTACCGTGACGTAGCTATTGCGATTGTAGGTATTAATCGTGGTAGCCTCATACGACTGATCAATGACGGTAGCCTATTAAAAATAATCATAAATATCTAACCTAAACTGGGAAAATTCGACCGCCAAGAGCCTCAGTATCATGCACTGAATCACTGGTATCGGTTTTCGGTTTATTATTTATTTACACCCAATATTATTACACACCTAAAAGATACACTTTATTTAATACAATAAAACCGTTTCAACAAAAATATAGATCAAATATAAATCTATTAAGCGAAAGACCCGCTTAAAAAATATCAATCCACCAAGTACAGTCCAAGGGGAATAATATTTTGCACTAAAAACATTACTCTTTATTAATACAAAAGCAATTTCAATTCTAACTGAATAAAAAAAGAGTTCATATTTCGATTAACTTGTCTTTCAGTACCTGTTCTCTGAATAGGGAATATGCATATTTTTTTTTATTGTTGCTATCGTTTATTTATGTTATATGATACCGTAAAAAAATATAAGTCGTGGAGAAGTTAACATTTATTTTAAATTAAATGTTGAAAATTGCAATGACATAACGCTAGTTTAAACACCCCCATTTAAACGCGCTGTGTGGTGACGCCAGCGTTCTCAACGTTTGAGTTGTTAATTGTCAACTCTGTCAAATGTCTGGTACTGTTTTGACACTTTTGACATATCCTCTGCTGAACCGTGTCGTCACGTCGTTGTCTAGGCAATAGCGTTGCGTTTCGACATTTTAAATTTCGCGCGTAAATTTTCCACCTTTTATCAATTAATATTCGCGATTTTAGTGTTTAAATATAAAATAATGTTAGAGCTGTCTTTCTTAACCGATAAATAGTGTTATAAAAATATATTCGCTTATATCTGAATCACACTCATATTCTCTATTATTAGTCAGAATTCAATTGATCTATGATTATAAATGGTTTTTAATACAAAAAGAACCACATATATGGGTTTTTACGACAGTAAATGTGACCAAAAGCTTACCAAAAATGGATATACGACCTATACAGTATTTTTAAAGTACATTTACATAGGGTGTATTAACCAAGAATTGTTTTTTTTTTTTGACGTAAATCCAAGCTAACTTTAAATCTAAAGAACATAGACAGGTTTTGATGATATAACCTATTTCATTCGCAAATTTTAAGATACTCTCTAATAGATAATTTTTTTATAACTTCAAAAACAAAAAAGTTATGAATTTTTATGTAAAAAAATTTGTTTTTAGGCTCTCCTAAAAAGTCGGGTTTTGGTTTATAATACCTTTCTACCCAAAGGTATATATATATAATTGGGTTTTTACGACAGTAAATGTGACCATAAGCTTATTAAAAATAGATATACGACCTATAAAGGTTTTTTAAAGTACATTTTCGTGGGGTGTATTAACCAAGAATTGATGTTTCTTAGACGTAAATCCAAGCTAACTTTAAAACTAAAGAAGATAGATAGGTTTTGTTGATTTAACCTTTTTCATTCGCAAATTGTAAGAATCTTTCTCATAGATCATTTTTAATCACTTTCGGGTTTTGGTTTATACGACCTTTCTACCCAAAGGTCGATATGCAATAAGGATTTACAACGTCGAATTTAAACTATGCTTAGGTAATGAATTCAACACGTTAGGGCGTATAAACCATTTACAATTAACGACTATTTTTACGCCCTGAGTTAATAAAAATTATGGTCATTACATCATAACAAAACTATAAAAAAATAACATTCGGCTTTTACATTAAAAATTTACCTTTTTTAAGAGGCTATGACCAAAAATTTCCGGGTCGTATTAACCATTTTTGTGTGAATTTCTACATTTCGTATATACAGATCGATAGAGAAAAAAATTCTGAGAAAAATGGTATATATAACTCAATTTGGCCAAAATGGTTTATACGACCTTTCTACCCAAAGGTATCGATATAGGTGTACAGTAAAGTATATAATAAATAAATAAATAAATGGTGTAGGCAGGCACTAAGAAAGCAATTTTGCCACCCCTAATTGGGTAAAATAAAGTTTGACAACTTAGGCCCGGCGAAGCCGCAGGTGACTGCTACTAATAGTATAAATTCATAATAAATTTGGTATACTTACAAAAACAAATAACTGTCATAATTATATGACGGACGTGATCTGTTTCTTCCGTCATAATTTCTTAATAGGAACACCTTTAGTCGATATTGTTAATGTATATTATGGAAACTCTCTCATCAGAGCGTAATTGATTATGTTATTAATAAGTTAAACAATTATCTTGAGTGTCTCAGAGCCTCACGCCTACGTTACGCATTAATGTGCCGTTTTATTATCAGTGATATTGCTTAGCCTAGAATTGAGTTTACCTTATTTGAGGAATAAATGGTAATGGACTTATTTAGGATTCAGTCAAACTGGCATTATCCGATTATTAACCAAAATGAATAAACAACAATTTATTATTCCATAAAATATTTATTAAAGACACTTATAAAAAAATAATACAAAAGTATTTTGTATGTAACATCACATTATTATGAAATCACATGGCTTAAATATAGTAAGACGTTTGAACCATATAACCATTGTTACATACTAAAAATAGCTCAACAGATCAAAGTTATAAACACCCACAGCGATATAACAGGTATATCGCGCCATATATTTAATAAGCCCGTCACTTACTCGTCAAAGGAATTAGAAAAGCTTTAATAAGAGCTGGAGGCTTAATTTCGAGCGCTCTTCCTATTAATGCAATTGATATAATATAAATATTACAACAGGTATGATATTAACTGTGCAATTTTAACGAATTTGGTAATTATTCTTCAGTTTATTTAGCTTCCTGTTTTAATTTTGCAAAAGTCATAATTACTATGTTACCTTAGCAGGATTTTTCGCACAAGATGGTAAATAACTACAGCCAGCTTCTAATTTAGATTGATATTTCAAATAACAGGTTTATTATTAATCTAGTGGTTGGTCATCCTAACCGCTAAGTCAGACGTCGTGGTACTGATTCACACTCATGACAACTCATTGTTATGATATGCTTTGTTATATATGAGTGATTATACCACAGTTTATGCCTACTCTGCGATAATTAAATCGTGTGTGACTTATCTTCCTAAATATTTTTATATTGTTCTATAACCAAACACTGTTTTAAGAACGTCTATGAAGCATTATAATTTATAGTTGTAAACGAAGGAAGCAACTAGAATTTTAAAACCAATTTATCACAATGACATAACTAGATGAACTCCTAAACTTCGGCTTCTTCCGTTGATAAATTGTTTAATAGCATTAAAATGAAGTTTTTCTTGCCAGAGTTTGCAACAAAATCACATCAATTGAGGTCACGGGTGGCTCTCCAAAACTAATAGTCGAAGAGTATTAAGAATATGTCTACAATACAAAACCGTCCGAGTTGTTGGCAACTGTTTTCTTAAGAACGAATGTTTTATGAAATATGTTTGTGGAGAAGGGCCGAAGTAATTTGGTGCAATATGACGTCAAATATATATGTTTTTTTTATAGTAATAGGCGGCAAACGAACAGACGGATTGCCTGATATTACCGCCGCCCATGGACACAAGCAACACCACAGGAGTCACAAGTGCGTTGCCGCCTCTTGGGATTGGGAAAAGGGATAGGCTGAGGAGTGGGATAAGGGAGAAAGAATAGGGGATAGGGCCTCCGGCACTCTCACTCACCGAATGAAACGCAACAGTAGTTACTGTTACTTTACGTCGATTTTCTGTGAGAGGGTAGTACATCCCCGGTCGAGCCGGCCCATTCATGCTGAAATCAGCAAGGCTCTACCACCTGTTTGTGTATTGGCGTGGCCCAGGCTGTCCGAAAATTGTTTCTGTTTCGACACACCTCCTTTAAATCTTCAGTTCAGTTTTGATTAAAGAAATTCGAGTAAATAGATTTATTTACTCGAATTTCTTGGCGACTTCTAACAAGGGTAAAAAGTTATGACATTTTATTTAAAGACAACTTTTTTTAAAGACAACTCCAGCATTGGGACTAAATCCTGTGTCGCGGGGGACTCATACAAGTAACGGACACAATGAACACCCAGACTCGAAACAACAATTTATGAGTCACACAAAGTGTTGTCTCGTGTGGGGATCGAACCCACAACACTTCGACGCAGTGTCAAGCGGTGAGGCGGCCGCTTAAACTACTAAGCCAACCGTGCAGTCAATTTAAAATAAAAATACAATATATAAAAATAAACATACTTACTTGTACTTAAACATAACTTAAAAAGAAATAGTTCACACTTCTACTTTAGTACATTCTTCTTTCAATATCCAATCTATCCTTCTTTGGAATGCTCTCCCTCCCGAAGTTAGGACGTCCAGTAGCCGTGCCACGTTCAAATTTAGAGTTCGCCAGCTTTTGTATAGCAAATTGTCGGAAGCTTCTCAATAGCACTTTATAACTTACTTGTTAGCAGTCTATCTTTTTTTTAAATATTTTCATGTGTATATATATGTATTATGTATATGTGTATGTATATATTATATATATGTATATATATATACCTATATTTATACATATATGTATTTATTTTATATGTATGTATGAATATTTTATGTATTAAAATTTAAATTATAAGTATGTATTATGTTGCGTATTCTCTTTAATTTTACTCTGTTGTAGTAGACACCTGCCATGATCATCTCTGCATCACCTAAAGGTTGACTGGGAGAAAATGCCTATAGGCATTAAGTCCGCCTTGTGCAATGTATTTTGCAGGAAGTTTTTAAATAAATAAATAAAAAGAAATAGTTTCTTCGTAGTACTTTTACTTCGTATTTCAACCCATATAAGTTTTACTTTCGCCGATCAATGAACAATCTCCATAATATAAAACAGAAAATCAGACAGTTTAAAACACAAACACATTTAACTGTTGTACTATCATAAATATTTTCCTATACCAACTAGATACCTTCATTTCCTAGAAAATTTTCTCCATTTATTGCCATCCTTTGACATTTGCCTGCATTTTCTTCACTTCACTTCACTGCAGATTTATGTTAATTAAAAACAATTTACAAAAGCCCAACAATGGAATACCAAAAATTATAACCCTTTATTAAAACAGCAATAAGAGGAAATTCTAATATCTGTGACGGAAATACGGCAAAAGTTATATTAAATTTTGTGTTCATTTACGACACTAATAGATCAGCGATAGCCTTTTTATAGCAAGGATCTAAATATGCCATTCATAAAAATACTATATTTTTTAGTACTGTTTGCGAAGGAATGCATCAGATAACTTACACTACTTTAGCCTCATACACAATTAAAATCTCTGTAACTTAAATGTGACAGAGCGCTTAATTGTGTTGTACAGGTGAACAATGGCTTCAAAACCATATATTTACAGCAGATTCTCAACGTTAAACATTTGTTAGTTAGGTAGTTAGGGCCCAGCGAGATAAATAGCATGGAAACAAGCTTAAAGCTGAAGGTACGTTTAACGAAAATTTATCTGCATGTAAGGCGAGGCGGTGAGTGTAATTTAACCCTTCGCGACGGTCAGTTCAACGAGTATTTGAGCTAATCTGTTTACCAAGCCTAAATGTACTTCTTTTGTTAACACCGCTGATATACTACATTGAAAATTCACTTTCGTCTTGGTGTAACACTAATGCTGGTGTTCCCTAGGGTGGCATGTTGTCTCGTTTACTCTTCGCAATTTTTATAAATTCTATATCAAATAATCTTCGCTCTCCTCAGATGATCTCCAAATCTACAAGCAGTCGCCATTCGCACGGTTATCACATTCTGTAGATACCATCAACATCGATCTCGCACAGATTAGCAGCTGGAGTAAATCCTATGGACTTAAAGTGAATCCCTCGAAAACTCAGGTTATTGTTGTTGGTAGTTCGAGAATGATAACGAAGATCGTCTGGTCACAACTTCCTGATATGATTTTCAATGGCACTGTTATTCCCATTTAGGATTAAGTGAAGAACCTGGGATTAACTATCGATTCTACCTTTTCTTGGCGCTCGCAGGTCCTAGAAGTAAGTCGTAAGGTGTTTGCTTCGGCAGGTTCGTTAAGAAGACATAGGAACTTTCTTCCTACTGCAACCAAAATGGCACTTGCAAACTCTCTTCTATTACCCATTATTGATTACGCAGATGTCAGCTATCCAGATCTTGCCGAAAACCAGCTTGAAAAACTTCGGCCACTTCAAAATCTCTGTATTCGATTCATATTTGGATTACGCAAATACGATTAAATCTCATAATTTCGAACACAAGACAAGTGGTTACCCATTCGATATTGCCGGAATGCTCACATCCCAACAAACAAAAACGTCATATAAGTTTTGACTTATACGACATAAAGTTGGATAGCTGTCTTATAATGATAGTGAGATGACTACTAGGTCCTTAAGACGTCTTTAATTTAACTTATTAGTCGTGCGACGAATATGACATAATAAGCTGGTCTTAGCAACGTTGGTCAGACTAAATTAAACGACGTTATATTATAGTCTAAGCTAAAACGTTTGTACGACAACGCAATAGTCATACTAACGTTATAGTCCATTAAACGTTTTGAACTGACCAAATTATGTCTTTGAAAAACCTTTATATGACATTTATATAACGTAGCAGTTGTATAGACGTTTTCACAGTGACGTTTATATAACGATCACTTTCCTGTTTTACAGCGGTCAATTGGAGACTCTTAAATGACTTGGTTGTTTATTTAATACTCAAATATAACCTATATATTACATGATCTCCGTTTAATGACATGCCCTGACTTTAATCAAACTTGTAGTCGCATTTAAGTCAGGTTTTGACCTTAAAACGTCTAGGCTGCCATATTTACGGAACGTTTGATTAAATTTAATACGAAAAATGGAAGCAAAAAATTCGGGGAGAAGACTTAAACGTAGTGGAACTTTCAAGAGGAAAGTAAATCGAGATTTCCTTTCAACGTGTAATGGATAATGTGCTTAGAGGCTTACAGAATGACATCTGCCTCGTGTACTTGGATGACGTCATCATATTTAGTACGTCATTACAGGAACACATGATCAATTTAGAAAAGGTTTTTAAAAGATTGCAAGAATCCAACTTTAAAATTCAAATGGATAAGTCTGAATTTCTTAAGATGGAAACTGCCTTTTTAGGACACGTTATTAGTGATGAAGGGGTCAAGCCTAACCATAAATAAAATAGCTGCCATAGAGAAATACCCATTGCCAAAAACCCCAAAAGAAATAAAACAGTTTCTTGGATTATTAGGTTACTATAGGCAATTTATCCCAAATTTTGCTCGCATTACTAAGCCCATGACTAAATGCCTAAAGAAAACGAACAAAATCACGTTTGGCCCTGACTATATTGAATGTTTTAACAAATCTAAAACCTTACTGACGAATGACTCGATCTTACAATACCCTAACTTTAACAAAGAATTCATCTTAACGACGGACGCTTCGAACGTAGTAGCGCCGTATTGTCGCAAGGCACTATCGGTTCAGACAAACCCATTTGTTACGCATCCAGGACCTTAAAAGACAGTGAAACTAACTATAGTACCATCGAAAAAGAACTTTTAGCCGTTGTATGGGCAACTAAATATTTTAGACCTTATTTGTTCGATCGTAAATTCAAAATACTCACCGACCATAAGCCTTTATAATGGATAATGAACCTAAAAGACGCTAATTCCCGACTGACTAAATGGCGACTCAAACTTAGTGAATACGACTATACAATCGTTTACAAGAAAGGGAAATATAACACCAACGCAGACGCTTTATCCCGAGTCGAAATTAATAACGAGGAATTAGAATCCATGATAGCTAACCCTTCAGAAAAACCACCCTCTCCTACAGGTTCCACTACAGCCACCGCGCATACAAATGCTGAAAACCCTATCCTAGAAGTGCCTATCGCTGACGAACCCCTGAACAAATTTCACTGACAATTATGTATAGCTATAGTAGGTGACATTAAACGCAGTACGACAGCATGAAATTTTGTAAGAAGCAAGGTTTTACAGCACAATTTATGGAAAAAGTCCGAAAATTTTTAATTTAAAACTTTATCATTAAAAAAAATTAAGTATGTCATCTGTCAAGGCCCTTTTTCTCAGGAAAGCGTGGAGTCCTTTAGATTTCTTAAAAAAGTCAAGCTTATAAGTCAACAAAATAAAAATACGGCCATTTGTAATGCAACATATTTTGATACTCGCAAGTAAATAAGAACCTAAGGGTACTTCCCGTTGACCTAAAGTCATTAAATTTTGTAAAAAGCAAGGTCTCAGAGCACAAGTAACGGAAAAAACCTGAAAATTAATTATTTGTAGTTTTATCACATAAAAAAGTGTATTTAGTTTTCGTTTTCTGTCAAAATGTGGGTGTACTATAAGTATACCTCTGCCCAACCCTTCGGGGAAACAAGGCGTCATGTTATGTTTATGAATAGTTTTTTGGGAATACAAACTTAAATATGCAGTTGGAGAATTTTCCGTGACGTATATCAAACATACAAAATAATTTAGCGGGTCTTAATCGCGTTAACTTATTTAAGGTATAAATACCTATTTGTTTCCGACGTTTCGCTCGTCTTGCACCGAGCTTGGTCGCGGAGAGACTGATGAGAGCTCAGCGCCGTCTTGTGGAAGTGCGGGTTTTGGCACCTACCCTCACTTGGTCTTTATTTAAGTTCGCAATGTCGGTACTCCGACACACTACACTAATGACGTCTACAAACTGTTGAGATTTATCATTGCGGCCGTGTTTACATTTGTTGATGACTGGATTCCAAGTACAAGTACAGTGGATACAAATAGGAACTTATATCTTAAATAAGTTAACGCGATTAAGACCCGTTATATTATTTTGTATGTTGTATACAAATCGCGAAAGTTTAAAATCGATTACGTATATCAAAGTATGGGAGAACATGTTTATCAACTCAATGATAAGACCACCAAAAATCTTTAAAATGCAATAAATCTCCAATTTTGTTTTTATTTGATATAATGAAATGTAATGGCCGCAGTGTATGAAAGAAATGATACTGTGGCAACCATAGCACTTTTCCGATACTATAAAATGAGTGCTTTCCCATGGCCAAATCAATCTATTAGGAAGTCTAAAATCTGCTCTCGTTAGAAATTTATCTATATCTAAGTATTGAATGATCATATTTTCCGATAAAATTTCCTTGAATGTTTTGAAATCTGCACTGCATTTTTACTGTGACCAATATGAAAAGGGTTTTAAATTTATGAGGAACCCTAATAGCTAGCGCCTAGCTGTCATGGCGTATTGCACGGTCTTGAAATAACCTTAGTACGACTTTATGTCTTTACAACGTCGTAAAGAGGTAAGTTTGTGGCAAAAGCAGCATGTCCTCCATTTTTAGAAATAAATTTATCTTTAGTAATAAAAATGTAATGATTTAAACACAAAATTGCGAGGGGGCATGAAAATCTGAACCAAATACATGCATACATACATACATATATAGACTCACGCCTGTTTCCCGGAGGGGTAGGCAGAGACTACGGAGCGCCATTTGCAACGATCTTGACATATCTCTCTTACTTCATTCACTCCCATCAGATTCCTCATGCATGCTCTTCTGTTCAGGGTGCTTCTAACCTGTCCTGTTTTTAGGATGTCTCCAATCTGGTCAGAGAATGACCGCCTAGGTCTTCCCCTTCGTCCTGTCCCTTCCACACTTGCCTTATATATCTGCTTGGTCAGTCTTTCGTCATCCATCCTCTCCACGTGTCCAAACCATCTTAGCATACCTTTTTCGATGCTTGTCACTACATCTTCTTTTACCCCACAACACTCTCTTATCACACAATTCTTTACTCTGTCGGTCAAAGAAACACCACACATACTTCGCAGTGCTCTCATTTCTACAGCATTTATTCTACTTTCATGACTCTTCTGCCATACCCAACTATCACTACCATACATAAGAGTAGGTACAAACACCCCTCTATGGACAGCCAAACGTGCCTTTTTGGACACGTTTTGGCTATTCATAAACGCCTTCAGTGCTCCATTTACTCTATTACCTGCATTAACTCTTCTTTCAATATCTTCTACATTCTTACCATCTCTTGTAAACAGCGTACCTAAATATACAAACTCATTCACTTGCTTCACTCGCTGTCCATCGATCATAACATTACAAGCCGTAACGCATTCCTCCTCATAGGTATATTATCATAAAACTTTAATACCCAGTCGAACTAAACGGCATGAGAGATAGATACAGCGAGATAAATAAATATAAGTTAAATAACACTCATCTTTAATTTCCTTGTAATTATTTATTTTGCTCTCAAATCTTTAAACAAAACCACAAACACGTATGTCACTAACAAGAAAAATGAATAAGTCTTACAAGTGTTGTTCCTTGTATGACGACAATACAACAGACGAGTCGTTGTAAAGTTATGATGCGACTTCTGCGCGACGAAAGTGGTAATTCCATTACGTTCATACGACTTTTGAATGACGTTAAGGCAGTCAGCTTGTGACTTTTGTATGTCCATTATACGACAATGTTGGTCGTATAACTGGGGCCATTTTCGCGTTTAGTAAACGTTATTATAACGTTAGTGCAACTTAGGTATTACGATCAAAGGTATTAAGATAACGTTTACTAAACTTTTGAACGACGTTAAATTGTTAGTTGGGATTATATCTCTGCTGTACAATATACTGATTAACCCTTCAACTCTTTCCTATCTAAAAGGACGATTCGAATTCCTTCATGATACGCATAACAGTTATTTAAGGTCATCGGCAAATTTGAAACTGAAGATGCCAGTACATTCAACTGCATTTTATGATAAATCGTTTTGTGTCACTGCTGTTCGGCTTTGGAATGCATTAACTTTTCATATAAGGCAGGCTCAGACGGTAACGAGGTTCACATCTCTTGTCAAGGATCACTACCTATCATTATAACAATCCTTATAATATATCATTATAAGTATGTATTATATATTATTTGTGAATGTGTATGTATAATAGTTATTTATGTATGAGTAGGTGTATTATTGTAGTATTTATTATATATCAATGTATATATTTAAAGTATGATCATAATTAATTTACTGGTACATTTGCAACTACCATTTCTTTCCTACCAATAATCTTCATCCAAAGGTTGCCAGGTAGAAATCGCTGTTAGCGATAAAGCCGCCCATTGTACTATGTTTGTAAAACGATATATTATGAAATGTCATTTTATAGTGTACAATAAAGTATTAAATAAATAAATAAAATATACTAGCAATTTTGACTTTACTATGTTAGGATTCATACTAACCAGCTGTTTCTTGTAAGGTGTTCGTTCATTTTGTACTTAATAACTTAAATTTTGGAATGTGCTACTGTGGGCCTTCAATATGATATTCAAATTATAATCATACAAATAACTAATTTTCTTATTTATGTATTTCGCCGTACAGCTGATATTTGTGCTTATCTTCTCTATGTTACGATTGTAATCAAATATATTTCTGTAACTGTCAAAGTAACCTAACACCAATTTTAAACCCGACTTCGGCTTCAAAAAAGTACGCTGTCATAAAACTTCCGGGCATATCGGCCTCACTAGACAAATACAAAACGTTTGGCCAAGTGGACCGAAACAGTTTTAGCAACTGTCTAACGCTGAAAGAACACGTGAGAGATTTTTCATTTATTCGGTTCAATGGAAGTTTTGGATTACAAAACAATGGATAAAAATACCTAGTGATGCAGTTTCGTCGTCATCATAACGTTATTTCAGTTGCATCTTGTATATCATTGGTTGCATCCAATTAATCGCTTCCGGGTGTTTACACAAACTTTGTTACAACGCGAGAAAGGCATCTTAACTTGCGCTGCATCTATTGAGGCTTTTGTACCCTGGAGCGTAAACGCAAGAATTACGAGAGTATTGCACTAGAATCTTGTCATTTATTCTAAGAGCTTATACTCTTATTGTACGACATGGAAGTGTATTCATCAATAGTAATTTAAAAAAGTGGTTGCGCGTGTGGGGTTTGATCCCACGGCACTCAGTGTAGGTCAAGGCGGCGAGGTCACCTCTTAAACCATTAAACCAGCTAAGCAGTCCTTGGCAAATATATATTTTTATTCTGAAATAAATCCATTTGAGTAGGTAATCTTCACTTCAAAGAAATAATGTTCGAATAGATATTTCTTTAAACTAAAACAGTCTGTGAAATATTTTCGTTGCAGCTAGCTCAGCTGCTTATGCCATTAAGAAGGTTCGTCGGTTGACTGATGTCGATACGGCTAGATTGGTTTATTTTAGCTATTTTCATAGTGTTATGTCATATGGCATATTATTATGGGGTAGGGCCGCTGACATCGAAAATATTTTTATATTACAAAAACGAGCAGTTAGGGCCATTTACCAGTTAAAGACAAGAGTCTCACTAAAAGAAAAATTTAAAAATATTGGTATTCTTACTGTCATCATCATCATCAGCCTTTAACAGTCCACTGTTGGACTAGGCCTCTCTTTTGAAAGGAGGAATTGGCCTACTATACCACGCTGGCCAAACGGGTTGGTATACATAGAGTTTGTATCAAGTTTACCTTCTCTTACAGTGCTGTTCTCTGCATAATATGCTCCCTCTGTCGGCTCTTACGACACCCATGGGATGATATGGGATGGTGACATTCCGTATTCTTAATCCGTCACCACACTGATTAAGTCCACACCACACCACACAATATATTTATGCCAGTGTTATGCATGTACGACTACATATAAATTCTTACAAAATGAATAGTGACATACACAATATTAATACTAGGAACAGGCACAAATTATGTGTACCATATTTCCGTTTACACAAAACGCATAGCTCTTTTATTGGGCTTAGTATAAGAATGTATAATAAAATACCAAGTAATATTTTAGACTTGCCTTTAAGGTCGTTTCAGACAATTGTTAAAAATAATATTTTACTAAAGGCTTATTATAGTATAAATGAATATCTTGACGACAAGTACGCTTGGAAATAAATATTCTTTTATTA
Source organism: Euclidia mi (assembly GCA_944739405.2). NCBI lineage: Eukaryota > Metazoa > Arthropoda > Insecta > Lepidoptera > Erebidae > Euclidia > Euclidia mi. The sequence goes on from OX123188.2 coordinate 23,451,169, forward strand.
GGTCAATTTGTTTTTATTATTGGGTCAATAGGCAGTTTTATAGGGTAGTTAATTACCGTATTCTCTTTTATACTACATTTGCATTCTTGTTCTACTCTTTTTATTATAATTTATCGGATTTGTAAGGTGAGGGTAACTCGTGGTCATGAACTGCTAACTAATAGATTGTAAATTGCTGCAGGTTCATCTACCATTACTTTTCGGAACATACTGTTCCACCATAGATCAGAACAGTCATGATCGCGAGTTGCTTACATCAAAAGACGAAGTGGATGCTCCTGTTTCACATATTCACTTTGGGAGGCTTACTAAATGAACACAATTTATTGCTTGAGTATGATATCAATAACTATTATCTTTTGCAATAGTAGATAACTCACAATGTGAGACAGTTGCAGCTCCTTACAAATATAACATGTAAAACCATTATACTGGCAGTTAAAAAGAGTGGCCATGAGTTTTATTGCCCGTTCTTTCTCGTGGTTCTACCTATTGCATTGCGAACGTGGCAGTAAATGTAAATGTAGAATCATCCAGTAATTAACTTTAACTTTCGACGTTCATAAGCGTCACTTTGTGGCCTAAATGAATAAATGATTTTGAGTTTGAGTTTGGTATTTCCAAGTTCTGCCTCTCAGCATTCGGATCCTTGAAAATTTTATTTGGATAGAGACCGAGAAGTTGTAGGCTCATTCCGAAAATAACTTAGAGTAAATCTGCGGCTGTTTCACATAAAGCAAATTAAGAGTGATTTCGTTCTCGCTGAATTTGTTTCTTATATTCTCACTTTGAAAGTTTGGAATCCTCTGAAATGTATACAGTAATATTTCATGTTATTCTTCTATCTATTTTTGTAACTCCAAGCCATCAGTCAATTATAATTACATTCAGGTATCTATATAATGATTGATAAGAATATATTAGGTACTTTCACATATTGGAAGATATTTTAGTTAGGGAATAAATTTTAATATTTGACAAAAGTTCATCTTATTTTTGGAGCGATGGTCATTATGTCAGTTGAATATCAACAAGTGTGTGTTAAGTATTAGTTGCAGAATATAAGAAGATTAACATAAAAAATACATGAGTAAAATATCTTCAAGAAGACTACGACCGAAAGATTTTCATACTCTTTGAGACGTGAAGGATAAGAGTCTGACTTTATGTCATCATCAGCCTTTAACAGTGTGGACTGTTAAAGGCTGACGCTGAAAGGAGGAATTGGCCTACTATACCACACTGGCCAAATGGGTTGGTATAGGGTTTGTATCAAGTTTTCCTTCTCTTACAGTGCTGTTTTCTGCATAATGTGCTCTCCCTCTGTCGGCTCTTACGACATCCATGGGATGTTATGGGGTGGTGAAAATCCGTATTCTAAATCCGTCACCACACGGACAGACTTTATTTAAATACTAGTCGACGCCAGCGGCTTCGCAAGCACATATTTTCGAATTTCCCGTTTTGCCCGATCCCGTGGAAATTTCGGGAAATCCCGTCTTAATGCACCCCTACGAACCCCAAGGAACATACATGCTAAATTTCAGCTTCTTGCGCTGAGTAATTTTGGCTATAGTTTGTCTGTCATTCAGTCAGTAACGCAAGGATTTTATATATACAGATAGTATATTCAAACAAATTATTCTGATTTCTTAAAATATCATAACTGCCGTATTTAGTACGTAATCTTCCATCACTGATAGCCAATCAGTATCACTGGCAGCAATAATACAATATCATTACTGGTTACCTAAAATTAATAAAGGAATAACAAAATTATTCGTTTTAAATTAGTCATAAGAAACGTACATTTGGACTGCAAGTTGTAGTCCTTCATGTTACTAACTTCAGTAGTTTGGGCTCAGCAGTATGTCAGTGAGGACAAGTAATTTTATATATATCACAAAACGCATATAAAATAAATGGAAGAAAATATTCACTTCATCTAGACGTATTGCTTCACACAGGCTTTATCTAACAGATGCGACCGAATCCGTCCAACTTACAGAAAAAAAACAATTTATATACAAACAACGAGCCAATCGTCCAATCCGAACCAATGCCAAGTGGAATGAATAAAAGCTGTTGATTGGCATCTGTCGTAGCTGTCCACACTAGTTTGGTAGTGCTTTGTCCCAGTACCACAATGCGGGGTCAATTACAACCCCGGACTGGTCGACAGGCCGAAAGGCTGAGGCCGACACTGGTGTCACGATTCGGTCGATCAACGCTTTTGTGCCCACCTGCAACCAATTACGATAGGGATGATACTTGATTAAAAATTAAATGCAATTTGATTGAATCGCTATTTGTATTGGATTTACTATTTAAATTGTGTAGCGAATTAGTCGATTCTGTTTAATATGGTTGTATGGGAGGCAAGGAATAATTTTAATTAATAGTTGATTTAGAAAGGCATAACATGTACAGTAAGTAAATTATAAACTCTAAATAAAATGTAGAGTTAATTATTTTGAGCTTGGCTCTGTAAATGCTCGAAATAAATGAACCAAGCCGTAGAATTTTAAATGTAAACGACACTAAAATATTTTTTGGTAGCGGTAAATATAATAATATAATATAATAATAGTTGTAAATACATACATATTATACATAGAAACACCCAGACCAAGACAAACATCCATGTTCACGCACACAAATGTTTTACTTGAGCGGGAATCGAACCCGCAACCTTCGGCATGGCAGTGGCTAACACTACCGCTACGCCAACCGGTCGTCAATAACATGAGATGTTTCGTCATTCACTGTTTTTTTTTATTGTAATTCTTATTTTTGTTTTATAGTCGATGACTCCGACGATGACGATCCTATCGTGACATCCCTAACAAAAGTCTATCCATTTTTCATCAGACCAACCGACGTGCTTGTCAGCATCATGGTACAAAGTAAAAATCATGCATGCAGTAATTTGCTTTAAATTCAAGTGAATTGTCAAAACATGAGTAAGACAATAATATTAACCCTTTGTCGACCAAGGGACCTATGTGTCCCCAGCACATAATTTGAAAATATATTAATAATTAAGAAACCTATTAGCAATTATAAATTTTTTGTTTGTTATTAAATATATTATTAATATGTTTTTCATTGACGGTACAACCTAGGTAGTATGATATATTTTCTATAAAAATTGTAATATGACTGTTCGCTAAGCGCGCACTTGCCCTATTTCTCAAAAGGTTTTAGGAACTTCAATATGTTTTATATTGTTTTTTGTTGTGCTATAATTATTGCTTGGTTAGTATATTTATTTATAAAACTATTATTTATATTTTTATAGTTATGAGACATCATAAACATAAAGGGACACCGGTGTCCCAGTGGTCCGGAAGGGACACTTTTTGTAATAAATTGTTAACTTATTCAACTGATGATTTTGTGAATTATCTTCATTTTTATTGATATTTTGGCAGATTATCTTAGTTTTTTGAATCCAAGGATGATGTAGGTACTTCTATAAATTTTGATGGATGGTAATAGTGATGAAGAAGATGATTTACACCTTGACGAAAAAGGTCAAAGGAGTTTGATACAGCATCAAGGGGTTTCTAGTGTTTCTGATGATGATTTTGTAGATGTGCCTGTTCAATTTCAGAAATCAATAAGTCTGGCATCTGTACCATCAATGTCTACAACTCTTTTACCCATAACTGAAGCACAAAGTAATCAAAAACTAGTTTTTAAGTGGAAATAAGGACATACGTGCCAAATAATTTTCGTGCTTTTTGTGATGTGAAATATAATTGCTGTGAAGTACAGATTTTTCAAATAGTTGATGCTGATGTATTGACTCTCTTTGGCATATGGAATCGTTCGAACAAATCGAAAACATCTTCCAAAAACAGCATTGACATAAGAAGTGGGACATGTACACCACAAGTTTTGGGGCATATCGTGCGTAAAGTGGATGGAGAATAAAGGAATATACTTATTGATCAACTTTCTGAAACCTTTAGACATAGACACTGAAAGACGACACAAACCTGGATCAGCGAAAAAAAGGCAAATGCCCTAAAATTGCATCACATATAACAAAAAAATGGGAGGAGTAGATCATATACGTGTCGATCTCATAGTGTCATGAAATATATTGCTGATTGAAAATAAAATACCATCTTTGATATTGTTTTGATCTCTTAGATATCTTAGTGAATAATGCGCATACTGTATAGTCAAAGCTTCACGATGAAAGCAAAACTAGCTTACAGTTCAGACAAGTTCAAGTTGGAAAAACGATTTCTCTGTCAGGAAGCATGACGTTCCTACTTCAAAATCAAGTTTAGTTCCCAGATCTGTCAGATGTAGACAGTTTCCAACGCACCCCATTGATAACCAAACTTCTGGAAGAGATGTGTCAGTTTATTCAATGCATAATAGAAATGCGAAAAAAGAGTCAATAATTGTGTTGCAAAGTACACCTTTTTTAGACTAATGAATGTAAACGTTTCACTGGATTCTACCTAATTACTACTAGCTTATTTCTTTAAATTTTATACCTATCGATAAACAAACAATTTTTCTCAACTTTTGCGTCAAATACTGATAAAATCTCTAAAATGTATAATCTTATTTGCTAGAACAAATAGTACCACCAACGACCATAGGGACATATGTGTCCCAAAGAATTCCAAAAAATCCAAAACATTTTATTATATTTTAAGTAAAAATTATGTTTATTTGATGCCTAATTAATTGTTTCGTATAGTTTTTATCATAACATATAGTCCCATATTCTTATGGTCCTGCAAGGGTTAAACTGTCGAGGAGATTACTTTTTTCATTCTGATTTTACTCGATCCGGCGATCACATTTGATACGTGGCCGCCTTGTTACCACGTATGGAAGAGACATATACCTACTTCTGGATATCTATACGTATTTCCATATTCAGTCGCATATTCGCAATTTTCAAAACCTTTATTTTCCTCAAAAGCCCATGAATGTGACGAAGAGAAAATATTATTATGTGATTTCATGATAGACATCAAACTGTTGGTCGAGAGACAATATGCTTTCCCGTACACACAAATCTCTATAGCGGCCTCGACTGCCGTTCTACCAGTATTCTTACAAATCAATTAGCTTGGGTCACACAGACTGCAACGGACATACCGGTACCAATATTATTTCAAACCATCCAGAGTCCTATTGAAATATACACAAAAAATATCATCAGCTGAGAAACGCGTAATAAGAATTGAATTATATTAAGCTAATGTAAGATTTTATTCAATTTATTGGAAAAGCCAACGCTGTTCAGCTGCTTATCTCTCCACCCATGGCTGTGAGTGTGTTTGATGTGTCGTTTTCACACTCAAAAGTTTTCAACATCTGACAGGCAGGACGAATGGCTTAGCAGACGAAAAATATAAACATCTTGCACCGCACAAACACCAAGTCGGCTGTCATGCGAGAGTAAACAGGTACGTGTTCAGGTTGAAAGTACTTTTTATGTCTAGTAATCTCTTTCCCATTAATATAACGAAATCATGTGATATGATAAATATATGAAAATTTTAGCTTCCAAGTAGGATTCATTAAAGAAAAAATAGGTACTCGACGAAAGCATTTCTTGCGTCTGTGTCTTGAAATGTAAATTAACACAATTTTCGTGTTTCTGTTTACCCAGAACGAGTTCAGAGCATTTTGCGGTCGCTGTGTTTTGCTTAACTTGATTAAACGAATTAGTAAATCTCTGACTAGTGCTACAGTCTCGTTTTAATTAACTTACGTATTTATTTTATGAGATTAAATAGACCAGAACGTAACAAAGATAAATAAATCAAATAGATTTAATTTTGCTTCTACTCGCTAGGCCGTAGACAGAGTAGTGTACAAAATAAACTATCAAATCGACGCCTCTCGCGAAAAATCTAGTAGGCGGTAATTTAAAAAAAAAGATTCAATATGGGAATGAGAATGTGTAAAAAAGGTAAATGTATTCTAAAAGGATTGCAGTTGATTTGCTTACTATTTTGTAATGATATTGAAATGCTGCCTCGTTGGTCTCGCGGCATAAATGTGCGCGTGGGATTGGGAGGTCTCGGGTCCGATTCCCGGGTCGGGCAAAGTGTTATTGGGTTTTTCCATTAGGAAATTCTCAGTAGCAGCAAAGGAGTCTGGTAATGTGCCCGGTACGACAATAGGCTCGCCCCCTATTACGTGGGACTTAAAAATTCATGGCAAAATGTGGGTGTAATATTACACTGCCTACCCCTTCGGGGATACAGGCGTGAGTCTATAATTAAAAAAATGAAAAGAAATATTGAAAATTGGGGTTAAAAATAAGATAACGTTTAGAAAAATATCCATAGCTTTATGCTTAACCCTACTGATACTATATATTCTTAAGTAATTGAAGTTGGTGTAAAATTTAAATTCAAAGTGTGTTTCTATGTATAATATGTATGTATTTACAAAAAAAAGTATATATGTATGTTAATTGTTTATCCATTGTCTAGTACCCATAGTACAAGCTTTCCTTAGTTTGGGACTAGATGGTGTTGTGTGAATGTGGTAGACTATTATTATTATTATTCTTTTATTTATTTTTCTTCAGATTTCATTTACGTTTTTAAATATAGAATAAAAAATAAAATACATTTAAAATATAAAAAAACAGTGGGATCCCACCAGCAACGGGCACAGGGTCCAAGCTGTCGGTGGTTAGGGCTCCAGAGACCCTCCCCCGTGGGATCTCCACCTTGTCGTGGTGAGGGGCTCAGTAACCGTGGATTGGACACCCGCGGTGAAGCTACAGGGACGCAAGGGACGGCGACGAATGCTTCGGCGATAGCCTACCCTCCGACACACGGGTAAATGATAAAGTAAAAAAAAAGAGCTCCAGAGACAGGCACTTCCTCACAATACGTGCCGTGTCGAGAAGTACTGCCTTTTGCATCAGGCCCTTGACTTGCCTTGCCAAGCACCCAACGCGAGCCTCTTAAGGTGAAGATCGAGGCTCTTGGCCATTAGGCCATTAACCGTTACAACTATCGGCGCAATAATAATAATAATTATTATTATTTATAGACAATTATCTTTGAACTCAACTCTGGGTTGGATATTTTGAACCAGGTACGGGTATACACCAAGTATTCTGGTTCAGTCGTGTTATGTGTCTAGGGATTTTGTGTGTTTGCTAGCAAATAGCTTGTTTGTGTCTCGCTTGGAGTCTGTTGTATGTTCTGTTTGTGGTGTTTGGGATGTTCTGAAGTGAGAGTGAGGTCGGGTTTAAGAAACGGCGAACTATGGAGCAGGTGTCTAATACAATGGATTTTTGTAGTGGTATGTATGTTTTTGGGTGAAGATCGATCATTTTTAAAGCGTTATGTAGTGTTTTTGGTATGATATCAGTTGATGATATAATTATGGGGACTATCTTAACTGTTTCTTGGTGCCACATCTGTTTTATTTAATCTGCTAAAGGTATATATTTTTGAATCTTTTCTGTGTGTTTTGCTTCAGGTTGTTTGTGTTGGGAACGGCAATATCTATTAAATAGGTGGTCTTAGTAGTTTTTATCGTTAGTGTTATATCAGGTCTGTTGCTAAAGATAGTGCGGTCAGTGATGATGTCTTGATCCTAATAGAGTTTTACTTTATTATTTTCTAGCACATTTCTCCGTTTGTATTTGTAGTAGGGTGTGTGGTTATTATTATTATTATTAAAGTCATTTATTTTATTGAGGTCATAAAATAAATTACTATTATTTGTGTTTATTTGTAAAATTTAAAAAACAATAATTTGATTATATGTAGGCAAAAGCTAGTCAAAACTGCAGACTGCACGGTTGGCGTAGTGGTTTAAGCGGCCGCCTCACCGCTTGACACTGCCCCGAGTGTTGTGGGTTCGATCCCCACACGAGACAACACTTTGTGTGATTCATAAATTGTTGTTTCGAGTCTGGATGTTCATTGTGTCCGTTAGTTGTATGTTTGTAAAGTCCCCCGTGACACAGGACTTAGTCCTACTGCGGGCGTTGTCTTTATTAAAGAAAAAGAAAAAAAAAAGAAATATAATAGCTAGATTTACTACCGTACCGTACCTATCCATCCTTAGTACATTAATCTGCTGAAAAATCACGTAACCAGAAGCTAAATAAACATTTGAAATAAAATTCATTCCTACATATTAGATATACCAACGAATTTCAGAACAGCTTTGACTTTTATCTTATGATTCAACGTTATCAAAAGAAACTTTTCAACTTTTCTGATCAATCTTTGTATTTGTCGGAAATATTCACAAGACGCGCATCATTGTAACAATATTTGATACATCATAAATAAATCATACATACTATATTTTCTTCATACAAGCTTTGAACCTTTGAATGTGCGCAAAAATTCGGAACCCCTATGAACCTTGAAAGGTGAGGTGGAATTGAAAAACCTATCCTTATAGAGAGACTTTGCATTTGCAATAATAATATGGGTAAAAAATTGGCATACCTCTTATTCAGAGGTATGCCAATTTTTAATATACCAATCTGTTTGATTTTCAAATCTACGGCACAGGACTACATCAGAAAATTGAGCCGTATTTACTAAGGCCCTACTTATCCTCCTCTTAAAAAACAAACCACCTATTCTGCTAACTATTTGTGTTTTAACCTGGAATACACACCTGCAAAACGTTTTAAAATAAAATGCAGAAGCTCTTATTTGCTCTGAAAATTACTGGAAATTTCTCATTGACACCGCACGGGTGCTGAGCAAATATTTGCGAAGTTATCTAGCACTGACAAGAGGTGAAATAATATTGGCCAAGTCTCTTAAACAGGCTTTTACACCAATTGTCAGCGATAATTGGCACTATGTATATAATAGCTAGACCCGACTACCACATTCAATGAATAAATCATCTTTATTGACATTGAAAATACGACCAACTTCCAATTATTGAAGTTATTGTAATATTCAAAGTAATGTTGTTTTAAAAGTAAACGGTAATAACAGTTTTAGTTTTGAATTTATTCTCGTGATTGCCAAGTACATATTGAAATTGGATTGTAAGTTATGTATATTAGTCGTTAGTAATTCAAATTGCTGCGCCAGAATTTTCTTTGTAACTGGTGTGCATAAAACAATGTTTAAAGAAAGTCACATAATAGTCTCTGCCAACCCATTCGGGAAAAGGCTTGAGTTTATGAATGTATGAGCGCATATAACACATAATCATGGCTGGTATAATTGAGAGCCACATCTATGATCTTTTTTCTGTGAGACTTTCAACTGCTAGTCAATATAGTTATTGCCGCATTGAACAAATACATGAGTAATGAGAAACTGGTTCTACATCTGGGTCTTTTATCTGTGCTGGGAAATATGTTTTTTTTATCTAGTTAGGTTAGGTTAGCCATATTTTATTGATTGCTTGGGAATAGAGTTCAGTGTGTGAATTGTCCCATGTAAACAGATTATTATTCTAAAATTACTATCGTATCTATCGCACTATATATTATTCTTCTTCTTTCGTGTCAATGACGAGTCATTTCGTAAAGTTTCATATCTTGTTCGCCCAGTATGCTTACTGCATTTTTGGAGGCGTTCATTGGGTCTTAAAGGGAACATGGTGTCTGGGTAGTTAGGGTACGGGAGCAGGTGCTGCATTGTCTGAATGCCAGTGCCACACTCTCACAGTTCAATAAATCTATCTTTTCGCATGAAAAAAGTTTTTTTTAAATAATACCAAAAAATACGGCGGTACGAAGTTCGGTGGGTCGGTTAGTAATATAAACATGCATAGTAATTTACACTTTGATTAAAATGTTTAGCGGAATATATACTACATATTGTAGTTAAAGCTAAAGTGGCTAACATTATGATCTTATGAAATAAGTGAGCTGATAAGGTGTACTTTGTCATGATCTAGTCTTGCGATGAGGATAAATATAGTGGTAGCGTGATAAAAGAATGTGGAAGTGGGTATTCCGTTTTTACTTGCTCGTATAACTATCATCGATCGACATCAATGAACATAAAATATACAACGTTGGATCCATAATCATGGTGCTTGCGACAGTACCAAAATGTCGACGTCTTAGGACTAAACATACTGTGTATGGTGTATAAAGCAAGAAAAAAATAATTAGAGATTTAAAAGCTTAATTACTAAATTAAGCAAGATTTACTTCAAACTGCGACATAGTTAAGTTGTACTTATTAAAGTTTACATAGACTCACGCCTTGTTTCCCCGAAGGGGTAGGCAGAGGCATATTAAACGCCCACATTTCGCCAGTGTTTTGATCCCACGTAATAGGTGGCGAGCCTATTGCCGCTTATCGGGATATTTTGTTTGCCAGAGCCTCGTCCGTTGATCGGCAGGTGCACCACTTGCAGGTGAGGTTGGCTTGGGACCCTAAGTTCTTGGTGAGAACCCTATGCACCCAAAAATATTATTAAAGTTATTTTATTAAAGTTCCCTTATAGTGAAAGACTCCAAAGAATATAAAAAATGATTCAAACTCAAAAACATGATTGCAAAGATAATTAACACATTAAAGGCGTAAAACAAAGACGTCAAATGCTTATAATATCTTGATGTAAGTGTGAGATAGGAGGCAACAATAGTCGCTTCACTCTGGAGGCGTCACGAGCACTTCCTCCAGCTGTGTGATGTAAAGGAGCTGGTACACTGACGAATATAGACTGAGACGTAATTAACTTAAATTAACTCTTTATATTATTTGCTTTTTACATTTGCTTTAGAAATGACATTCTATGTATATCTAATTTATTTATCAGTGACTTCTAATAATTAACAAGATATGGCAAGCAATGTGAAAATATCGTATGAAATACGAGTCTAAAATATGCATCACCCAAACTGACCGACCTATTTCATTACACTGACATTTTATTTCATAAAAATATTTGTGTAAAAATGCACGAAAGCCAAAATTATATTTTCTTTTTCGGTTTCTGCTTTATCGACGATACGAGTATACTATTGATTCGTAAAATAAATAGCAGCATATTCTAATATACAGTAAAAAAATATTTAGCTTTTCAGAATTTCGTCAATGAGCCACCCCTCTAAGATCCCTTACCCAAATGGCATTTTAAGTACAATCGTACACTTTACAGGCTTTGTCCAACTGGACGGGAGCTGTTGAAAAGATGGCTGTTATGAATTTGCAAATGATGTAGGATGTTCTTTTAGAACCCTTGTTCCGTCAGTGATTTAAGGAGGAAGTCGTCCTACCCTTTTTGTGCATCCTACCGTGTACGTAAAATGGCCGCCGCGGTAATAAAATTATCTAACAAGTTTTCGTTTTTACTTGTTTGGGGTGTTTTTAGATTGAAAGGTTTGCATTATTGCAGCCAATTAAAATATAACCCGAATTTAGTATATTCATCATTTTTATGTGTTACTGAGTTATTGACAGAGAAGCTGAAAATTGGCATGTATGTTCCTTGGGGAACATAGGGGTACACAAAGACGGGATTGCCCGAAACTCCCGAAAAAAGGAGATAAACGTGACATAGGTTCTCTAGCCATTTATAAGATTTGACTCAAAGAACTCCTAATATCTTTGCGAACTTGGGAATTATATCTTATCTAATGCAATTCGGATTTGGTTTAAATATAAAATTATTTAAACACCATAAAATTAGCTGCTTTGCACCATGCACTGGATTTCATTTCAAATTATACTGTAAATTATTGTGTTCGTCTATGAAATTGAACTCTGCACATTTCTACTCAAAGTAAATAGTATAAAAACGTCGATAAGGGTTCTGCAAACGAAACGTGCATTTCCGAAACTACAAAAGTACGACTATTAGGTCTCTTATCGCACTATTACTCAGCGCGGTGTACCGAATGCATCACAATTAGTTCGAACAACTTTGTGTGCAATGCACGCAGCAGACTAATGCCCCTTATACGGAACTTCGTGTGGTTCTACAATTTCTAGATGATCGTGAGATTTGTAAGTGGGCTTATATACACTGGTTCACAAAGCCAGTGTGCTTTACTATTATATAAGCTTTATATATTTATCCTTATTTTGTTGTGTTAATATGGTTTGGATTAGAAAAGGGTTTACAGAGGTCACCTTACAGGGAATACCAAAATAATGCGCTTCACACAATAAAATTTTACTTTTATCTTTCTTCATCCTGAGAGTAAAGAATACACTCTTCAGTTCTTTTATTTGATCCATGCTTCATGTTATAAATACAAAATTCTGTTTGTTGGTTTGACGTTAAAAACGGAGCAGCGGATCGATGTGATTTTGAGTATGGAGGTAGGTCAAGAGCAGCTGGAGTGTGACACATGCTATTTGAAATATAGGGCGGGCAAAACCGCGGGCAACGGCTAGTAAGTAAAACATAAAAATGCAGGATACAAGTCCGAGTATTGTCCTATGTACTAGAAACAAGTGTTTATGGGCTGATACAAACATTTTATAGGCCACTTTATTTTTATTACGTATAAAAGTGTAGTGTAGTACTCCTATCGGAGTACTACACTACACATTTAAAAACTGATAAGAGAAAACTGTATACTATCGTATACAGTTTTCTCTTATCAAAGTTTTATAGAACGCAAAGGCTTTGACTTACAGCGAATTGCTACTCTAGCAAAAAAATATATTTTACGTGACTGTTTGATTCTCAAGTTACGAAAAGTATTATACATATGAGATAAAATAATAGCCGAACCATTGAATATCGCCTTAAGCTATTGTAAAACCAATCTTGGTCACGTCAAGTCAGTCAGTTAAGTCATTCACTTAAATGTTGATAAATGTTTGAAATTACTGGATTACTGATAACGTAAGTACCCTGTTTACACAAATATTTACAAATGATAGCCTAAAGATGTTGCACTAAACTAAGCAGAGAGGTACTGTTACTGTACGGTAGGCAACTGTTAAAATGGTCGTAAATAAATGTTGCCGCCACCTGATTGCCAAGCAAATCTAATTTATAATAATTATTTGTAAAGACAGACGAAATTTGCAGAAAATCTCGTAATGAGATAGATTCTCCAACAGCATATTTCTCTAGAGAGCATAACTTGATTCAGAAACTCGTAGCTCTTTATAAAATGCGGTGTTGTTTTGCCACCATATTTATACGACTAATATTTGCCTCAATGCAATGGAGTAAACGAATTAGCTTCTTGCTACAAAAATACGTTCGAGTATAAACACTCGAGTTTTATGCTCATTTGTAACTATAAAGTTGCATTGCTAGTTTAAATAAATGGTTAACTGTTAAATGCGTATGTTGTAATGTAATTTCTACATCTTTCTTTATTCGATTAACGTAACTTAATATAATTTGAGTCATCGGAAATACTATCTCATTAAATCATCATCATTCACAAGTGAATATATTTTGTTATTCTGGAAGATTTGTATACGGTGGAATTTGGCATGTGTTCCGAGCTTGCAGTTTCTCATGTAACACAGAACTTATCTTGGTGGCTTTAAAAAAGATTTAAATTTTCCCAGATATTTACTCTTTAAGGTTGTTATCTCACTGCTGGCGAAGAAGCGACTAACTATCGCCTGTTTTCTCGCTCAAGAAACGTACAAATAGATATAACAAAAAAGTTTCATGTAGTAATGTACTTAGATGCACACTACCGGCGCATTTCGCTAATTTGTCGTTGAGTGATAAGATATTTCAAAAGTATATTATTCGCTTCTCGATGCTCGCTTGGAAAACGCGAGCAATATATACTAGCCCAACTACACCGAGCAACTGGTACGACTAATCACCCATCGCAATCGCACACTAAAAGTCACAGTCAAAATCATTTATTCATCTAGGTCACAAGGTGACGCTTATGAACGTCAATTTTAAAATCAAATTACTTAATGCCTCTACATTTACATTTACTGCTTCGTTCGCAAATCAATAGGTAGAACCACGAGAAAGAACGGGCAATAAACTAGTGGCCACTCTTTTAAATCGCCAATGTTATGGTACATATTTTTATTCTTGTAAGGAGCTGCAACTGTTTCACATTGAAGGTAAGCAGGGGTAATGGCGCGCAATGGGTAATGGCGCGCACCTCTGTATCTCTGTCGAAACGGCACGTAGCAACAGGCGTGTCGAGTGAGGGGTGCGGGGGAAGCGCCTCAGGTCGGCAACGATTCAAACTGACAGTGAGCTCGTGTCGTTCGACAGTGAAGCGCGTTTCTTTGTTTGCGGCTGCGTCGATGTAATTTTTGCTTCTTTGTTTTTGTCGGTAAGTCCAAGATTCAAGTGTTTATTTAATTATTAACTTTAGTTTTCTGGTCATAAAACTATTCTATTTTGTATTAATGTAATCAATTGTCAATAAAAGTGTTAAACTTTTTTTTAATTTTAAATTTATTACAAAACCACCGTTTGGGGTTATACCGCTCACCTGAGCGCCATTACCCCTTAGTAACTTTTTTTTTTTGTTGTAGATATGCCAAGAAATCGTCAAAGGACCACCGCTAAAGCGGCTTGGACCGAAGCAGACCTTAAAGCAGCTAAAACTGCGATTGAAGGAGGTTTTTCCAAAAGAAAAGCCGCAAAGCAATTTAACATACCTTTTACTACTTTGAGAGATCGACTAAAAAAATACAACTTGAGCAACCCAAAGCTAGGTCGCAAGCCCAATTTTACCCAACAACAAGAAAATGAAATTGCAGAACAAGTTAAGCTGTTGGGTTCGCTATACTATGGCGTCACAGTCACAGATTTGCGTAAACTTGTTTATAAATATGCTGAGCTCAACAATATCAAAAACAATTTTGATCAAAGCAGTAAAACAGCTGGAATGGATTGGGTACACGCCTTTATGAGACGCAATTCTTCAGTTACCGTACGCAAAGCTGAAGCAACAAGCTTAAATAGAATTTCTGCTAAAAGCAGAAATTCTATTATAAAGAAGAAATAACACATTTTTAAGATAAACTTGGCGACTTAATGGAAAAACATAAATTTATTCCCAACAATATATACAATTGTGACGAAACTGGTATCACCACGGTAACCGACCCAGGAAAAGTGTTCGCCGAAAAAGGACAAAGAAGAGTAGGATCAGTTACAAGCGGTGAACGAGGAAGCAACATTACGGTTATGTGTGCTATGAGTGCAGCTGGTAACTTTATACCGCCTATGTTTATTTTTGGCAGACAGAGAATGACGCCTTTATTAGAAAAATATGGACCAGTTGGTGCAATATACACCAACTCAAAAAATGGCTGGATTAACGAAGACCTATTTGTCACTTGGCTCAAACATTTTGCTGCATTTGCTAAGCCTACCCAAGAATCGCCTGTGTTGTTAATTCTAGATAATCACAGCAGTCACATTTCCCTTCAAGCTTTTAGTTTTTGTAGGGAAAACCACATTACCATGCTTTCCATTCCACCACACAGTTCCCACAGAACGCAGCCGCTGGATGTGTCTTTTTATGGGCCGTAGAAAGCTGCATATCGCAATGAATGCAACAGGCACATGAAGACACATTTAATGTCTAAAATAACTCCATAAGACGTTGCAGGTCTTTTCAATAAAGCTTACGCACAAGTTGCTAATATTAGTAAAGCAGAATCTGGATTTCGAGCCACAGGAATTTTCTCATTGAACCCAAATATTTTCACCGATCAAGACTTTCTGGCATTCGTCATTGATGGCACAAGAATCGGAACAAATTTTGAAGATATTCAATCTGCTGATATGGCATTAAATTTGGGACATGCATCTCCATTAGCAGGACCATCAAATAAAGACCAATGTTCTGAATCTGTTTCAGCAGGTCCTTGTAACATAAAACTTGTTGATGACCAAAGAACTACGGTATCCTTTGCTTCTATAGCAACAACACCAACTATTGCACCATCTTCCAAGCCAGCTCAAAGAAAACGAAAACAACATGCTACTGTATTAACTGCGACTCCAATGAAAACTATTTTAGAGGATAAAGAAAAGAAAAAACTGGGAAAACTCAAGAAGACTGAAAAAGATGATAGATCAAAACCAAAGACAGGTGTCAAAGAAAAAAAGAACAAACAATTGAAGCAAAAATCTTACAAGAGAAAAATTTTACAAGAAAGTTCTTCAGAGACTGAAGATGAAGAACAGCTTTGCGATGATGACAGTGATGACGAAATGAATGTGGACGACAAAAATTATAATAAATGTATTATCTGCGAAGAATTTGGAAAAAATAACGAGCTGTGGTATCGCTGCACCATCTGTGCACTGTGGGCTCACGCTATATGTTCAGGGTGGGATTCGCTGGATGGATATATATGTGATTTATGTGTTCACTAATTTGTTTTACCTCTAATTTTTATTATTATTTTATATTATGTTTAATAATTGAACTTTATTTAATTTTGAAGAGTTTACTTTACTTGTTAAATGGGAATATACTAATATTAAGTACAAATGAGGGTAATTGATACTAGTTTGTGATTGTAGACTTAACTTTTATTGTATAAGGTTGATCTCATTAATATTTGCTTAATTAAAATGTGTCTTACCAATTATATTCCTAAACAAAATGTATGAGCGTTATTACCCCGGCCCCTGAGCGGCATTACCCAAAGTCCGGGGGAATGACGCTCAAACATGTTATTTTTTAAATGTTTTCCTACTAGTAGTAGGTCATAGATTTATGCTTTTGTTGTTGAATTGTATGTTATTCGATAGTTAAAGACTTTGATACTTTTCTCAATTTTGATTTATATTAAATAATTTAAAAAATAAACCAGATTTTCCTTAAGTGAACGCCATTCCCCCTGCTTACCCTACTTAATTACTTGTAAATAGTAATTAGTTACAGACATAATACTTAAGCAATTAAGGCAGTTACTAAATTAAGTGCTTTATTTAGCTTTCCAATGTGAATATTGTGTAACAGGAGCATCCACTTACGTCTTATAATGTAGACAACTCGTGACCATGTTCCCTCACTCATAGCCCTGTGACAAAACTGTCGACACTACACATTCACTGTTCGTCAACCTATTTTTAGTTGCTAGCTCTACTCGCTAATCGCCAATCGCTGACGGTAAGACAAACACCTAAAACAGAACAAAAAATTATTTGAAAATCTCGACCATTTTCGACCCAATTGAGAAAAACCTATTTCTAGTACGACGAAAATAAAATTTATATTGAAGATCGAGCCCACCAAAATTATAAAGGTGAAAAAAGGTTCGAATCTATTTTGACGACAAGGTTGTCGCGTTACAGTCCGTTCACAGTTATTTTACCTCTAGCTGTTAGATTGGCCAACCTGGGCGTTGTGTTGCTATATTTAGTATATAATACTCCCATTTTAAATATACATTATTGCTAAAAATGTACTTTATTTTTTTATTGCCTAAGCGATCGTATTAAATATTTGGAAGTACATAATGTTTGTAACAAAACCTCTTGATATTGGCATGGCTATATGCATGTACGTTTATTTTCTTACGAAATAATTAATTTCCTATGAAGATAAGTAGTTATAATAAAAATGTTGTCTATTAAATATATAAAGGTAAACGCATCATAATTACGCCAACGTGAGGTTCTAATTATCAAAAACTGCAATACAAAAACTGCAAATTTAATTTTCATATTTATATTGAATAAGAATGATGTGGGTGTAATATTACACCTCTGCCTACCCCTGCATGGAAACAGTCAATAAGAATGATCTATGTGGACTGCCAATGTTATGATGATTCGTAACTGCTGTCATATTCTGTATCAGACTCAGAATTTAATTCTATTATGAACCTGTCCATTTTAGCATCCGTAGACCCATCTGTTTCACGAAGCTTGTCTTCAATGTTGCGCTCATGTTTGCATTGTTTTTGTCAGTCTTCTGCAGTGATAGATTGAAAAGCTTCTTCAGCTAAGTTTACAATGTTGGTTGCCTCTTGTCCTAAATTTTTGCTTGTGACTCGCCTTTTAATGAGACTCCACATAAGTTCAATTGCGTTTAGCTCGCAGTGGTATGGCGGTAATCTAACCACTTTGCGGCCATGAGCTTCAAGCATTTGAATTGTTGAAGCATTTCCACTAATGTTGGGTAAAATGTTATGCACGGGTAACCCTATTTTACATTCCTGTCATCACAGAGTACAATTCCAACATAAAGAAAATAAACACCGACATCTGTCAGAGGTAAAATAACTGTGAACGGACTGTAGTTAATTTGGCCACCTCATTGTCATTGTGTGTCGCCGAAAAACCTAAAATAAAATTATTTTTGGAAGTACGTAATAAAAATAATTTCACTCTTTTGACTACGTAAGTGCTTAAAATGTTTATTTTAATCCATAGTTGCTCTCATCATTGTTCTAGTGATTTCCAGTTGCATTTAAGACTTGGAGTTCGTAGTCCTACCAGTCTAATCATAACGACTGCAGTCTGACCTCTATCTAGTTACTTTTTCGTTGTGTACAGTTGCTTTAATGCAATTAGCTCCAATATCAATAAATTCAATGTTGTATTTTGTCGTTTTTCTTTATTTGCTTTTGTTGGTACTATTTTGGCTCTGCTATAAGATAAAATTGCAAAACCAGCCATCTATCAATTGTAAATAGTAAGCTATATCATATAACCATGAACTGGTCCGGATAGACATAAGAAAATGGTCAGAACAGACTGCTCATGATCCAAGTCCAATTGCTTCTGATCAGTATGTTTCGAGTATCAAATTAATACGCGCTAAATGGCCAAAACATTCGTTATCTACATGTATATCGTTTAGAAAAGGTATGAATTTTATTGTAAATCAGTTATAAATATCTTTAGAGCCACCGCTCACTACAAACTTTTAGTCGGCAGATTGGTTATTATTGAATCAGGATGCTAGTGTGCGCACAATGCAGAGCGTCATACTATTTAAACAATATCTCAGATGACCGGCACCAATTGTTGCGGGTAGCGTATCCTTATAGATTTCGTACAATCTTGTATCAGCCGATCGAAAGTCTATTGTCAGCGAGGTCTTATCTTCACTTAAAAACCGCACCGTATTTCTTCTGTCTAGCTATTTCCAAAATCAATCCCGGACGACTGAAATATAGACTGTATGTGAACAAAAGCTGTACAAGATTGTATCTAAGGATACAATGGGTAGTTTTATATCGCGAGTTCTCGTGGATTGAAAATATTTGCATCCGAATAGATTCTGATTGAACAAAGACGTTCACGAGCTTATTATACCTCAACTTAGATTCCATACGGGTGTTTTTAAATAAGTATAGGTGAGAGGAATGTAAGGAGGTATTACTTTAGCTACCTTCGGATAGTAGACTGTATTCAAATGTCCAGTGATTTATCTGTAGTATTATAAACATTTCTACTGTCTACAACTTTTTCTCTGTCCACAAATGGTCTAATCATATGGGTATTAGCGATCATAGTTGTGTCACAACGTCTTCGCCTATTATGTCGTTATTTTCTATATTACTAAGGTAAAACGGGTGAGAGGCCGCACGCCTCTTAAGATTTGCCCCTTCTTAGAAATTTGGCACAAATTCCTATGAAGGGGCGAATCTTGAGGAGCGTATGGGCTCTCACCCTAATAATTTAACACCAACGTCTGATAACTACCGGCACCCTTCATCCAAAACTCAACTGATAAATTCTACTTATCCAAAACAAGTACCTTGTTATATTGGACCACCGTCAAAGTCAACATCTACTTTAGACAGAAACAAATTAGGGATTGATTAATGACCTTTTTAAATTAGTTGAAAAGTTTCAAAGTATAGATATCCAAATCAAAAACGGTTCGTTCAGTTTAACCCGCGTCCGAATGGAAAACAGTTTGAAACTCCATTTCTTAAAGTTCATTGGGTGTTAACATTCGTCGGTTTTCGACAAATATGTATTTTTTGAGTTTAATTTATTATAACAAAATGACGTGAAACATTTCTGAGGCGTCCTTGGAGGTTAAAACGATGCGTAAGGAAGTGATTCAATGTACAATATTTAAAACGAAAATTTGGGAATCACTCATAATATTTTGCCGTATGGAGAATATATTTCTTCAGAAACGTTTATTTTCATCAGCCCTTTATATTATGTCTTAATTGGAGCACATAAAATCTCACTATGAAGAAAAGGGTAAGACCATATTTCACCATTTATTTGTTTGTTTGCCTGCCTCATTTAGCAAGCGATAATCAACAATTTAATATGGTGAAGGTTCCCATTATGCAATAAACGATAACCTCCGAATTTATAAATCTGCCTTTTTCATTGCTTCTGAAGTCTTACGTATATACTGCTCAAAGAGTCTTAGCTACAATTACATCGCTTTCGCGACGAAATTGCAGCAAACTCTAAGCGGATGCTCCATTTAACTTGCGCTGATAATAGACTGGCACCACAACTTGTGCCCGTGTCTGAATAATTTGATCACCTTCTACCGTCTACCTATAACTTCCAACTTTAACTTACATTGAAAATTGCACTAACTTCTATATAACTTCAAAACCTATGCTTGTATTGTTTTGTTCTTGTAAGACATATACGAGTATACTAACAATACAAATACAATAAATAAAATAATTGAAATTATCCGAATAGATAGTACATTGTTTGTCAAATACCATAAGCAAATCAAATCCGAGTTATCTGATTTGAGAAAAAAGAAACGTGAATACAGATCAAGATATCGTGGATTCAATTTACATTCATTTGGCGTGGTTGAAGACAGCAATTATATTAAATGCAAACAAAAACCGTACCTTGGTACGTAAGTTACAGACTATATAGTCAGAAGTATAAAACCTAAAGTACGTAATAGGAGCTAGATGGTACTTGATACTTTTCACATCCAGAGAAGCTTACAGAAATGCACACATATCTTATTATGAGGTTTTATAAAGTCTTACCTACATGCCTATATATATTTATGGGCAAGTAAACTTCTGGAAGGAAAACCTACCTTGTTATCAACCGGAAAGCGTTTACACAGGTTTATGAAAGCTTAACTCAGGGAGCATAATCCACTTCCTTCTGATTTCATTTCTTTAGATCATTTCTTTAGTTGGTAAATTATAATTCAGGTTACAAATGTACATGTTATAGGCAGAGTACACATGCGCCGATTCAGCGATCACATGCGTAACAGATTGTTCCAAGCTGTAAGAAAAAAAAAACTTTTTTTTGGTCTCACAGCGGAAGTTTTTGCAAGGTTTCGATGGGCGATGGGCTATAACAGCCCACCGTACGCTAAATTCTTGGGCCTACCCACTAGAACCACCACGGTATTTCTCGAACGAACTGTTTGGTCACGGGAATTACCTTAGTAATGACATATCCGTGTCACCACCTACATTGGCGAGCCTTGTCTGGCGAGCCCTATCTGTCTCACGCTTGCATTAATATTTTTTTTCCGTTTCGTTAAATCGTTCATAGTGCAATACTAAGACGACGACAACGTCTTTTGGGCTTTTCTAATCCTGCGTCCTACGTCCGGCAAATATATTGCGTATCTGTTGTTATATTTAAGAAATGGTTTTATTTTCTGCTGTGCTTAATTAGTCAGGAAAATAAATATTTTATAATACGCATATATTTAAAAAAATAATAATCTAGCTAATAACTTTATTAAGTCATTCGCACTCAGCTCGTCAATGTGTACTCACCATTACAACGAAGTATACATATTATATTAAATCGTTATAAGAGAGTCGAGTACCTATAAGGAATGAGGGCTTATTGAACCACTCCCGATCTCAGTACTTGCTCGAGTGCGAAAAACATTTATATTCAATATTTATAATACGATATTATACTCATCAAATTTCTATACTTGTATGAAATTTTACATGTAACAAGTCTTTATATTAAAACCTTTTGTTATACTTAGTTTATATGTTTTATTAATAAAAGGGTATAACAGACTCGAAAGCGAATCCCGAACTTCTTGATGAGAATGAAATTATGATGAAATTAATAAAACTATTGTAATGAAATATATGACAAGAAATTTTGGTCCAAATACAAGGACAATTTCAAATGGTTCCGTATTTAGTCCTGGCCACATGTTTTCTAACCAGTGGAAATCCAAAGGCCAACAGGCACTCATACCAATCACACACCAAAACATTTCAAACAATTAAAGCATAGATACATGTAATTTTTTATACGCAATATCACAAACTTCTACATAACTGTTGTATATTTTCAACAAATCTATCTGTAGTGACCAACGGTTCGGAGCCCACCTTTGTTAGCTCCAGATATCAAACTATAGTAGACATCACGCTAGCATCGGATGGGGCCACGGAACTTGTCACAAACTGGCATGTGTCCGCTGAGCCATCCTTTGCAGACGACAGACGAATCTGCTATGACATACGTGTGCAAGAGAACGGCCCACAAACTAGGCGCAACCCTCGCAGAACAAACATCGCGAAATACAAGACGCTTCTCGCATCACAGGTTGACAAGTCCTATTTCAAGGACATGTCAACCAGCACTGACAACATAGAGCATAACAGTAACTTACTAACAGAATGTATACAAACAAGTTACCAGCAAGCCTGTGCACCTACACTCCCAAAGTCGTCGAGCAAAACCCAGTGGTAGGGAAGAGAACTAAAGGGGCTCAAGCAAAACCTGAGAAAACTCTTTAACAGGGCTAAAAACACGAGAATGGAACCAGACTGGCTCAAATATAAAGAAGCCCAGTCACACTACAAGAAAGGCATAAGATTCCGCAGAGGCGAGTCCTGGCGGCGTTTCTGCAACAGTATAAACACCACGAATGAAGCAGCCAGTCTGAAAAAGATCTTGTCTCATCAGGACAGCAACAAAACCCTTGGCGTCATTAAAAAACAAGACGAAACCTACACAACTACGGACGCTGACATTAGCCAACTGCTAATTGAAACTTACTTCCCAGGTTGTGAAGTAACCAATGTCCGTCTGTGGGACGAGTCAGATTACAGACCACCGACCCAAACAGACTGGCTGGTAGCCGAAAATGTGGTCACCACAGACCGACTGAAATGGGCAATAGACAGCTTCCAGGCATTCAAATCCGCCGGCCTGGATGAAATCATACTACTAGAGACTTGCGGACCGATACCTCCCTGAGGGCGCATTATTGCGCAAGCCACTACACCCACATCAACACGCCTACAGAAGTGGCAGGTCAACTGAATCGGCGCTGCATTCCGTTGTGGGAACCATTGAAATAGCGCTTACCAACAAGTTAATGACACTGGGGGCCTTCATCGACATAGAAGGTGCCTTCGACAAAACTAAGTTCAACAGTATCAGCCGGGCCCTTGAAAAATTCGGAGTTGAGCAAAACCTTAGTGGCCAGCCACTAAGGTTTTGCACAACTCCTGAAACAGAGGGCAATACAATTCACGGTAAACTACACCACGAGGGGCATTGTGGCAAAAGGCTGCCCTCAGGGAGGCGTACTCTCACCCCTGTAGTGGAACATTGTGGTGGACGATCTGTTACGGAACTTAAACGACAGACGATTCTACACGGTCGGCTATGCAGACGATTTTACAATCCTTATCAAAGGTGACTCAGAAGACACGATCTGTAATCGGATGCAAGCAGCCATCAGGATCATGGAGGAATGGTGCAACCAACATGAACTGACGGTTAACCCCAACAAAACGGAGCTAGTACTTTTCACCAACAAAAGGAAAACCCATATGTGCAAAACATCAAAACTCTTTGGAACGGAGTTATCGAGTGAAGTCAAGTATTTGGGCGTAATACTTGATCGTAAGCTAAACTGGGGTAAGCACATCAGCACTAAAACAACAAAAGCAATCTTCTGGCAATGCCGGACAATCATAGGCAAGAAATGGGGTCTCAATCCATCTATTACCCTGGGTGCAGTAGTGTGGGTACTACGGACGCAACTAAGCACAATCATAAAAAAGCTACAGAGCCTTCAACGCCTAGCCTGCTTGGCCAGAACAGGCTGCATGAAGACCACCCCAACAGCCGCACTGGAGATACTACTGGAGCTAAGACCGCTGCACCTAATGATCCAGCAGGAAGCTGGTGCTGCAGCAATCCGTCTAGACCAGCTCGGGCTGTGGAGAAAGGATGATCGAATTACCCACGCACGCCTAAAAGGGACCTTAACCAAAGAGATCTCGATGCTAGTGGCCGCATGCGATCTTATCCCTAAAACCTTTGTCTTTGACAAAAAATATCGCATCCAATTACAGGAGGAACACAAAGACAGCTCTGGTATACACGAAGTCAGAGTATACACAGACGGCTCAAAAACGAAGCATGGGACAGGTGCGGGCGTATTCTCCCATGACTTCCACTAATATCAATATATCAACATCCCTTGGTACTCTTAACACCATATTCCAAGCCGAGTGTGTTGGGATCACAAGAGCCGCAACAGCAATCGCGTCTAGAAACGTAAGCGACCTGTCTATACGCATCATCACAGACAGTGCCTCAGTACTGCAAGCTCTCGGCAGCAACTGCTTTAACAGCGGCCTCGTCATTGAATGCCACCTAGAGCTGCAAAAGATTGCAGAGAAGAATCGGATTACGCTGCAATGAATTAAAGGCCACAGCAACTCCGCAGGCAATGACGCCGCAGACCAACTGGCACGGCAAGGATCGGACACAATGATAATGGGACCCGAGCCGATTGTACCGATACCGGCAAGCCAACTCAAAACTTGGCTACGCGAGAGAACCGCACAAGAACACGAAAAACAGTGGGCAGACATAAAAAAATGCAGTCAAACAAAAGTTGCTATCCCCTGCTTGAACAAACGACTCTCGCACAAGCTGCTGCATTCAAAGAGAAAAACACTCAAGCATCTGATAGGCATAATAACTGGCCACTGTCCACTCAATAAGCACCTTTCAACATAGGCATTACGGACAGTCCACTGTGCAGGGGCTGCATGGAAACTGAAGAAACACCCGCTCATGTCATTCTGCACTGCACAAGTGTGAGCGATCAACGGGCAAAGCTGCTGAACAACTCCGGAACCATGTGTGAGGCTTTGAACGACACCAGCCAACTAATGGC
Organism: Euclidia mi; assembly: GCA_944739405.2. Taxonomy (NCBI): domain Eukaryota; kingdom Metazoa; phylum Arthropoda; class Insecta; order Lepidoptera; family Erebidae; genus Euclidia; species Euclidia mi. Next base: position 23,476,199 of record OX123188.2, read on the forward strand.
TTTCTAGAAGGAGCTAAGGTGGTATGAGTAGTCGGCGTCAATCAAGTCGCCACTTACGCACAATGGCCCAAATAAGTGGCTAAGTGCGGAAAACCCACGACCAACTAACTAACTAACTACGTAACCGTTGTAAAGAACTATTCTGCGAGAAAAGATGAGCGACCGGCGCCATCTCTATAGATAATTATATGTATCTTAGCACTTTCTACCGAGCGATCGTGACTAACTAGGTTAAATGCTCACCCTATGAGCCCGATCTATCGACTGTAATACAGACTAACCCTGCCTTCTACACTGTAATTGAACTTGATATTTCTTTATTTTTATATGGTGCGGAGCTAGCTTCGTCTTCAAATAAAATGTTCCATTAATGTTTCCAAACACTTGTCTGTATCTGTGTTTATAAACTTCTTGCGTCACTGACTGTCTGGGAGACAACACACAGCCGAAACTATTGGGCGCAGGAAGCTGAAATTTGCCATCTATGTTCCTTGGAGACCGTAAGGGTTCACTAAGAACAGATTTTCCAAAATTACCAAGAGATTTAGAAGTCACACTTAAATAACAAAATGCGCGGCTGTGGCTGTTGGCATTTCTAGTGTACCTACGCATAAGTTCGCACGAGTAGTTTCAGAGTTTAACGCGATCAAATCAACGAACAATTATATTCAGATAGTACCTATTCTGTGCATATTATATTAAAACATAATAGGTACCAAAATATGATTCATCACTTGAAAGCTTAAAAGGATAACAGTTTATTACCTGTTTGATTTTAATACCAGATCCTTGTTTATAGTTAAAACAGGCGTAAGAACATAGATATCAGACCCATCCAACCAAAACATCCCTTTGACAACACGAGCGTAAGGAGACATCGTGTTTTTCTCGAAATAGAAATTAATTTGTTCACAAGTTATTCAAGATCAAGATAATATTTATATAATTTTCAAACTATTTGGTTATAGGCAACTGCTAAAGTTGATAAAACTGCAATCTATTTATCCATGATGCTTTATTTACAACAATACTTTGTATGAAAATTAGATTTACTGCGCATAAAACGATAATTGAATTTAAACAACCTTGTTTACGACCTGCATACTTATAGCATCTAAATTACATAAAAGATTGACTTTAAAATACAGTATGTGCATTTTCATTATCCTTCACACCTAAAAAATCATGGCAAAATGTGGGTGTAATATATAATAATTACACCTCTGCCTATCCCTTCAAAGTCGAAGTCAAAGTCAAAGTTAAAATCCTTTATTCATTTGGGTCACAATATGACGCTTATGACCGTCAAAATAATAAATTTATAAAATAATTACTTAAAGACTCTACATTTACATTTCAGGAATACAGTTTATAAAAAATATAAAAATAATTATCGCATTGCTTATTCATTAAAACAACTCTACTAATAAATATTATTTAATTGTTTGTAAACGATAACACAAGCACAATATTTTATACCACGCTTAATTTTTTTTACCTACCAAAAGTGTCGTGTTTTATGGTTAGGTGCCATGAACACGGATGCAAAATGTACTTGGGCATAACTACCTATGTTATAACAATAATAAGTGGCATATTTCCCGATTAACATTTTAATTATAATATCAATTACAACTGATCTTTGAAATACTTATATTTTTAGTCCCGTATGAAGATCGGAGACGACACCGAATACACACACTAGGTGTACTACAAGGTTTGTGTCAAGACAACCTCTTAGACAAATACGCCTTCTCTACCACATATTTTTTATTATTATTCGCTTTTAGCATTCCTCTACAAATAGAGGCAAATAATAGCACCGCCACATATTACACTGATTTGGAACACACAAAACGATTTCCTTAAACTACGCTGACGTGTTTTAGACCGCGTTGTTCGTGACTGTAATTCTAATACGCGCCTTTCTAATCAAGAAATAAATATATTTCTCGCGCTCTTTTGATTTATCCTCGCCCCTACTTACAGAAAGATCATCTGCCTTTGTAAGACATCTTCGACTTCGCATCGCCATGTACCTATATAAGTACTTTTGTATTTACCGACATCATAGGGGTTTCTGCTTAGGGCGGTTTCAGATTAGCGTATTTTTCTGCGCGTATACGGTCGTTTTTGCATACGCGCTTACACGCGCGCTACATTACGCGCTTCAAAAAACCGGACTCGCGTAAACGAGCATATCTCGGTGTATTCGCTCGACATGGTAGTGATATGTGTCAGTGCATAGATTAATATATTATAACATAACTGGAAATGTCAGTGTCAACATGGACGACGACATTCCTTCTGACGAAGAAACATTGTTATTTGCTTTACTTATTCGCCGTCGCCTAAGAAGACAAAAAAGATGCTGGGTGTCACCGATAGTTGCATCAAGACTGAGAACCGGTCACTAATACACCCAGAACTGCGAAGTGATTCTAAACGATTCTATATTTTATTATTTTTTTTATTTGTGTTTTCCAATACATTTACTCATTCTTACATAATACGTTGCCGCACTACGAAAACCTCACAGGGTTTATCTGAGTACTGGCGAGCCGTTTATTGACGAACACACGCATTACTTAATATAACTTGTAACAATGTATTTTAATTTACTTAAACATACCTTGTATTTTAATTAATAATTAATATACCTTACATGTAAAAGTGCTTCATTTTGAACTTGCAACCTTTCGAACTCTGTTTATATAAAATTTGCAATTCTTCCGGCAGCTTATTCACATAACTTGGAACCAAGTATTCTTCAACCCGCGTACCGTATACGTTATTGACTTTAGGTAGTATATATTTGTTTTTATGAGTAATAGATCTCAAAAATCCAGGCCTCGTCTTTTCGATTAATAACTCCGGTTTATTGACTTGAGCAAGAGTCATAAATTCCACTTTGTTATAGATATTCATGACGTTGCAGTATTTAAACAAATCATCGTGCTTATTTTTAAATTTCTTTGTTATATATTTAGGTGTAATTACTTTTAATATTTTTAATTGTAGATTATAGATATCTGCCAAATAGGTTTGGTAGGTTCTACCATAGCTACTTAGGCCATAGCTTATGACCGAATCTGCTAAGGCCAAATAGAGCATTCTTAATGTTTTATATGGCAATTTGTATTTTAATATACTTAGTTTACCTAATATAGATCTTAACTTATTACATACATAATCTTTATGAGGGCCCCAACAGAACCGGTTATCAACCATTAGACCAATATACATATGTTTGTCGACAACTTGTAAGGGTCGACATTGGCAAGCATTTGGCGACCTGTGCAAGCAAGAGTGATCGTGTGCAATGACTGTAGGTGTTGTGGAGCATTTATTTTGCGATGAATGTATGTGAATAATTTTCGTTTTAGATGCATTGATTACTAGTCCCACGTCGTGGGCCCATTTACATAGCTGATCAAAATTATACTGCAGACAATATTCGGCCTCTTGAATATTTTTATTAGCGACCACAATACACGTATCGTCCGCGAATTGGTACACAGAAGCTGAGTTGATCACATTTATCATATCATTTACGTAAAGTAGGTATTCTGTCGGGCCAATAATCGAGCCCTGTGCTGTGCCTTGTGTGGCTGTAACCTTAGTACTAAATTCATTTTGTATTTTTACCGTTGAGTATCTATTTGTGTGATAGTTTTTTAATAAGTCCAATAAAGGGCCTTGTATACCATTACGTGATAGCTTGTCATATAATATTTCAAATCGGAGCATATCAAATGCTTTGCTAAAGTCAATAAAAAGGGTTAATACGTGTCTTTTTTCATTTAAATGTCTATTAACTTCATCGGTAAATTCTCTTAATAAATGTGTCGTACTCCTATTTCTCTGAAATCCAAATTGTTTGGTGTTTATTATTTTATTTTTTTGTAAGAACAAATTTATCTCATTACCAATATAACGTTCAATTATCTTATCTATGCAAGACAATATAGTTATAGGGCGGTAGTTATTTATATCATCACGGGTACCGCTTTTGTAGATTGGACGAACCACGCCGATCTTTAAGAGATCTGGATAAATACCAGTATCCAAACAGCGATTTATTAAGTGAGTTATAACTGGGACTAATTTAGAAGAAGCAATTTTAATATCTTTAGCTCGTATTCCGTCATAGCCTGGGCTCTTTTTGTCATTGATTTGTTTGATTATTCTTTCAATTATTGCTTCCCGCGCAGGTTTTACTCTTATCGATCTATCAGGAATTATCTGATACGACCGTTTATCTAAAAGAGGTATGTCGCAAGAACTACAAATCTTTTTAACATTTGTGTTAAATTCTGTCATGAACTTGTTGGCTAAAGTCAAAGGATCCGTTCGAAAAGTTACAAGTAATACGTGTTCAATAGACTGCATGATTTTTCCAGTTAAATTATTCACAATATTCCAAATTCTTTTACTATTGTTAAAATTACTTTTTACATCCATCATAATATGTTTATTTTTTATGTATTGTGCATATTTATTCGTCTTATTTCTATATCTGTTATATAACAATCTTTTTTTTGAATTATTTTGATCTTTGAGCCAAATATTAAACAATAGATCACGCTTTACACACATTTTTTTCAGTTTTTCATTTGCCCATGTACATGCATTCCGTTTATTACAGTTCTTTTTATTAAAAGTGTATTTACATTGATCGTATATAGTTATAAATTTACTGTATATGAAACTCACAATTTTATTTGGGCAGTTATACTGCAATGGAGTACTCCAATCAATGTTATTCAGTTCACTATGCACTCTGCGATTGTTTATCTTTGTTATTATTTGACTAGAACTGCGTGAGTCATCCTTGTCGATCGCGTTCATTATCGCACAAGCGGTTATGCAATGGTCGGCCGGTGAAATATTCACGACAGATGTATAGATACTAAACGAACTAACATTGCGAATAAACACGTGATCTATGCATGACTTAGTTAAATTATCGCCATATTTTTCTAAACGTGTGTATGAGTTAACACTACTCACAAATCCCAGGGTACATAGTGAATATAAGTAATGATTAACTACAGGGTTACATAATTTTAAATCGATATTCATGTCTCCCATTATAATATAATCTTGTAAGTTGCTACTATTCGATATTACGGATGACAATTCTTTTATAAATCTATGTTTGGATGTGTTAGGCGGTCTATACACGGCGCAAAGGCCCATTTTTAGACTATTTATATTTAATTCGCCGGCCACATATTCAAACTCTTGCATACACAAGTTGTTATATCTACTAAAAGATATAGAATTATGTATGTACACTAAAACACCCCCACCTCTTCTGTTTATTCTTAATGCGGAATATAAGTTATAGTTAGGAAGTCTAAACATATGCACTACATCCTCTTTTATGTTCACCTCAGTCAACAATATGACGTGAATCAATTGTTGATTGTTAAGCACAATATTCTCAATTTGAGCAAAGTTTTTCTTTATGGATCTTACATTTACATGAAAAAAATACAAACAGTTTTTAGGAACCGGTATGTAAGAGACAAAATCATCCCATGTTTGACAATTGGTTTCAAATATAGTATGATCTGTTGTATCCAGTGCCAAGTATTATGCTTATATATTTATTATGACCATAGAAAGTAAGAAAGGAATATATGACTCACCTATTGTTTACTATGCGATGATTTTACCTTTTCAATATCGGTGAGCGAACGTATTATATGTATTTTACGCTCTTGCTCGCTTTTACGCACTAAGATATTGCCGTTTTTACACCATATGTAGCTACACAATCCTTTGAGTTCTTCTTTTGTTTTCCATAACAGAAAGGCGGTAGGCGGCGTCAAGCATTCTCGAAGATATATATTTTCTACTCCTTTTTGTCCTATGCTCGCAGCAGATATCTTCGTATTTTTTGCGGCATCTAGCCATTGATCACGGGTTCCCTCTCGAAGTATCACAGTAATAGTAGACTGATCTTTATTTCTTGCCACATTTGACGGGTTCCTTTTCTTCCTGTAAGCTTTTACGACGTCGTCCGGGTTCTGCGTTATGGCAACGGCAATTGTTTTGGCAATTTCTTCAGGCTCATTGTCCGATTGGTTGATGCCACATATTTCGATATGATTGGATAGTTGTGCTTGCTCGAGTTGATTTATTCTAGTTTCCACCACGTCATACTTAATGTTTGAGTTTTTGGCCTGATTTTGTAAATCAGTGCATCTATTTTCGAGTTCTTTCATGGTCTTCCCGTATTGCTGGATCTTCGATTCGTACTCATCAATTTTGTCCGAGTAGTATTCCAAAGTACGCTGCAGCTCGTCTTTGATGACTTGCCTTACTTCCCTGCGAATGTCTTGTAATATTTGTTGCATCATTTTATCTTGGATCCCAGAGAGTGGGGTAATAGACTCGGTATCTGTGTTTTCCTCTCCATCAATATCGGGCATGATACAAGACAGTCTTTTGTGCTTGCTGCCTCCACAACACGTTTTACACTTCCAATCCACAGAGTCTGTTGCATGTAACACGTTTAGCTGGTCTGCTGATAGTGATGCACAAGAGGCGTGAAGCCATTTATTACATTTACTACACTGCAATCCGGGAGACTTTTTCGTTAATAGTTTTGCACATATAACACACTTTGCCATTTTTTTATTTTTATTCGTAGGTAGTTGGTACAATTAGTTAAGTATAGACGATCGATGCGTACGTGACTGCACTGTACCGATACGCGCGAGCGATAATGTATTGGTTAATATATTAAAATCTGGGTTAGAGCATAAGGATACTGTGTTAAGGAAAAGCATATCTGCCGATGAGAGGCTTGTGATCACGATAAGGTGAGTAGTAAAAGTCTAATGTTTACATAAACAAAATTTATTTTTACGAAATTATCTGCCCCATCGTATCTGGGGGGGGGGGGGCAAAATTCTCAACGGCGACGCGCTTTGCCACACGTCACGTTTTGTCTCCCCGTCCAACAGAGGCAAAAAGAGGGCTAGGGAATGCCTGTTTGCAACGGTGAATGTTTGTGGAGGAGTGGATAGTAAAATCGATGAATTGTGTAATACGATGGATGTAAGGAAAATTGATATACTGGGGGTGAGTGAAACAAAGAAGAAAGGTTGCTCAATAACTACTCATGGCTGATATCGTGCATACTGGTCTGGAGTTGTTGAGTCTGAAAGGGCTAGCCGAGGAGTTGGAATGATTCTGTCAGATAGAATGAATGAGTGTGTGAAAGAATATGAATATGTCAACTCCAGGCTTCTTTGGATGTGATTAAAGATTGGCTTAATGAAAGTTTTTGTTGTATGTGTTTATGCTCCGGACATGTCCAAACCATTGAATGTCAGAGAGGAATTCTGGGACAAGGTCAGAGATGTGCTTGCTAGGTGTGAGAATAATGAAAGAATAATTATGTTAGGCGACTTTAATGGCTGGGTAGGTGAGTCTCGTGATGGATGTGAAAGGTTTCTAGGGCGAATTGGTGATGAGAGAGTGAATGAAAATGGTGAGTGTTTGCTGGACATTTGTATGGAGAGAAAAGTTGTTGTGACTAACACTTTGTTTAGTCACAAGATGATTCATATGTATACATGGCAAAGGCAGTCAGAACGAAGTATGATAGATTTTGTTGTGGTAGATGAACGTTTAAAAGGAAAAGTGAAAGATACCAGAGTGTACCGAGGCTTGAATGTGGGTACTGCCCATTTTTTGGTAGTTAGTCGAATAGCGGGACTAACAACTAAATGGCGCCATCGTCCTCGCATACACTCACCTGCCATAGAAAGAGTGAGAGTTGAAAGATTGGCAGAAGAGGATATACGCGATCAGTATAAAGAGATATTGGAAGTGAGATTAAAAGATTTGTTTGAGAAAGAAGAGTGCGAAATAGAAGAATTTTGGAAAGAGTTTAAGAATGGAATGATTGAGACAGCCACTCAAGTATGTGGCGTAAGCAAGAGGAAGAACGAAAAATTTAAAAGAAAATTTGTAATGAATGGTGGGATCAAGAAGTAAGCGGTGTGGTTGCGGAAAAGCGCAAAGCTTGGATGGACTTGCTGGCCTAAAGAGCCAACAAAAGAGTACAAGGTGATGTGAATGACAATGAAAGTATTGTAAAAGAAAAGTATGACAGGTTGAAATATAAAGTAAAAGAGATAGTGAGAAGAAAGAAAGAAGAATGCAAGGATAAATTTAATAGAAAATTTGCCCAACATTTTCGGGCCAATATCAAATTATTCTGGCACTTGGTCAGAACAGCCCGAGGCAAATCAGAGGTTTCGAAAGTTGGTGTGATGAAGGATATAAATGGAAATATTATTAGAGAGCATGGGGAAGTTCTGAATCAGTGGAAGGTATATTTTGAGAATTTGTTTAAACGAGGAGGGAGCGACAATAGGAATATAGTAACGAATGAGGAAGATAATTGTGAAAGTGGGATAAGTATGGAAGAGATACAATATGCATTGAAAAGTATGAAGGCGGGTAAAGCTGCGGGATATCACAGGATATCTGCTGAAATGCTCAAGGTAGGCGAAGGCGTCACTGCAAGCCTGCTGTATCTACTGTTTAATAAATGTTGGCGGTCCGGTCGTGTACCAGGTGACTGGAACAAAGCCGTTATTGTGCCACTGTAAAAGGGCAAAGGGTCACAGCAGGAATGCAAAAATTATCGCGGTATCAGCCTCCTGAGTGTCGTTGGCAAATTGTATGCAAAGATACTGATTGAAAGAGTGATTTCTGAAACGGACAGTAAAATTTGGGATGTGCAAGCGGGATTCAGAAAGGGAATGGGATGTACGGATCAAGTCTTTTCCTTAAGGTGCATTGCAGAGAAAGTCTTAAGTAAACACCAGAAGGTTTTCTGCGCCTTTATTGACCTGGAAAAGGCTTACGATCGAGTGGTGAGGGATGAACTTTGGTCAACACTTTCTGTGTATGGAGTGAGCAGCAGTCTGATACGGGCACTTGAATCCTTATATAGGGATTCAAGTGCCTGTGTCAGAATAAACGGGGTCTACACGGACTGGTTTAACATTAATCGTGGTGTTAGACAGGAATGTGTTGCGTCTCCTTGGCTGTTTAATCTGTTCATGGACAGTTGTTTGACCGATCTGAAAGAGTCTGAATGTGGATTAAGAATGGGTGAGTCAGTGTTTAAGACCCTGCTATACGCTGACGGTTCTATTTGCATCGTCAGCGTCGGATTTGCAGCAGATGGTCACCACAATGAATGAAGCGTATAAAAAGAAAGGTATGAAAGTGAATGTTAAGAAAACCAAAGTCATGGTCATAGAGAGGGATGATAGTGTAACTGAATGTGACGTAATGATAGGAGATGAAAAAGTGGAGCAAGTGAACGAGTTTGTGTATTTAGGGTCTTTGTTTACGAGAGATGGAAAATGTGAGGAAGATATTGAAAGGAGAGTAAAAGCAGGAAATAGTGTGAATGGCGCCTTACAGTCCATCATCAGCAATGGTATTATCCCAAAGCAAGCTCGCCTTGCTATACTGCAGGGAGTTTTGGCGCCAACACTGATATATGGTAGTGAATCATGGGTATGGCAGAAGAAGCATGAAAGTAGAATCAATGCTGTGGAGATGAGAGCTTTAAGGAGTATGTGCGGAGTAAGGCTGATTGATAAAGTTAAAAACAGTGTGATACGAGAGAAGTGTGGTCTAAAAGAAGATGTAGTGACAAAGGTTGAAAAAGGAATGTTGCGTTGGTTTGGACATTTGGAACGGATGGATGAAAGAAGGAATACGAGAGGCGTGTATCGTGCGAGAATGAATGGAAAATGTCGGTAGGGGATGCCCTAGGCGGACGTACGCCGACCAAATAGGTGACGTACTGAAAAAGTGCCAAATTAAAAGTACCCATAACCCACGCGCATGCATGATGAGGTTAATGAATGTCGAGGAAGCGAAAGAGGTATGTTTGAACCGAAGCATGTGGCGTTCTATAGTCTCTGCCTACCCCAATAGGAGACAGGCGTGACAATATAGATAGATAGATAAATAGACGAAATTATGTTATTACGAAATTATGAACAAATCTTGATAAATTTCCTCACTATTCTCCGGGGATTGGTGTTCTGAATTGGTGTGATGAATCTTGGAAGTAGATCGCAATGGAGTAGACGAAACAGATGGGGAGCTTGCGTGTTATGGCGAATTTGAGTACTGACTACTCATAAATATTATATATTATGAGTATATATGATATTTCTGTTTATTAAGTTAATATTGTATATCAAAAGAAGCGTAATTAAATAAGATTTCGAATGATATTAATTAACATTTTGGTGTTAATTAATATCTATAATATATAGTATTTGTAATATAATTGAAGCCCAAGCAAGAGCGGTATAAGGCGCGTCCAGTATAATATTTGCCCGCCATTTTCGAGCGCGCTATTGTATTTCTAACATATTCATATTTCTCGTCGTTTTTTATTATGGGAGGTATATAAGTATTGTACAGGGTTAGACAGGTAATTTAATTTACTTTCAGAGAAAATAAATATAATGCAAAGAAAAATTTTCATTTTAAACATAAAAAAATATAAATTATTGTTAATTGCCGCCATTTTTCGTATTTTTATTTTTTCAAACAATTTTTTTTGTTATATATCAGATTCAAACCTAGATAGCTTTCTTTTCAACTAGATTTCCAATTTAAAAAAACATATTTGATAAGAATCCAATAAGAATTATTATTATTGGACTTTGCACAATTGTTTACTTTTTCCCGCCAAAAATAATCGCCATTCCCGCCAAAATCTTCGAAAGCCAATATCTCATGAATTATAGGAGTATTATGTATCATATTATAGGTTTATTTATATGCTCATAATAAAACTATAATTCATAGCATAAAGGTCACCTTATCCATATATTTTTATTCAATAAAAAATAAATGCCGTTTTTTCGGTAATTGAATGAATATAGCCTCTTAAATTAAATTATTACACAATATTTGTTTATTTTTTGCTGTAAATTTATAACTAATTAGTTCATTCACAAATAAAACATAAAAGTTTCAAATATAATTATATTATTTGTTTACAATGATGTTTTGAATCCATAATTACTAATTATCTAAGCGAGCATTGCTATAATTTTATATTTTTGTAAAGCTTATACCACCAGGTATACAAAATAACAAAAGTAAGTAATTTATAACCCATATTGTTATCATGACAAACAAAAATGGCGAGTAGGTCGTCGATAGACGACATTGTTTACAATAGGATTAAGTTCGGCGGGTCGCATAAACTAAACATTCCGTCATTCAGTCATCATTTAAACAATTCTACAAAGCTTATTTAATCTACTTTCATAAAAACATCACTTCTAATATCAACACCCGAGTGACGAGTCGTATGTTTAGGTTTCAAGTAGCACGGCAAGTGGCCTTGCTTCGCGGGTGGTCCGATAACGACCGCGTGCCTCCGCAGCGATGTGATCAAATTAAAGCGTGAGAGTAAAAGCGGTTGTTCATTGAATTGCTATTAGGGGCAGACGATAAACGTCTTTAACTTTTATTTGTAAACGCGACAATATTGCCAATTTCACAAAAGTCGTTGCATATTTTTTATTTTAATCAAGGCAGAATGAAAATTATTTAAAAAGATCATTTAGTCACGAAGAAAATAAAAACAAGGTTGGTTTGGTTTCTGGCATTCACATTCACCGAACTCAACTCAACAGTTATATCGATATTCTGCTTAAATCGGCAAAGTTCTCCAAAAAATAAATAATATCACCAAAAATGGATTTTCTGCATCTAATGAATTGCCTTGAAAAAAAAAGCAAATGAGAGTAAGAAACCCTAAGTGACGGTTTCGAGGCATAATGAACGTTTACTTTGCCTTTTTGTCCTCGTTTTTTACACAATTTGAAGTCAATATTACTAATAATAGTGTAATAATGATGTGGAAATGACTGAATGAAAAATAACTTAATAATGTGGACGAGGAGAAATTATGTAAAAAAATGTCATTGTAAAAAAATACTGTAACTTTTTCCACGGTCGATTTTAAGATGGATGGTTTCTTATGTTTATTTATTTAATTAGGACAACCAACAAGGTACACACCGTTACATTTCCTTATGTTTAGTTCTAATAGCAAGTGTTTAGTGCTACCTTAATTATAGGTTGCCACGGCACGCATTTAACAGTTAGAACAGGAAATTACATAATGAACAATTAAATTTATACAATAATATAAAAAGGAATGTAAAAATATATATGTGAAAAAACACAATATTATATGAAGAACTATTATTGATTTTCTTCATTTTTGCAAGCTGTATCTAGAATAGGCTTTAAATTTATTTATGTTTTGGCCGAAGATGTCTACATTACAATTTGATTTAGTGATAACATTACATATACTGCGACTGGAATCTATTGATTGGAGAATATTAACCCAGATTGCTTCTCACTTTCCTTGGAACAACTTTCTAGAACCACGAGGTAATTTAACTGGTGTGTTCAATACTATCTGTTGTAGGAGATGAGGGCAATCTCGGGTGCCATTCACAAGCCTTAATAAAAACATTTGGTCAAGAAGGTGTCTGCAAACTCTCAGACTATACAACCCAAAAAAGCTCAGGTGGTCTTCGTAGGTCTTAAGAACCTTGGTATTATTACAGTGGTATGACAAATGGTACAAGAATATTTTTTGGACTCACTCAAGTCATTTGATTTGCACATCATAATGAGATGACCACACCTGACTACAATATTCAAGTCCGGGCCTATCAAAGGTATTGAAGAGCGTGATTTTCGTTAAAATATTATTGAAATGTTTACAATTTCTCAATACAAAGCCCAAGAGCTTGAAACCTGTGGTCGCTATTTTATTTATATTATGTGTGTTGAAGTGTAATCGCTTATCTATAACAATGCCGAGATCACGAATTTCATTTACCTTTTTCAAAGGGGTATCATTAATTTTGTAGGTAGCTGGTGTTAATTTCACGTTTCTTGTAAATCTAATGTTATTACATTTTTCTATGTTTAACGACATTTTATTTTGCATACACCATTGAGACAGCCTATTTAGGTACTTTTGTAGTAACGAGCAATCATTATCAGATTTAATAGCCTTAAGAAGTTTCAGGTCATCAGCATACAAATTGACTGTAAAGAATTTAAAACATGGCGTAATGTCATTAATGAATATGTTGAAAAATAAGGGTCCAAGGTGCGAGTCCTGCGGTACTCCTGAGGGAATGCTGAAAGTGGTTAGTAGATTATGACATTAAATGTATGTACATAGTTATAATTATACATTAAATAAACATAATTTTATAATCTACATGAAGCTTAATCTAATCTTAATGTCTAAGTAGTATATGTACAACAAAAACGTTAATAGAAATTCAAAATATTTACACGGTTTAGGCGTCGTAAAATGCCTCCGCTTCAATGTCATCGGGTAACGTGCCCAGAAGGCTGGCAGCATTGCCACGCTGGATGGCAATGCTGATTCTCTGAGCAAAGAATAAACCAGCCTTCTGGTCACGTGAGACGTCGATTAAACGTTTCGAAATTTCCCGGAACAGTGAACGAGCGCTCGGACCCCATGAGCCTAGCGTTGCCACCCCAAACGGCTCAAACACGTAATTACTCACTAAATTACTGTATTTGCGCCGTTTGAGGGTTTCCGCAGTTGCAGCAGCAGCGCCAGCATGGCCTCCCGTGCTTGGAACATGTGATGGCGCGAGGGTGTCTACGCAGGTTGCGTCCCACACCAAAGGCCTACCCATTTTCCAAGGCAACAATGACATACCATCAGGTCTCTTACCGTCGTCGCGTACCAAACAATTTGGTTCAAGTACAGCTGGTACGCCAGACGCGACAAGAGCACGACGAATTATGTCATTCAGATGGGCGTGACGGGGAATTCTACCAGCGCTTCTGCTGCAAGATAGCCCATGGTGTCCGAGGCTATCGACGTCTTCTCCACAATGACATCGATGCGGAGAAACACACGGAGCACCTAAGCGAAGACAAGTGGCGATACGGAACGTCTCATCGTCCAACATGGTTCCAGTGTTGGACGATGGTAGTGCCTGAAGCCACAAACCCGATTCCCATTCTCCCACAGCCAGCAAGCGAGCACGCACTGCAACATTAAAAGTTGTATCTAAAAGACTTTTCCATACAATATCACAAAGCGGCGCGTCCCACTGTCTTTGGGAGAATAGGTTGGTAGGCAAATCAGCGCTTTACAAGCCATTTTCCAAGCGTTTACAGCTTCGATTTTGCACAGCACTACTGAGTTAACTAGTGTAGGTGATAAAATTTCCCTAGTTAACTCTTCCGTGCTGTGAACCGAAGATAGAAACGCCGGTAAACTGACACTAAAAATTTTGCGTACACCGAGCCCACCCAGACGTATAGGCAATGACGCTTGTAGCCAGGCTCGGTCGTCCAAGTCCACATTTAATATTCTCTTTAAAGTACTTTGGATAATTTTGTCGACTTGTTCTAAAAGTGCATATTTTTTCCAAAGTTGGGAAGATCTTAAGGCATGTGTGAATTTTGGGACGAAAAGACAATATCGAATAATAGTATAGGCCGAGTGAATATTAATTTTGAATAGGCGATCTGAAACTTCACAAAAATTTTGTATCTTTTCCTTTAAGAAAGAATCGAAAGATTCTTCAAATACTGGAGAACCTAGGAGGCGAAGAGATGTCTTATCAATAATTTTGATGTTTGATGCCAAATTATTAAATTTAGATAGTATCGAAAGTCTTTTTGTAGAGTCTGTTGTATTTATAAACAGCTCACATTTACTAGAATTTAGTTCCAAGCCAATAGATGCGAATTTATTTTTAAGAAGAGCAAAAGCAGAGTGAATGTGGTTGAAATATGACACTCACACACGACTTGTGAAATTCTATTATCTAGGTAAGAGGTACACCATTTTAGCAAGTTGCCAGCAAGTCCATGGTGGTTCAACTTCTGTTTCAGAATTAAGTAATCCATGAGATCGAACGCCTTGCTGAAATCAGTATAAATGACGTCAGTAAGCACCCGAACATCAGTCAATTCTATCAAATCAGACTCAAAACACAAGAGGTTTGTAGTAATGGAGCGTGTCTTAACAAACCATGTTGATAAGGTGTAAGGTTTTGTTTAATAAGAAAAGTTATGGTAGGACACATAAGTGACTCAAAAACTTTATAGAAAATGGGTAATATAGATAAGTATTTGCTAGGGTGACATCACCAGATTTATGAATTGGAACTATTAATGTTTTTTTCCATACTGAGGGAAAAAGGCCTATAGCTAAAGACTTGTTGAATATTATGCTTAAGGGGAGAGATATCTCATTGGCACACTTCACCACAAAGAGTGAAGGTATACCATCATGCCTGGCCCCCTTATGCTGATCTAAAGCTTCTAAAGCTTATTTTATTGATTTAATTGAGAATAACTACATAGTGAGTTTGATGATTTGGGGTTGGCTTCAGCAGAGGAATTGCTTTGGTGATCAGAAATTGTGGCTGTAGATTTGTATATAGATAAAAAATAGTTAGCAAGCATGTTAAATATATTATGTCAGATCCAGTAGTAGCCGTTTCGCTATGGTAATGCATAGAAGCAGGATAGTTACTGCAATTACGTCGCTTTTGTTTAATAAACGTCTAAAAGTACTTAGGATTTGATTTAATAGCAGATTCTATCGATGAAATGTATTTATAATAACAAAGCGTGGTTAAGTACAGACACCTCTTTTTTTTAATGGTGAAATCGTCTAAAGGATTTATATATTTAATATACCGTTTGCGAAACTTGTTGTTTCTTTTAGTAGTTTTTTTTTAATAATTTGAATACCAAGATGGATACTTATTTGATTTGTGTTTTACAAGAGGGACAAATTTCTTTATAGTTTCGATAAAATGAGGACTAAATTTCTATCATTATGATTACTTACGGAATTGTTTTAGCCAAGGTTATTTAAGTTCATGAAGTCAAGAAAGCTCTGTGACATGTAACAATAGGTCTTGATCATAGCTTTCTGTGGGCCGTTGTCTGGCGTAGGTGGCCAGGTTATGTTATTAAGGTTAAAATCGCCAACTATAAGATAATACTATTATAAGATTCAAATACGTGGTTTGCATTAGAAATAAAATGTTATAATAAAAATGTTTTGTAACGGTGATGGCAAATATACACCACAAATAATAATTCTTCCCATTTCAGAATTTATCATTAGGTTAATTTCGACCCATATGTCTTCACAACTACTTTCACAATGAGGCCCAAACGTTTTGACACTGCGACTAGTACACCACCGCCATCCCTCTTTTGTTGAAAACCACTAGTTTCTCGATCCCGACGATAATCTACATAATTATCGTTGAACAGCTCTGAGTCACAGATACCGCTATTAGGCCATGTTTCACATGCCTCCTCAAACCCAACCATGGCGTCCATGTCTAACATCCGACATACGCGGGAGGTGGACACGCGACTGTGCATATTACTGGCGCGGCTAACATGGCAACGGTACGGTCCGAGTGGCCTATGGCCACACGCCAGGACGGAAGCCTCCTCTCCACATGTCCCTCTGCAGAGTCAGAGGTTCTGTGGATGAGCTGGGCTTTTTCCGAGGGGCGACGGGACTGCCGTTGGTTACGATGCCGACGGCGGGTATAGTCTTAAAAAGGCAACCGTTCGGCCCGGCCCGTAATCCTGAACGGACAGGATCGGGAGTCTTTCTCCTGGACGTGGGGAGGAGACAGACTGCGAGGAAGAAAACCTCTTTAAAAATAACCCGAACCTCAAGCTCTGGCGCCCGGTGAGGAGGTGCGTGGCTGGGGGGAACCCAGTCGCTAGGGCGTTACCAGGGGAGCTCCCCCTTAAGGAGCAAAAATAAAAATGGCGACGGAACAAAATAAGATATTACCCCAGGAGGGTACCACCCGCTTAGCGGGTGGAGAATCCCTCGGCACCCCGGCTCCTGCTGTGGTGTCCAGCCCCTCGTATTCTGGGGGGGGCAAACCGCGCCAATACCCGAGTTCGGGTTCTAAAGATACGGGCCTGCACACGCCCAGTTTTGTGCGCCCCATAACGCCTAGTTCGGCGTCGTCCCGAGTCCAGTCGGGTGAAAGGGATGCAGACAGGAGTAGGCCGACTACTCCAAATGGAAGAAGAAGGTGGCAACGAGGTGTGTCGGAGGAGAGTGATAGCTCATTCATGTCCGTCTCCTCGCTGTCGTCCCAGACCCCCAAAGAGGGAAGGGGGCACAAAAGGAAACCAAACGTCCCGGCCGATGTAAATCTGCCAAATAAACTACCGCGGTCCAAGAGGGTGCCTAAAAGCACCGTTAGTGGGAGAAGCGGGACGGGAACAGGGACGGAGACGGAGCGTGAAGATGTGCTTGGCCCGAAAGTCTCTTCGGGCAATGATCAGTCTCGCGCGGAAGAAGTTGCGGTGGAACTGCGAGACCAACCGTCCGCTGACGTGGGTTCCAGAGTTCTGGAGGCACTGTCGGTGGTGGAAAAAGTTCTGACAGGGACCAAAGGCCTCAGGGGCCAAAGAAAGCTGTCCCTGAAAGAGGCAATCACAGTTGTTAAGGTCGGAGTATCAGAGCTCCACGGGAGAACCGATACAATAGTCTCGGCGGCCTTATCCGGGAGACTAGAGCAGGAGAATCGGGAGCTCCGATCCCAGCTAGAAGCTTTGGGAGAGCAAGTGGCCGTCTTGACTAGAGAACTGGAAGAGCTCCGACGAGGTGATCATCAGTTCCTTGAAAGGCCCTCGTCAGTGCCTGCACGGGAGACCGGCGCGGCTGCATCAGCTCCGATAGATGAGAGGCCAAGGTCGAGCCCTGCATCCACCTGAGACCAATATGTATCCCAGGTGGACCGGGTACTAGCTGAGGTTCGGGTGGAGGCGCTAGCAAGGGTTTTTCCCGATGAGGGTCTTCAGCCTTCCTTGCACAGCAACCCAGGTGGAGTGAACAATACAGTGTCGCCCGGCAAAGGGACACGCAGACGAAAAAAGCGGCGGCGGGGAACGCAGGAACTGCCAGCGTCATTGCCCAATTGCCCCTCACCATCACAACGACAGGCAGCCCCACCAGCTACAGAGGTCTGGGCCACAGTAGTTGGCAGAAAGGCTAAGACCAGGATCACCAAAACGACGACAGTGGAAACCCAGGTGGCGGAACGAAGCGCTCCGTCGCCAAAGGAAAAGGCCATTCCGAGGCCCCCTTCGACTGCTGCCATCACGGTCTCCTTGCCCCCTGGCTCAGAGACGTCAATGGCCAGGGTAATGGAGGTAGCCAAGGCAAATATTAGGCTCGCTGACCTCGGCATTGCAGGAGGTGTCCGCGTTAAGAGGGCAATAACCGGGGCTCTGATTTTACAGATCCCCGGAGAAGGAAACAACGCTAAGGCGGACGCCCTCGCGGCCCGCCTGCGGCAAGTCCTCAATGGCACAGGCGCGATTATAGCGCGTCCCTGCAAAATGGGCGAGGTGCGGGTGAAGGACTTGGACGAGTCCGTAATCCCAGCCGAAGTCGCCGAAGCTGTAGCTGCGGTAGGGGCATGTCTTGCATCCGACATAAAGGTCGGGGCTATTCGTATCTCCCCATCGCAGCTAGGTACGGCCTGGGTCCGCTGTCCTCTTACAGTGGTTCGTAAGTTAGCGGTTGCCAAGCGGCTTCAAGTGGGCTGGGCTTCAGCCAGGGTAGAGGTTCTGTTAGCACGACCTTTACAGTGCTACCGGTGCCTTGAAATGGGGCACGTGAGGGCAACGTGCCCCAATGAGACAGACCGCGGCGCACGGTGTTACGTGTGTGGTTGCACAGGCCACGTGGCGCGCGCATGCACTGCTCCTGCACCGAGGTGCCCGGTCTGCTCAGATCTTGGCCAACCCGCCGACCATCGACTGGGTAGTAAAAAATGCTGCCCGCCAAAAAACAAAAAAAGAAGTGGGCGAATAATAACTCCAGCCCCAGCCGTGATGAGTTCTGATTCTCCGCTGGCCACAGGGACGACCCAGCCGGCTACTCAACCGGCAGAGGAGGTAATGGAGGCCTAAAGTTCACGCCCCCCCACAGAGTCTTACAGGGCAACCTTAATCACTGCCGCGCAGCGCAAGATCTGCTAATGCAGACGCTTGCGGAGTGGTCGGTTGCCTTAGCGGTGGTAGCGGAGCCGTATTTCATCCCGGACCATCCCCGGTGGTTTGGATCGGAAGATGGCACCGCTGCCGTTTACTGGGCGGGGGAGGAAAATGGTCCCCATTGTTCGCTCCTTCAAAGGGGGTTAGGGTTTGTGGCAGTAGAGTGGGGTCCCATGGTCATTGTAGGTTGCTACATATCCCCAAATTGCGGTCTCCCCGCTTTCGAGGCGTATCTGGATGGTCTCAGAAACTGCGTGTGCGGCTACCTGTCTCGTCCAGTACTCGTTCTAGGCGATTTCAATGCCCGCTCTACTGAGTGGGGCGATCGCCTAGACGACGTAAGAGGAGGTACACTCATTGAGTGGGCGGCGGGACTGGACCTCAGCATTTTAAACCGGGGTTCGGTCAGTACCTGTGTACGATGGCAGGGGGAGTCGATCGTCGACCTGACATGGGCCACTCCAGACGCCATCAACCTAGTGTCAGGATGGAATGTGGCAGCGGAGGTGATCACTCTGTCGGACCACCGCCATATCATATTTGATGTTGCCATCCGTCGCCCTAGCGCTAACCCGACCCACCGCAGTGGTAGCCTTCCGCGACGGTGGTCTCTCAAGCGTATGGACAAAGACATGCTCGTCGCCGCAGCCACCGCCGCTGACTGGCAAGAGGAAGAACAGATCTCGTCTGATCCCGAAACACAGGCGGCCTGGTTCCATCGCATTATGACAGACGTGTGTGACGCATCGATGCCACGGGTCCGGTCGGGAGGGAAGAAGCGTTCGACATATTGGTGGTCGCCCGAAATAGCGGCATTACGCACAGAGTGCATCAGGGCCCGCCGCCGATATCAGAGAGCCCGACGAAGACGACGAGCCACAACCAAAGAGGTTGTCGGAATGAGGCGGGAGTATGGAGTCGCTGCAAAGGCACTCAGTTTAGCGATCGCGGATGCCAAGGCTCGATCCTGGAAAGAGCTTATAGAGGGACTGGACATGGACCCATGGGGGCGTCCGTACAAATTTGTACTGGGCAAGCTCAGACCATGGGTCCCGCCGCTGACACAGACTCTGGACCCGCAACTCGTGAGAAGAGTGGTGGAAACCCTCTTTCCCAGGATCGAGGATTATCTCACAGACCCCCCAACATCGTTGGAGACCGTGATGTGGTCCGACAACTTCGAGGTGACCACGGCTGAGCTAGACCGAGCTGTGCGTCGACTCGCAGCCCGCAACACCGCTCCAGGTCCCGACGGGATCCCGGGTCGGGTTTGGGTGTGCACCTTGGCCATCTTGGGGGATAGACTGAGCCGGCTATTCAGCAGCTGCCTCCGGTATAGTGTATTCCCCACCAGCTGGAAGGAAGCCAAGCTTGTTCTTATAAATAAGCCCGGCAGGACCGCTGACACTCCCTCGGCGTTCCGACCCATATGCCTGTTGGATGAGGTGGCGAAACTTTTCGAGAGAGTTATCGCCGCCCGTATCACTGAGCATCTATCATGTGTGGGCCCCGACTTATCGGATAGCCAATTCGGCTTCCGGCAGGGGCATTCGACGCTGGATGCGATAAAACGCGTTCAGTGCCTGTCAGCAGAAGCTGTCCGTCTCAAGGGAGTGGCGTTGGCAGTCAGTCTTGACATAGTCAACGCCTTCAACTCCCTTCTATGGCAGGCCATTGGCGAGGCACTGTTATATCATAACGTGCCACCCTACCTGCGTGAAATCATCAGGGCGTACCTGCGCAACAGGTCCATTATGTACATGGGTCGGGATGGCTTAGAGCATCGAAGGGAGGTCACGTGTGGGGTTCCCCAGGGATCAGTGTTAGGACCCCTGCTATGGAACCTCGCTTACGATGCGGTTTTGAGGACCAGCCTACCCCCTGGTGTAAGTGTCGTCTGCTATGCGGACGACACTCTGGTGTTAGCGACAGGGCATGGCTTCACAGATGTCATTCGGCTCGCTGAATTAGGAGTAGATTGTGTCGTCCAACAGATTAGGGGGCTGGGCCTACAAGTAGCGCCTCATAAGACCGAGGCGCTGTGGTTTCACAGGAAACGACAGGCCGTGGTTCCATCTAGCTCGGTTATTACAGTGGGTGGTGTGGAGGTCCGAGTAGGCCGGTACATTAAGTACCTCGGCCTCACCCTCGACAGCCGCTGGAGCTTCAAGGAGCATTTTGAGCGGATGGTCCCCCGAATTCGCGGATCAGCAGGAGCCCTTCAAAGGCTGCTTCCGAACCTTGGAGGTCCCAGAGAAGAAGTTCGCCGCCTTTATTGTGCGGTCGTACGATCCATGGCCCTCTACGGGGCGCCTATATGGGCCACACGCCTAGCGGCCTCCTCACGCTGTAGAGCCAAGCTCAATAGCGTGCAGCGGGTGGCGGCAATTCGGATCGTACGAGGATACCGCACAATTTCATCAGAGGCGGCGACAGTCCTGGCACGTTTCCCACCCTTTGACATCCTGGCGGACATGGACGCGAAGGTCTATAGCCAAACTCGCGCAGATCATCGGGAAGCGAATGGGGATGTCCAGGACGTGCTCGAAATGCGGCGCAATGCTCACCGACAGGCTTTGCAGCAATGGCGCGCGTGGCTGGAATTGCCGCAGAATGCGCGCCAACGCGCTGTCGGTGCCATTCTGCCAAGCCTTGAGGCGTGGGTTGGACGCAAACACGGCCGCGTCACCTACCGATTCACTCAGATACTCACCGGGCACGGGTGCTTCGGTGAGTATCTGAACCGAATCGGACGCGAACGGACGGCACAATGCCACCACTGCGCAGGGGACCAGGATTCCGCCCAGCATACGCTGGAGGAGTGCCCAGCATGGGCATCGGAACGTGAAGTTCTGGTCGACCAGATCGGACGCGATCTGTCCCCGCCAGCAGTTGTTGCTGCCATGCTGGCGAGCGAGGAGGGCTGGCAAGCCGTGACCTCCTTTTGTGAAGTTGTTATGCTCCAAAAGGAGGCTGCTGAGCGAGATCGGGAGAGGTCCAATCCCACAAGAAGACAAGGCCGGCGTCGCAGAGAGCCGCCAACGGGGCCGCGAGCCGCCAGACCATGGGGAGCTCTGGTGGCTGATTTGCAATAGGTTGCTTGCTGGAAGCTGCCAGTAAAGGCAGATGAGGGCTTGTAGCCTTCCTTGGGATTGGGTTTAATTAAACGTGGTGCCATGGGAGGAAGACTGGACAGCTACTGTACCCGGTCTTGTTCCCGTAGGGTGCCTTTGTTCGGCAGTCGAGGTGGTTTTTAGTGGAAACACCACATACTCCGGCTCTCGGTTCCCCGGAGCTGGAGATCCGAAGGGATTTTCCACCTCGAAAAAAAAAAAACAAAAAAAAAAAACAGGCCATGTTTCACATAATACTAAAACATTGTTTTCGCAATTCAATATATTTATGTACATATTAGTAGTTTTTGTGCGTAACCCTCTTACATTTTGACAATAAACACTAATTTTCGACATGAATGTTAACAACATAAAATACTAGCATGCCATAGTAAGATAGTATTTGAAACCTTAAAATAAAAAACTATGTCAGCTTACGAAGGATATCATGGTTACGGACAAAAACTGGTTCAGTAGTTTCGATTTTACGCATGTAAACTCGGCCGGCGCGAACCCACACATATTTATAATGCTGGCTCGAAGTCAAGCTGCAGCATGGAGAGACACACTTTCAGGTGATAAGATTTGATAAGTTGTTTAGTTCTGAGCGTAAAGATTCGTTTTCCTTTTTCATAATAGATAATTGATCACTGAAGAAATTCAACGATTGCCTGAATTCATTTATACACGCTGTCAATTCTCGAAACTGACTATTTATAGAAGTTTTGAGCTCCGCCATACATTCCTTCATGGCACTTCGCATTTCTTCTTTCAAAAGGTCTGCAATATCCGCGCGAGTACTATATTTTGCAAGTCATCGGAAGGCATCGTTACGGGATCATTACACTTCGTATGTTACTTGCGACATCATCATCATCAGCCCTTTATACTGTCCCACTGCTGGGCACGGGCCTCTTCTCACTATGAGAAGGGTAAGGCCATAGTCCACTACGCTGGCCAAGTGCGGGTTGGCAGACTTCACATGTCTTTCGAGAACATTATGGAGAACTCTCAGACATGCAGGTTTCCTAACGATGTTTTCCTTCACCGTTTAGCAAGCGATAATTAACAATTTAATATAATAAATTTAATATAATGTTACTTGCGACGTGTTACATTAAATGTAGCCTCAGCCAAGCCCGTTGGAGTGGATGGGCGTATAGGTGCATTCGAATTAACGCCCTTATGTTACTTGCTGAGGCACAGGGGACTCCACCAATTGTTTCTGCACTCAGTTGTAATCGCCTCTGCATTTTCGCTTGAATAAACGCATAAACAGTGATTATGTCGGTTACAGCGACAACATTTAATATAATCTCCTTCCTCAATCAAGTTCGGACACGCAGCCACGGTAATAATATCTAACAGTATTGTAACTCCATACAAACGCTCGAAACTCGAGTAATACCTACGCGCCTCGAGCAAAATACCCATTAGACTGTGCGGACTGTGCCTAAAGTACCCACAGCCGTGATCGTGCCACAGCTCGCATACGGGCGCGTCTATAGGTATATAACTCACCAAGACGGCCGAGTTACAATACTGTTAGATTATATTACCGTGACGCAGCGCAGGTAAACATTATATTAACCAGTGCACACGCTGCTAGACAGAGAAAGCAAATATTGGGTGCCGTCTCTTATCGCGACGGGAGAGAGGAGAAGGCCCCCCGCTGACGAGTGCTGTAGAGAATTAACGTAATAACCACTACGAATAATACAGAGAAAATTAGTTCCTTGAATGAGAATAATTAGCGGGATATTTGCTTGACAGATAATTAAAATTATCAGAGACAATAATTATTGTACACGACTGCTTCTAACTATGTCCACGGCGAGAGTGATGTTATCTAATAAGTTGCCAGTATAATTAAACAATTAGGTACCTATTCATGATATTTTTAAAAGCAGGCTAATTCTCATATTGCATGCCCGTACGACGAACAATGACATACCTACAATCCACCAACTATCACTTCAGTAGACACGATGGCTGGCCTTTAAAAAGGCCAATATGTAACTATTTAGTAATCTGTGCCAATATCCAGCAGTAGTTAATAACGGATTGATGATAATGATAACATAAACAATTGTTTAACTCCCTCAAATTTCAAATGACATTTTGAGAAATACTTCCTTTGCAAAGTAAAATCGTTGGGTATACACAATACCTTAATTGTAACAGTAAGTAATTTATAACTTACTTTTTACATTTTCGATAAAATAATCGAACTAAATTAATGATTAAATGTTAGATATATTTCATGAATCAGGATCAATCGTAGACGTCACAGTGAACAGACGTGCCTTGCTTACAATATTATGTTTACATGTTTAAATTAATTTAATAAATCAGTGACCTACATAAGACAACACAGTAATAACTATACGCTAAGTTTGCATTAATTAATATGAATAACAAGTGAGTGTTATCGATAATGGCTACCATAGAAGGTAGCCCTTTTAATCGGAGTACGAAGACGTACCGTAGCCCTCCCAGCACTCCTCAGCCACCACACCATGCCGCTGACGGGACTATAGAAGCCATGTCCCCCAGTGACATCAAACACTGGTTGTCCACCGTCGAACAAGCTCTCAACGAAGTGTGCCAAATTGCTGCAGATGGCAAACTCAACTCGGAACAGAAACTCAACATCAATGCTCTTGCACGACGGGTATTAACCGGAGCCTTCTCAAATGGCTGTCAATTATACAGCTTTGAAGCAAAGGGCTGTCGTGATTAAAACATCACTGGAAGCTCTTAGAGAAAACGAAGACCTTGCTGGATGCCTTACTGACTTGAAAAAGTCTATTACGGAGACCATCCAGGAAAGCTCCAAGAAACCACTCGCCCAACCAGTGTCCTTCGCTGATATGGTCAAAACTAACAAAACCAACCTGCTACGCCCTTCAAACCTTAGCTCGATCGCAATCTATCCTAGTGATAAAACAAAAACTAGTGACCATACGAAATCACTTGTGCAGAAAATAATTTGTCCTGAGCAGATGAAGCTGCACGTAAGGGGATTGCGTAAGACCAGAGACGGAGGTGTCATCATTAGCACAGATACGAAGGATGACATTGAAAAACTCAGGAAGTCTACAGAACTGAACAGCTCTGGCCTGAAGGTGGAGGAGCCCCATAAAAGAAGACCGAGAATAATACTCGTAGGCGTACCTGCCGCTCTTCATGACCAAGATGTCTATGACTGTCTCTATGCACAGAATATAGCCGAAAAAAAGATACCAAGTATGACACGAGAATCATTTTTGTCCTCAATCAAATTAAGCCATAAATCCGGCAAAAAAGATGCGCAAAGATGCAATTTTATTTTGGAAGTACCCGCTATCATCCGGAATGTACTCATTAATAAGACAAAATATACATCAGCTGGATTGCCTGCAGAGCTTATGACTTCACGCTCGTGACCAGATGCTTCAAATGTCATCAATATGGACATGCGGCGAAGACCTGTCGGGAGACCATATCTACGTGTGGACATTGTGGAGAATTAGGTCATGAGACGAAAGACTGTACCAAGAAAAACGAGCCACCGAAATGTGCATCATGCTTGCGGTACAAAAAACCGAGCAACCATAAAACCGGAGACCTGGAATGTCCAGCAAAAAAGATGGCAGAACAGAGGTACATACATTCAATAGACTACAATGAGGGCGCCTAAGAGCGTCGCCCACTAATTTATCAATTAGAACTAATTTGTAAGCTTTATACTTTATTTATTATCTATAGTTTATAAAATAAACTATGACTAATCACTTAATTAAGGACCTAGATAACAGCTTTACTTATTTTTCGGAAATTTGCGATACTGAGAATTGCAGACAATACCTATCCACTTATAATAGCCCGTTAACGATACTAACTCAAAACATTCGCAGTATATATAAAAACATAGACAGTTTAAGCATTTTCTTACAAAGTCTTAATGCCGAGTGTGGTGTAATAATTCTCACGGAGTGTTGGCTGTCACATAGAATTAGCAATGTCCCGGAATACGGAATACGTCTTAAAACTATTGTATCCCGGTAATAACCGGGATACAATAGTTTTAAGACGGCGATAAATTTAAACCAAAACGATGGCATAGTGGTATACACAAAACAAACTTTGCATATTACAATAGAAGAGCCAGATGTCCAGGAATGCAACTGTCTCATTATTAAAATCGGAATTAATATTGCCATTGTCTCTATTTATAGATCTCCTTCGTTCAAAAATTTAGATGTGTTTCTTGATTCTTTAGATAATATCCTACAAACTCTGTCATCGTTTGATAGCATAATTATTACTGGTGACCTAAATAAAAACCTAAATTGCGAAAATTATGATGCAGGGACCCAAGAATATTTAAATCTTTGTGCATACCACGGAATTCTACCATCGCACACTTTCCCAACGCATCAGAGTTGGTCATGTTTAGATCACGTAATGGTAAAAACTAGGCTTCCTTGTTTAACACTTGGCACCAACTCATCAATAACCGATCACTGTGCTGTTTTGTTTACGCTTGAATTATTGCAATCTAAGCATAATGCCAGCCCGTTACAAAGGTCAAAACTAAACATGACTAATCTAGATCGCGATTTAAATAATATTGATTTTAAATCAATTTACGATACTGATGATGTTGACATATCTATGTCTTATGTTATTAATAAAGTACAAGAAGCTATTATGCGAAATACGAAATTTATTTATTTGAGTAATAAAAATAATAACATTAAGCCTTGGATAACCCCAGGCCTACTCAGATGCATTCGACATCGTGACAAATTGCATAAAAGAGCCAAGCAAGATTCCAATAACTTGTCGCTACAAATATCTTATAAAAGATACAGGAATTTTTGCAATAGTCTATTAAAAAGAATAAAAATAGAATATGACAAATCACAGATATATCAAGCTGGCAATAATACCAAACAACTTTGGAAGATCGTAAAATCCGTTACCTATATGTCAAACCAACATAAAACTGATACGAGCTTACTACAAACACATAACACCCCGCTATCTTCTTTTGATAACGTAAATAGCTTCTTTGTCAATATCGATAAACAACTAGCTGAAAAAATCCAAGGTCAATTTAGCAGCGAACAAATTAACAACAGTACACCGATTGCGACCTGTCTTAAAAGTGGTAAATCTTTTGTGCTTCTCGAGCCTGATGAAAGTGAAGTAGAACGGATCATTCTATCATTAAAGAATAACACCGCGGCAGGGTGGGATAATATCAGCACTAATATTTTGAAAACGTTTAGGCATATTTTAGTGCCTCCATTAACTCACATATTTCGAATTTGCCTTTCTAATGGCCTTTTCCCCAAATGTCTTAAAAAGGCGGTAGTGATTCCTATTCATAAATCTGGCAAAAAAGATCTTGTAACTAACTACCGACCGATCTCACTATTACCGTGTATCTCCAAAGTCCTGGAAAAAATGATCAACAATCAACTAATCTCGTTTCTTGAACAAAACTCTCTGTTCTCGCCCAATCAATTTGGTTTTAGGCCTAAACTTTCAACAGCAGACGCTGTACACAAGTTGACCAATTATATATCAGAGGAACTTGGGCAAAGTAAACATGTCATTGGCATCTTCCTTGACTTGGCGAAAGCCTTTGACACTGTGTCAGTACCTTTACTTTTGAAGAAGTTGGATGCACTAGGAATAAGAGGAACACAGTTAAACCTATTCGAAGACTACTTACAGGATAGGTACCAATGTGTCAAAATAGACAACATCATCAGCTCCGATTTGAAATTACCGCAATACGGTATTCCACAAGGAAGTGTTCTCGGTGGTACTCTGTTCCTAGTGTATATCAATGACCTCTGCAACTTAAACTTTCAACAAGGAACCATATTTTCGTATGCAGATGATACTGCACTTCTGTTCTCCGCTAAATCCAATATGGAAGCCCAGGAGTATGCTCAACGTGGGTTTAATGTAGTAAATAACTGGCTTGGACAGAATCTTCTAACTCTTAATACTGAAAAGATGAAATTTATTCAATTTTGTATGCGGAAACCATTAACTCATTCATATCATACACATATCTATGCACATAACTGTTCTAATACTGCGAACAACTCTTGCACCTGTCCGGAGATTGCCAACACTACTACCATAAAATATTTAGGGGTCATACTAGACGAAACACTTTCCTTTAAACAACATATTGTCGCTTTAACTGCAAGGGTTAGTTAGTTGGACAGGTGTTTGCCGCACTTAGCCACTGAATTGGGCCATTGTGCGTGAGCAGTGACACGGTTGTCGACTGCTACTCATACCATGCAAGCTCCTTCCAGAAGGCCATGAGTTGACCAGTGTTGCGTATGGCTTCGCTCATGGTTCTGGGATTGTTCAGGAACCTCGTCCGTTGGTCGCTCACGCTGGTACACTGTAGGATCACATGAGCAGGTGTTTCTTCGGTCTCCATGCAGCCCCTACATAGTGGGCTGTCCGTGACGCCGATATTGTAGAGATGCTTGTTTAGTGGCCAGTGGCCAGTTATTATGCCAGTCAGATACTTGAGTGTTTTCCTGTTGGCGTGCAACAGTTTATGCGAGAGTCGTTTGTCTAATACGGGAAAGGCATCTTTAGATTGCGTACACTCTTTTAACTCTGCCCACTCTTTTGCGTGTTGATGTAGGGTTCTCACGCGTAACCATGTTTTTAGTTGGTTGAAAGGTATCGGAACAATTGGTTCGGGTCCCAGGGTTGTTGTGTCCGAACCTTTCCTTGCCAGTTGGTCTGCTGCGTCATTGCCCGTGGAGTCACTGTGTCCTCGTATCCACTGGAGCGTGACCCGATTCCTCGCTGCAGTTTTCTGCAGCTCTTGGTGGCACTCCATAATTAGGCCGCTGTTAAAGCAGTTGCCGTCGAGAGCTTGTAGTACTGAGGCACTGTCTGTGATGATGCGCACCGACAGGTTACTCACGTTTCTGGCCGCAATCGCCGTCGCCGCCCTTATAATCCCAACGCATTCAGCTTGGAAGATGGTGTTGAGTTTACCAAGCGATGTTGAGAGATTGATGTTCAAGTCATAGGAGAATACTCCGGCACCTGTCCCATACTTTGTTTTTGAGCCGTCTGTGTATACTCTAACTTCGTGTATACCAGAATTATCCTTGTGCTCTTCTTGCAGTTGTATGCGGTATTTTTTGTCAAAGACAAAGGTTTTAGGTATGAGGTCGCACGTTGCATATAGCATCGGGATCTCGTTAGTTAATGTCGTTTTCAGGCGTGCATGGGTTATTCTGTCGTCTCTTCTCCAAAGCCCGAACTTGTCGAGTCGGATCGCTGCGGCACCTGCTTCCTGCTGGATGATGAGGTGCAGTGGTCGCAAGTCGAGGAGCACCTCCAATGCCGCCGTTGGAGTTGTTTTCGTGCAGCCTGTTGTGGCCAGACAGGCGAGGCGTTGTATGCTCTGCAGCTTGTTCTTGACTGTGCTTAGTTGAGTGCGTGGCCACCACACTACTGCACCGTATGTGAGCATGGGGCGTATTATGGCAGTGTAGATCCATAGGGTGATGAATGGTTTGAGACCCCATTTCTTGCCTATTATTCTCCTGCACTGCCAGAAGATTGTACATGCTTTTGTGGTTTTAGTGGTGATGTGTTTATTCCAGTTGAGCTTGTGGTCGAGTGTTACGCCCAGGTACTTGACTTCACTCGATATGTTAAGCTCCGTGCCAAAAAGTTTTGGTTTTCTGGTCATACGGATGTTCCTTTTGTTGGTGAAAAGTACTAGCTCCGTTTTATTTGGGTTGACCGTCAGTTCGTGGCGGTTGCACCATTGTTCCATGATCCTGATGGCTGCTTGCATCCGATACTGGATCATGTCTTCCGAGTTTCCTTTGATTAGGATGGTTATGTCATCTGCGTAGCCGACCGTGTAGAAGCATTTGTCATTTAGGCTTCTCAACAGATCGTCTACCACTATGTTCCAGAGCACGGGTGATAGGACTCCTCCCTGTGGGCAGCCTTTTGCTGCTATGCCCCTTGTGGTGGTGTTAACCGTGAATTGAATAGCCCTTTGTTTCAGGAGTTGATCAATCCAGCCACTGACGGTTTGTTCAACTCCGAACTTGTCGAGGGCTCGGCTAATGCTGGTGAATTTAGTTTTGTCGAAGGCGCCTTCTATGTCAATGAAGGCGCCTAAGGTCATTAGTTTGTCAGATAGCGCTGTCTCCGTTGATTTGCCACTTCTGTAGGCGTGTTGTTGCGGGTGTAGTGGTCTGCGTAGCAGTGCGCCTTCCCGCAGGTATCTGTCAGCGAGCCTCTCCAGCGTTTTCAGCAAGAAGGAGGTTAAACTGATAGGTCTGAACGATTTTGCTTGAGTGTAATCGGTTTTGCCCGGTTTTGGGAGAAATATGACTTTTACTTCCCTCCACCTTCATGGTATGTAATTGTGCGCTATAGATGCTCTATATATGCTGAGTAGCTGTGGCACAATCGTTGTGCAGCCCCATTGTAGAAGTGCTGGTGTTATTTCGTCCAAACCTGCAGATTTGTACGGCTGGAAGCTGTCAATTGCCCATTTCAGCCGGTCCACGGTAACCATGTTGTTGGCTATCGTCCAGTCTGTTTGGGTCGGTGGTCTGTGTTCAGATTCTTCCCAATCACAGTCGTCGGTCACAGTGCAACCTGGGAAGTGTGTTTCAATTAGCACTTGGCTAATTTCTGTATCTGTGATTGCGTAGGTGCCATCAGACTTTCTGATGGAGCCTAGGGTCTTGTTGCTGTCCTGGGATAGGATCTTTTTTACCCTGGCTGCCTCGCATGTGGAGTTAATGTTCGTGCAGAAATTACGCCAGGACTCTCCCCTGCGGAATCGTATGCGTTTCTTGTAGTGCGACTGGGCTTCTTTATATTTGTCCCAGTCCGTGTCTTTCCTTGTGTTTTTGGCCCGGTTGAAGAGTTTTCTCAGATTGCGCCTGAGTTTCTCCAGTTCTGATCCCCACCATTGAGTTTTACTACCAGTTTTCGGTAGTGTGGTGGGGCAGGCTTGTTGGTAGCTACGTTGTATGCATTTCGTTAATAAGTTAGTGTTGTGTTCTATGTGTGCAGTGCTGTCGGTCATGTCATTGAAATTTGACATGGCTATTTCTTGTTCGAGCAGGGTCTTGTATCTCGCAATGTTGGTATTGCGTGGGTTGCGCTATGGTTGTTGGACCCTCTCTTGCACTAGTATGTCATAGCAGATACGCCTGTGATCGGCAAAGGATGGTTCGGCGGACACATGCCAGTTCGTGACGAGTGCCGCGGCCCCATCCGATGCCAGTGTAACGTCTACTATGGTTTGATATCTGGAGCTAACAAAGGTGGGCTCTGAGCCGTTGTTGACTACAGATAGGGTTGTTGTGAAAATGTATTCTGTTAGGGTCTCACCTCGTCTATTTGCCTCAGGGCTTCCCCACAGTGGGTGGTGGGCGTTGGCATCTGCCGACAGTATTATTTGCCAGCCGTGGTCCTCACAGTGCTGCACTAGCTCGGCCAGCTCTTTCGATGGGATCTCCTCATCTCCAGGCATATAAACCGAGGCTAGTACTAGCATCTGATCGCCGGGCCCTGTTCGTATCCCCACGGCGGTGAGGTCTCTAGAACAGAAGTTAGTCAGCAGCAGTGCTGATATTGTTCGGGGAATATATATGCATGTTCTTGGCTTAGGAGCCGAGCTTTTGTGCAATATCTTACCTCCGATGTTGTTGAGTCCACATGTCCACATAACTAACTAACTAACTAACTGCAAGGGTACGTAAATTATTATTTGTCTTCAAAAAATTACGCTTTATTGCAGATCATAGACTCATTATACAGATCTACAAGGCCTTGTGTCAATCTATAATCCTTTATTGTATAACTTCTTGGGGCGGTATTGGCAAATCAGTGATGCTAACTATTGAACGAGCACAACGAGCAGTCCTAAAAGTAGCCACTCGACGACCTTTCCGCTTTCCCACGAGCCTACTGTATGAGTCTTGTAATGTTCTAACAGTTCGTCAACTCTTTATACTATATACTGCACTAAAACAGCATACTGCACTTACGTATAACCCCAACCTTACTAACACTAAAAGACGGAAAGATATTGTCTGTACTTCAAGTTCTGAATCAAAGTTTGTATTTACTAATAGATTCTTTGCATTTTTAGGTTCTTTTATATATAATAAAATAAACAAAGAAACATCGATATATGACCTGAATTACGCTAGAGCTAAATTACGTATCAATCAGTATTTACAAACATTGAATTATGAACAGACCGAGAAATTGCTGACTGTTATTAAATAAGGCAGTATAACTGTGTCTCATTCCACAAGTAATAGTTTTATATAAGAATGCTTTAAGTATTATAGTAAGTAAGTATTTAAAACATGTATTTCTAGTATTGTTAAGTACGTAGACATTTATTTTTAGTGTCACCTAGATAGTTGTGAGTGCTCTTTATGCCTGTAGCACAGGTTTACCCAAGTACAGGCACCCTATACTAATTTTACCTAATTTAATTAAATATAAGACCATTATCATTTTGTAATTTCGGAAAATAAATAAATTATTATTATATTATTATTATATGAAAAAGTTTCGTTACTTTGTATTCTAAAGTTCTCGAAACATTTAGTCGGATATTTAAATAGGACATTCAATTATTAAGCGGCATAGGCTTATGTCAACAGTCCGACAATATTACGAGCAACAGGGCCCGTGGTCAAGTTTGGGACTAGAAGTGGTTTAAACATAAACTTCAACTATAAAGTTATTTCATCCTCTCAACTTTAATAGTTCCAACACTTTGATGAAGTAATCGTTCATATCACTAGAGGCGGCTTTCTAATTTATATTCATTATTCAACACAAAAATCTGAATCATAACTGAATGGAAATGTAACAACTCACATTCATAACTTATAGAAATTATGCCATACCTATCAAATACTTTCCAGAAATAATATTTACTTGAAGATAAACATTGAGGAAAATGCTAGCATCTAATTTAAATATTCATATTTTAGATTTCTTTCTTATATGTAAAAATTGAATCCATATACATACTTGTGCGGCTTAAAAAAACAACGATGTGTCAAGCATAGGAAAAATGCTTAAAAAAACGATTCTTCATTGTAATGCAACCAAATGAAACAACGAAGATCCACCAAATAATTACTGAACCTCCCGGATAGTTAGAACACATGTAATACACAAAGACGTACGATACATCACGTCACTGGCGAACATACAGGTGGCGTTTTTCTTACATGGGAAGCCCGTATAAGGGGATATTAATTACTTTCATCCATCAGACGGATTCCAGCTGTTACTCTCACCGTAGCGAGGATACCTTGTGGCGGCTAAGCTCCTCATATTTCTCTATTTACGGAATGCTCTAGTTTTTCTTGGGCAATTTGCACCTGGATAATATGTAAGACTATAAGGAAGGAAAGGATTTCGTGATTTTATTTCTGTTGCGTCGTGGTAATAATTTGTGTCACATAACGCTACATGCTAGTCCGCTAAAGGATAAGTAGAGCGGCAACATTCACTCTGATATTACCATCTATGTATGTTTTGTTCCGCCTGAAATATTTTCAAACACAGAAAAGTAACGATTTCTTAAGAGATATTGACAGGATAGATAATGACTAGATATAATGCAACCAGACTTCCACCAGACTGTCTGCAATGCTCGTTTATATATATTTAACAATCATTATGAGCAGGAGCCATGCATATTGCATATAGTACCATAGTATAGAAGCCTGTTAGCTTGAACCGTTGTTAAACATATCCAAGTAGGAAGTCACCTACAATAATTGATTGTTTGATTGATTGATAAACACAAATTTACAGACATTAACTCAATTGAAAATTATATAATAAATGACAAGTCAAAGATCTTGTTAAAATTACTCTATTCAATAAATGTTTAATAATCGATTTTATACTTTCGCGATTTGTATACATCATACAAAATAAATAAGCGGGTCTTAATCGCGTAAAATTAATTTATTTAAGCTATAAATACCTATTTGTTTCCGACGTTTCGCTCGTCTTGCACCGAGCGTGGTCGCGGAGAGACTGATGAGAGCTCAGCGCCGTCTTGTGGAAGTGCGGGTTTTGGCACCTACCCACACTTGGTCTTTATTTAAGTTCGCACTGACGTTACTCCGACACACTACACTAATGACGTCTACACACTGTTGAGATTTATCACTGCGGCGGTGTTTACATTTGCTGATGAATGGATTCCAAGTAGCCGATAATCTATATCCATCCTCCCGGTTGAAATTGTTATCTTCTTGATTTCTACCGCTTCACGTACTATCCTGGAGTAATAGTGACGATCGGTGGATAAGACTTGTGGTTGATGCAGTTCTATCCAGTGGTTTGGTCCAGACTCCAACAAATGCTCAGCTATAGCCGACTTATTAATATGTCGGTTTTTCACAGCTGCGATATGTTCCTTTACTCTTTCAGCGATTGTACGCTTAGTCTGCCCGATATATGAACTACCTAATTTATTTCTACCTTAAATAAATTAATTGTACGCGATTAAGACCCACTAATTTATTTTGAATGAATTTTTAATAATACCGGAAATCTAAGTCAATGTAAATTCAAATCTAATTAAAGAATATTTTAAATGAATATAAACAATTTTCTGCGTCGTAACATAACAACAATGTTACAAATACAAACAAAGTTTTTATCGTAAATTGCGATTTTTGCCAAGGTTGCGTAACGATAAGTTTAGCAATACAGCTACAGCTGAGTATTCTGAGGCACCGTCCCTGGTCACTTGGCCCAATCAATACGAAAAGATAATGGAAAATATAGTACAAGAAACATTCGACAGTCAGAAACAATCTATTTGGAGTGGTTCCCACAGATTGTCGTTATATTAATGTAAAACAAAAAATAAGCAATTTCAATAAAAACCTATTGAGGTCGGGAGAGGAGAAATTATAGTACTTTGCTGAGGATAGAAGTTTTAAAACTGTTTGTTCCGAGCTAACCTCGGCGATATAACGTGCGGTTTGCGTATCGAACTTTGGTGGTTAGTTATAAAAGTGAGGAGGGAAACAAACTAGTGCTTTTCGTTCTTAAACGATGAAAATACTAAGACTACTTTTCGGTTGCAAAGTATTTTTTATATTTCTAAGTTTAATGCGCTTATAGACAACGCTTAGACTAAAGCCAATTTTGCGAGTGTAAGTGATTTTAAGTTTATGTGATTCTCAAATAAAAAAATAATAATATATTTGATAAAATATATTAATTATAGAGATAAAGGGAGTAAAATATGAGAAAATATCTAGTATATGTTTAGGGAGTCGCTATAATCTTCATGTCTCTCAAACATTCCTTAAGGGCTTTGATAAACGAGAATATAAAGTTAATTACGACATCATCATCTTCCTACAGTCTCCCAGTATCCCAGTTACAATCCGGGGTCGGCTTACTAGACTAACGGAATTTGACCGAATTCAAGCTTTCTCACAGAGTGACTGCCTGTCTGCCTCTGCAATCCAAAGGGATTGCGATATTCCATGGCTTACACCAATGTCAATTTATTCAGACTTACTGTCGCCCAATGAAGACTGTCAAAGCTCTTTATAACAGCTGGAACCGATAGGCAAGGGCAAACTATAATTAACAATAACCTGTAGCCTAGCCACTGGATACCGCGTATACTCGTAGCTAAGATAGATCCACTACGCACACTGAAAATACAAATTCCAACCATTGAAATTGACAAACGTTGATAGTATATTAAACACATTTTCGAATATTTACCACATTAAATAATGGACGTCGACGACAGCCAACTCCAATTTAAATGTTTGAATCACTTGAATATAATAATAATTTCTTATAACTTTATTTTATATCTAAACTAAAATTTGTACAAAA
Organism: Euclidia mi; assembly: GCA_944739405.2. Taxonomy (NCBI): domain Eukaryota; kingdom Metazoa; phylum Arthropoda; class Insecta; order Lepidoptera; family Erebidae; genus Euclidia; species Euclidia mi. Next base: position 23,512,411 of record OX123188.2, read on the forward strand.
TGATAACAGACAAATTACAACACATTTTGTGTTAGAATAAAGTGTTTGCAGCACTGAAACAACTCTCAATTAATTTAATTAAAGTTTGTTAATTTATTACAGAGAAAACCTTTTTCAATGTAATTCATCATGTCAGCCTAAAGATGTCCACTGCTGGACATAGGCCTACCCCAAGGTTTTACCACACAGACCGATTTTGAGCCGCAGGCTCATAATTTGTAATTGCTTGTGAATAAATAATTTTTGGAAAAGAAAATTACTAGTCACTTATATAATTATATATCATGGCATACATTTAGCAGGCCTTCTGTTCAAATTGCTCAATGATCGTCAAGTTATATGCGATATATTTTTATTTAAGAAATTATTAGTGCAATATAAGAAAGAAAGAAAGAAAGTAAACTTAAACCTAGTTCAGAAAGAGATATATTTCTTTAGATTTACTTTCGAAGAAGAAAACAAAATGCCAACCATAAGCAAGTCTGCGAGATTCGATTACACGCATTGATTTAAATATTACAGGATTCAATGTTATCTGCCGCAGACATTGTTTTACGAAATATAGGTGCAAGAGGACTCAGAGGACCTTTTGCAATAAACAATTTCGTATACACTTATATCGCTTTTGACTAGTATAGACTAAAAAAAAGCCCTAGGCCCGTAGTGGTCGATATTCTACTACAATTTTAGTGGCAACTTCCTTTATACCCCTAAGACACAAATTTGCAAAGTCGTATTACCTATATCACAACGAACTTTCGTTTTAAAAGAGGAGATTTAAAAGATTGTAAGCTACCCAATACAGGAGTAGAAAGGATCACCTTATGTTAGTTGCGAAGAACAATAATAAATGCACTGATGTATGTAAGAGTGCTACGATTTCTACTAAGGACAACATTTTATGATATCAACAAACTGTTTTTCTGAGCCTTTTTCTTTGTGTCCCCCAAAACGTGGTAATATAATTAACCTACAGTAAATAGTAATACCTGGCGAATGTAACAATAATTTTACACAGTTAGATACAACAATAAAACTAACTATGTGGAATTAATGTAATAATATTAACAACAACTACCTTACTAAAGCGTCTAAGTGGCATACATTATAAAGTACTTTATATTTAATGTAGTTAAACCCAAACTCTCAGAAAACCCTGTCACAAATATGTCATAGTTAATACCCTCAAAATACAACACTTGATGAAAACTAAAACATATACACAGCTATATTCACCTCCGTAAGTACAATAGTACGTAAGCAGAAGTTCGGCTCCCGTCTGTGTTGTAATCTTTCGTCTTAGCTGACGCGTTGGAATGACAAAACTTACCAAGTTACTCGGTTAATGCCAAACAACTTTTGCATCTGCCCGAATATTGCTGTGGTGTGTAGTTATGAAAGAGTGATTAGTTTTAGTTTTGATGAAGAGGGTTTGAATTGGGATGAATATATTATAGCTGCAAGCAAGCATGTATATGTCACGCTTGCTTTATTATAGTAAGGGAGCCCACGATGCTAAATTGGGATTTACTCGAGCTTCATGGAGACCTATTGGGTTGCAAAGCTTAGATGGTAAGAAGACAAGAATGTAAATAATGTATACTTTTTCATTTGTGGGGGAGCGGCTATAGATTCTCAAAATTTAAAAAAAGTGCTGTTGCCTTAATCCCTTCAGATAATCGTTAGATTATGAGAAAGCACGTCTAGGACGTTAGGATAAAGCATATATATCTTCGCGCTTGAGCATTTCAAAACGGCGAATTCACTCATTCACATTTGCAACTTTATAATAATGGCCACGAGTTTACGTGACGCCTGAATCGTCAGATTATTCATTGAGAGCCTTATTTAAGGTTCACTTAACATTCCCTTAGAAAATTTGACACGTACGATTGATTGTCTTTTTTGTACATTTTGAAATCTTACCTCCACTATGCAAAAGATCAGATTAACATTCCTCCTTTATTAAAAAAAACCGTAGGACACTCATGCTATCAATATCTGATGCGCTCGAGTAAATCCTGAAATCCCTTCATGGGCTCCCCTACCTGGTAATTCGAAGCGTAATTATAAAGAAAATATAAGAAGTTCCTTCAGTAAGAATTGAAGTACCCTTCTAACACAGTAGTTGATTATATTCTATTACGTTTAAGTTTCTAAACTCTGTGATGCTATTAAAATTTATTGACAGAAAATCTTTCTTGATAACTAACCCGATCCGTAGGATGTATTTTAAGCGACGACTTTCAAAATAAATAACCTTTTACCAAAGAAGCAGTTAGTCAGGCTAACTTCGGATATAAAAGCCACAAATGAAAACACGCAGCCAGGATATTAAACATTTTATAAACAAATATATAGTCGTAAATCATTGCCTGCAATTCTGTTTTAAACTTTAGACACGCTTCTTAGGTAAAATTAAATTATGCTTTCATGCCATAAGAAATAATAAGAGTTAATTAAAGCTTATAAATACCGTATAAATTCCATTGTACTTAGGCGCAATTTCAGCCGACTGAAGCCAAAGGTAGAAACCTTAAAGCCCCCTACATGAACAAAAACTTGCAAATCACATCGAATAATTGTGCTTGCAAATTCTGACTCAGCTTCATATTCGTAGCTCTTAAGTAGCTGTTATCTCTGCAGGCGGCAATTTCTGAAGCAATATTGTTGTAAAATCTTAACTACAGAAATACCCGTCGTATATACATATACAACGTAGGAGATTCATGGTTTTAAAAATCTTTCTCGTTCTTCCTTGTCTTACTGATTTCCCTATGAATAGCTATATGCTCTGATTACTATTTACAGATGAAATCCACTGTACGCAGTATCCGATAAAAAATATGTCGATTGAGTAGATTGATTCGACTCGACAAGTATCTTTTATCCGTCCGTCAAGACATGCAACTTGTGTTTCAAGTTATTTTGGTAGAATTTCTACGCCGTGACTGACGTCTCCCCTCTATCCATAGAGATAGTCAATTAAATATCATGATAATATAATCATAATAGCTGGGACCGAGCACGACAAACATGATCTCCGAACCATGGGGATTTACTTTTATGGCCGGTCAGCGGCCGGTTGCTTAGTAAACTGGATATTAACGAACGCATTTAATCTTGCAAAGCCATAGTTTCATGCAGTTGCTTCTTTGCCATAAAAATTCAAAGGGGCTGTTTTACTTTCGTACAGAATGCCTGTAGTTGTGTTTTCACTTAAGAAATTAGTCCAAGAAAAACACCGTGTACGGCTCGATAAACTTTCCTGCCAAATCAGCAGTGTTGTTCAACCTCGCTCTATTTTTCTTATGATCGGCACCAAGCTGGCTTTGTTCCCTTAGTATACTTACTTACTTATCGTGTTGATGGCCGCACTTTAAATATATTTGGCCCAAAACTCGGCCACTCAGATGGCATTTGGCCTAGCCTCATACAGGTCGTCAAGCGTACACGACGCCGGGCCTGCGTGGCACGTAAGTAAATGGCCTATCGTCTGTAGTATAGGTACCCATTATTTTAATAGATATAAGAAATGCGTATGTACTTAACCACATCTAACATTATTTATGCTATACTGGCACAGTACTTTCTTTTCTGATCGATAGTTTTCAAGGCAGTGAACATTTGTCGTAAAAGTTTTAATATAAATTACACTCCTTTTTTTTGGGCAGTCGTGTAAAAAGGCACCAGGGCAGGCAAGTAAGTTAAAAATAAATTAAAGGAAAATAAACGAAAGTCAAAAAGCTACTTTTAATTTGATTTGACTCAAATAGTCTTATTACATACATACATAGTCGCACGCCTATAACCCCAAAGAGGTAGGCAGAAGTGTATTTCTACACCCACTTTTCGCCAGATATACTTTAGTCCCACGTAATAAGGGGCGAGTTTATTGCTGTACCGGGCACATTTACTGACTACGTGCTGCTACTGAGAATTTCATGACAGAAAAACCCAATAACACTGCCCGACACAGGAATCGAACCCGGGACCTCCCGATCCCACGCGAGACCAACGAGGCAGTCGTATAGGGTTTGATGTCGAGTTTTCCGTCTCTACGCAAGATGGTATTTGCATCGTGTTATCCCTTAGTCGCCTCTTACGACACCCACGGGACGCTAGGGGGTGGTGACACTTGTATTCTATGCCGTCAACCACACGGCTACATATATACTATATAAATAGTCTTATTAGTTTCCAATAATCCTGACTTAAACATTCTAAGAACAGAAACTGCACTAAGCGAGCACCTATAAAATGTCTACATGAATACAAGTCAAATTTCGTTGCGAGTATCCATTTCATTATTCTGCGAAGGCAGAATTTGCCTGCTAATGAGTCTGTTAATCTGTCAATAGTTAAATTTGATCTGACGGCACACTGCGTGAACTGTGCATTATGTAATCGTGTCGATGGAGATTTATAATAATATTAGCTGAACTGGCGAACTTCGTCCTAGGTCTGCTAATGTGTCATATAAACCTTTGTTTTATATGTGCATAATCAATGACTTTCATCAAAAACTGCCTTGGTTACTCACTGACTACTAAAAACACATTTTAAAATCAATACTATTTGTCTTTGCAAAGCGAATACTAATGCGAGTATATATTAACTTGATCAAATATAAATAACCAATTTAGATATGTCAAACGCAAGACTTACAGCCAATTTGGGCTAAAACAGTAATTCAATGCTTTCGCTGAAGGAAGCTATGCTAAGAAATTATAATGTAATTCATGAAATGGTATAACTTTGTGTCATGTCTAACAAATAAGATTTGAAACTACTTACCATATATTAGGCTCTGAGGCTCTGTCTACCATTAAAAATGCAAGATGTAAAAATGAACTTAACCTCATAATTAATGCAGAATGTAGCTAACGCTATAAATATAGTGTCCCAACATAAAAATCTCATTATAGTATGTTTATAGGATGTTCATAGGACTCCTACATCCGATGCTAATATATTTTTAAATTATTTTGAGTCTTTAGCAAATAAACTACTTAAAAATGTATCAAAAAATTTATAATATTGTGGGGACTGGAATATAGATATCCTTAAACCAAATAAAATATCCAATGATCTTAAATCTATACAAAAAAACAATTATCTTTAAAACTATATATTGCTACCGACACGTCTAAACTCTTACTTAGATTTGGCAGTGAGTAATATACAGGATGCTCCAGCAGAACAGCATTACCTAGCACTATCTGACCATGAATTAGCACAGTCGTTAACATGCTGCCTAGAGGCGACCGATAAAAGCAACCGCAAACCAATCTTCTGGTTTAAGGACATAAAAGACCTTAGTGATGACAATTTGGACAAATTTAAAACTAGTATGGCAAGCTTATCGTTTTCAAAAGTATATCGTTGTGAAACCACAAACAAAGCATTCAATTATTTACATTATATAATCACCTTGTTTTACAACTTATGCTTTCGCATAATTAAAGTAAAAACAACCATCAAAAATGTTAAAAATAGATACTTAACAAAGGGAATGAAAAGATGTTGTACCAGAAAACGGAGTCTATACCTTAAATACTATCTTAACAAAGATAATAAAAAACAAAATAAAAAGATATATGATAATTACAATAAATTACTTAAAAAATGTATATACAAAGCCCAACAAATAAATAATGAAAACTTTATACAAAATTCAAAAAACAAAAGCAAAATGGCGTGGGAAATAATCAAAGAAAAGTCTAATAATATTACATTGAGTTCTGAAATTGATCATATAGTATACAAAGACAAACGATATGATTACCCAAAACAAATTTTCTATTTATGTAATGAATATTACATAACATTTACTAACTTGACTCAAACTAAGACAACACATGGACATATACTGAAACAAAAATACAACATACCTCAAAATTCTAAAAGCATCTTTCTCACACCGGTAGAACCAACTGAAGTGTGTAATATAATAAAAAAATTAAAAAATACAAATTGACATACGACATACACCTGACTATGATGAAATTAATACAAAAATACTAAAAAAATACGCGTTAAGTTTAACAAAAGCACTCAACCATGTCATAAATGTATCACTATTCGAAGGGATTTTCCCAGAACACCTTAAAATTTCCGTTATCAAACCATTGCTTAAAAAAGGCACAAAACGGGATATGAATAGTTATCGACCAATAACTTTAATCCCAGTGCTATCAAAGATACTCCAGAAAGTTATGTACTCAAAAATTTATAATTTTCTGACTTCTTGTGACATATTTAAGCAAGAACAATTTGGATTCCAGAAAAACAGTTCCACCACATTGGCTTGTTTTTCACTGATTAAACAGATAACAGAAAGTTTAAATAATAGATCCCTTATCGCATGTGCCTTTCTTTATATGACAAAGGCGTTTGATTTTTTTTGTCACGAAACTCTATTGTCTAAACTGTCCTGTTATGGAATACGTGGCAATGCAAATGATTAGACTTAGATTAGATTAGAGATTAGATTAGATATATACTGGATTAAGAGCTATCTCACAAATCGACGCCAACGGGTTGAACTAATAAAGATATGCAAAAATCAACTAATAATATTTACTTCAAATTATAAAATAATCAATCGCGGTACCTCTTAGGGGAGCATCCTAGCTCCTTTTTTTATTCTTAATATATATAAATGATCTGCCAGACGCTATTGGAACCGAATGCATATTATTTGCCGATGATACAACACTTATTATTAAAAGTAACAATGCGAACAACTTAGAAAATGCAATAAATATGACTCTTGACCACACAAATAAGGGACTATACCATAATAATTTAAAATTAAATATAGCGAAGACGAACATGTGCAATTTCAGACATACAATTCTAACCACAACAACATTAACGTTATATTTCAGGAATCTCAGAAAACAAGTGTAAACGAATGTGTATTTTTTAGGTATAACTGTTGATAGATTCTGTTATTGGAAATCACATATTGACAAAGTAATAAAAAAACTTGACCGTTTTGTGTTCGTGGTAAGGAAAATAAAACTAACAGTAAATATTAAAGCAGCAATGACGGCATATAATTCTTATGTATCATCAATTCTTAGCTACGGTCTTATAATCTGGAGAAATTTCGTAGAATTTGACAGAGTATTTAAAACTCAAAAAAGGTGTGTGTGCGATATGTGGGGCGGAGCCCTTTGACAGTTGTAAAAGGTATTTATGTCTTCCCAAAATCAGACTAGAGCTATTCAAGAAAAATATGTACTATATGTGTATACAACTATATAATAATTTGCCTGACAACATTATAAATTTAACTTTATGCTCATATAGAAGATCACTAACAAATTGACATGTTAGATAAGAAATTGTATTATAATATTAATGATATCCTAAACGATAAAGATATAAAAAATGATGTGAAATGAATCCAGTGTTATTAAATGTAATGAAGTTGAATACAAATTAAATTAAATGTTATGAAATTAAATACAAATAAAATGAAATGTAATAAAATGGAATACAAATGAATATAAATGTAATCAGGTATTCAATGGAAGCCTCCTTTCCTAATATGCACTTACATAATCTAAATATATTAAATAAATGTCATTACACAATAATTATATTTACAAGAACAAAATTGTATAATATTACAGAAATATTGACATCAATGTATTTGTACGCCATTATGTGGTAGAATATGCATGAACATTTATATATGATTTATAAAAACTACTGTCACCATATTTGAGCAAAGAAAGATATATTATTATTAAAAATAAACATTTTTGTTCACAGAAATTACCACGAAACCGCTGTAAAACAGCAACTTACAATTTGCACAAAATTCGCGGAATTAAACAAAGTTGATAGCACTCGTGAAACGTTACGTTTTACTTACCCATCCAATTAGTGGAGCCTTTCATTGTGTTATTATACTAGCCTTTGCCACATCGTCGATTGCGAGATCCTCAGGAAATCGTTTGATTTTTGCATTTTTTTTTAATTTTTAATAGATATAATAGTATATATAATAGTAAAATATATTATATCATTTATCTGTCTGTTTCCGTTGGCATATATTCAGAAACAGTTGTTACTATCCTAAGAGGTCAATATCACCGAGACCAACAAAAATGAATCACTTCACTTTTCATAGTTGTCTATTTTTAACGAATTTTTCGTACTACGACAGCTTCAAATTTTAACAATCCGTTTACAGTTTTATACTTTAAGCTTTTGTTCATTTTAAATTAAGTAAACAATTTCAATACTAAAATCAATTTAAGTATAAAATATACAGACATGCTTTTTCACTAGAGGTATATGCGTATTCATTAAAGCTTTGCCGGCAAAATTAATATCTGACACGAATTCTCAATAATAATGAAGCAGAGAACGCTTTACAAACGAGTTGGAAACAGTTATATATATCGCGCTTGCTTCTAAAGTGCTTTTCAATTGTATAGATGTATGGCTGCACACAAAAAATATATTATACAATACAGTTACGAAATGATATCAAATTTAAGATTTATGTGATACGATATATATTTACAAAAGAAATGAGAAGATTTATGAAATCGGCGGCCATAAATGCAATGCGATTGCGTTGTTTAATAAAAAAAAATAAACAGTCTTGCTACTGTAAAAAGTTGTGAGATCCATGTACCTAATACAAAGTCGGTTAATTAAAAATAGATTGACTTGGCAATCGCACTAAGCAATCAAATTTATATATTTATTACTTATGAGATATATTACGTTTTCATGCCGTGGCCTAGTCAATATATTTGTGGAGGATAAAGGTGTGGTGTTCTTCCAACTAGGGGTAGGAGCCTCTAACCAAGCTGGGTGGTCGTGCTTGGTGGCCTGCAGGCCGACGGACATACTTTTGAAGTTGTATATATGCCGCGTCGCTCGCGAAAGTTGATATCGCGGTTCAGGATTTTTGAACTTTTCCCGCGTTGTTAGGTGGCGAGTGTCGAGGTAGTTCTTTTTCATCATTGGCTAGATGGCGTTGTGCGGGTGTTATGTAGCTGGCCGCTACATCACTCCCCCCCAAGACCGGAGGTCGTCCTTGAAGCTGATGGGGTCAGTTGTCGAGTGCCAGTGGAGTCTGTAGTCGCTTGCCGCAGTGTGCTTCGCAAGTCCCACGGTGAGTCGGGGAGAGGTTGCGAAGGTGATGTGCAGTCGGTGATGAGCAGTAGGCGATGAGCAGTGAGCGATGAGCAGTGAATGTCCCACAGTGAGTCGGGGAGTTGCTGCGTAGTGGCTGCGTCGTGGCTGCGTAGTGGCTGCGTAGTGCTGCGAAGCGGTTGCGTGGTGGCACTGCTGCGTGTACGGGAGCGATGGGCGCTGCTTAGGAGGACCGTGTGTGCAGTGAGGTGTGCCGTGGCGCTGGAGAGGCTGGTTGGGGCGACTTGCTTGCTGACCATCAGGTGAAGTCTGGAGTGAGGCGAGGTGGAGATGACGACGCTGTTGCTGGATCTGACCGGTGAAGGCTTCTTCAGATCACGTCGGGAGCTGCTGGTAATCTGACCGGTGAAGGTTGCTTCAGATCACGTCGGGAGCTGCTGGTAATCTGACCGGTGAAGGTTGCTTCAGATCACGTCGGGGGCTGCTGGTAATCTGACCGGTGAAGGTTGCTTCAGATCACGTCGGGGTCACCAATGTGGAGGATAAAGGTGTGGTGTTATAGCAGTTTTTGGTACATCTTCTTCAAGAACTGGTATTTGGTTGTAGGCCTTGACAAGGTCGATTGTGGAGTATATAGTACTACCAGTTAGTTGGTGCGTGAAGTCATGTAGGTGTCTCACAGGGTACCGGTCTGGAATGGTACGGGCGTTTAATGATCTATAGTCGCCACATGGACGCCAGCCATCGTTCTTTTTGCGTACTAGATGTAGAGGAGAGGACCATGCGCTCTCCGATCGGCGTGCCGTGCCATTCTGCAGCATCTCTTCGAATTCCTGCTTTGCAATCCTAAGGTGTTGTGGGTCTAAACGCCGTGGGCGGCTGAAGACTGGAGGGCCAGGAGTCGTGCGGATATGATGCACTGTAGTGTGTTTTGGTACACCTGGTTTACCAGCTGGTCGTGTGAGATCTGGGAATTCCTTAAGCAGTCGATGGTATTCGCTATCATCCTTAATTGTGCGGATTGATGAAATAGCTTCACAGGATCTGTGCATTTGTCCTTGGCTTGTAAGACTGGTGACGTTGTCCATCAAGCGCTGGTTGCGGCAGTCGACTAGAAGATTATAAAAAGCTAAAAAGTCGACGCCTATGATGGGTTTGGTTACGTCGGCAACAACAAAGCGCCAGGAAAAAGCTCGGCGGAGTCCTAGATCCAGGGTAAGTGGTAGAAATCCGTAGGTGCTGATGATAGCCCTATTCGCGGCAAATAACTCGTACTTGGTTTTAGCTCGTGGCTCCCGTATAGAGGATCGAGGAAATACGCACAGGTCCGAACCCGTATCTATTAGATATTGTATTTTGGTCTTGCGATCCGTAACAAACAGGCGGCTTGATATAGCTTGGCAGTCATTTACCGCCTCTACTGGCTGCCTTGGTAGTTTTCCGACTTCTTGGTATAGCTACAAGGTCGTGTACATCTGTTGGCCCGATCTCCAAATCTTCTGTGGTAATAACAATGTTGGTTGTCATGATATGGCGTACGTGATCGAGGACGGCTTTGATTCCATCTTGAATCTCGGGAACGTGAACGTGGCCTTCTGCGTACTTCTTGCAACTCGGCATTCATGGCTTCCATCTTCTGCGTCAATTCGGTAACTGCGTTCGTTAACATTTCAACAGCATTTCCTGTTCCTGATGGTTGTGAACCAGTCGCTTGCCTATTTACTGGCATGCTAGTAGTGGCTACCTGAGAGGATAGTGGAACGATATCAACAACTCGGTCGACTAATTCTGCTACTGCCTCTAAACTTGTCTTTTCTTGCGTAGCCACAATGGTTTGCAGATTTGCAGGGAGTCGACTTGACCATATTGACCTGATGAATTCTTCAGGAATTGTGGGGCCCGCCAAATGTTGAAGGTGGCGAAGAAATTGCGTGGGTTTTCTGTCTCCGAGTTCTTCATGCATAAGCAGTTGTTTTAGTTTACGCTCTTGTGAAGCCGACAGGCGCTTGATTAATTCGGACTTGAGCTTCTCGTATTTGTCCGTAGTTGGTGGAGAAACAATGATATCTCGGACTTCCGCAGCGTGTTGTGATCCTAGCAGTGACAGTACATGGTAAAACTTCGTATTATCTGTAGTGATATTCGAGAGCACAAACTGCCCTTCGATTTGCGCGAACCATAACTGCGGGTCGTCGGCGTTAAAAGCAGGGGCTTTTAATCCAACGCGGAAGGCCATTAAGAAGTCTTCTCCAAGCTCCGTGCTCTTCTGCTCCTTGTTCGGGTTCATCGTGTTAAAAGTCGAACTTTTCCCGCGTTGTTAGGTGGCGAGTGTCGAGGTAGTTCTTTTTCATCATTGGCTAGATGGCGTTGTGCGGGTGTTATGTAGCTGGCCGCTACATCACTCCCCCCCAAGACCGGAGGTCGTCCTTGAAGCTGATGGGGTCAGTTGTCGAGTGCCAGTGGAGTCTGTAGTCGCTTGCCGCAGTGTGCTTCGCAAGTCCCACGGTGAGTCGGGGAGAGGTTGCGAAGGTGATGTGCAGTCGGTGATGAGCAGTAGGCGATGAGCAGTGAGCGATGAGCAGTGAATGTCCCACAGTGAGTCGGGGAGTTGCTGCGTAGTGGCTGCGTAGTGGCTGCGTCGTGGCTGCGTAGTGGCTGCGTAGTGCTGCGAAGCGGTTGCGTGGTGGCACTGCTGCGTGTACGGGAGCGATGGGCGCTGCTTAGGAGGACCGTGTGTGCAGTGAGGTGTGCCGTGGCGCTGGAGAGGCTGGTTGGGGCGACTTGCTTGCTGACCATCAGGTGAAGTCTGGAGTGAGGCGAGGTGGAGATGACGACGCTGTTGCTGGATCTGACCGGTGAAGGCTTCTTCAGATCACGTCGGGAGCTGCTGGTAATCTGACCGGTGAAGGTTGCTTCAGATCACGTCGGGAGCTGCTGGTAATCTGACCGGTGAAGGTTGCTTCAGATCACGTCGGAGGCTGCTGGTAATCTGACCGGTGAAGGTTGCTTCAGATCACGTCGGGGTCACCAATGTGGAGGATAAAGGTGTGGTGTTCCTCCAACTAGGCGTAGGAGCCTCTAACCAAGCTGGGTGGTCGTGCTTGGTGGCCTGCAGGCCGACGGACATACTTTTGAAGTTGTATATATGCCGCGTCGCTCGCGAAAGTTGATATCGCGGTTCAGGATTTTTGAACTTTTCCCGCGTTGTTAGGTGGCGAGTGTCGAGGTAGTTCTTTTTCATCATTGGCTATATAAAAAATTAAAGATTTTTAATTAACCGACTTGGTATTACATGGATCTCACAACTTTTTACAGAAGCGAGACTTGGTTTTTTTGACAAGTATTGTTTTTTATGGCATAATATATTTTAGGAAATCGTTCTGACACTGGTACTCCGTCTGAATACTAGATATACAATTAACGAAGTTGTTGCAAAAGTATGTGTCTGCAAATATTATTGCGTTAACGTTAAAAGCTTCTCGAACTTATTACGACTTACCTAAGTTATCGTCTTTGCTAATATATTAGATAATTTGTTCAGACAGTGAGATAATATAATACCACGAATGCTTAACTGCTCTGGCTAGAGTTTGTCTTAAGGTTCACCACTAGCCAAGGCTGCCCATAGGGTGCGATATAACTAGCAACGGGTCACTCTGTGAGTATGCGCGCTTGGTGCATTACTATCTCAATATGATTAGTTACATATAAGCCTATGTACTATCACCATTATCAGTTCTGCGTATAAATTGTCCCATTCCTAGGCACGAGTCTACCACTAATACCATAGTCTACCACGCTGGCCAACTGCGGGTTGGCAGTCCTCACATATCTTTCGAGAACACTGTAGACAACTTTCAGACATACAGGTTTCCCCACGTAATTCGTCTTCACCATTATGTAAATGATAATTATAATTAGCAATTTATTCGCAATTTACTTCGAAAGGTCAGTGGGGCGCGCCGAAATGTTGAACCTAACGTCGTCTGCGTAATAATCTGTTAGTTTCTCCACCAAGGTATAGCTGCCTTTACCATACTTCGATTATTTCATTCAGGAGGTGGCCACATTAACCATTTCTACTCAAAAACATGATGAGGTAGCTAACTTTACAAGATTAGTTTTAAGGTTAACAATATTTCATAAGACGCATAAAACGTTGGCTTCAATTCTCGATTTTACAAATCTAAATCTTTCGATACGTACCATTAACATCAAGAGCCACAAATGTCATCTATAATTTATATACCTACCATCTCGGTTTTATAGGTAAAGTTTCCTAGGAACTGCGCAGTTGACGTCGTTGCCAATAAAATGTAGTGCAATGTTCAGTGCACATCTCACTTTGCATATTGCTACTAAAGTGAAGTGGGTATGGTTGAAATAGTTACAAGTTTAGTTGAAATAATGATCCCATGTGGTCATGAGCCAAAGCTTTTGGAAGAGTTGCCACAAAGCAAAGTGGACGTTATTCAACATTATATTTAGTATTATCTCTTCTCTGCAAAGGACCATGAGTCAAATTGGGCTCAGTGTCCAACAGAGTTATGGCATATGCCATTGTAAAGGGTTTTCCCCTCTCCCTTCCTACGCCACTGTTTAAAATAATGGTAAACAATAGATGCGCTTGCGCCCATGTGATTAACAACACTCTCCATCCCTCTCACACCTCTCGGACGCCTGCCCGGGCGCCCGTCTGCTCTCAGTCAGTCAACTCGTGATTCTCACGATGTTATCTGTGTGTGCTAAAAAAACAGGACAGGTTAGAAGTACTCTGAACCGAAGAGCATGCATGAGGAATCTGATGGGAGTGAATGAAGCAAAAGAGATATATCAGAATCGTTGCAAATGCCGTTCCGTAGTCTCTGCCTACCCCTCCGGGAAACAGGCGCAAGTCTATGTATGTTATCTGTGTGTTTTCGTGTATCCTCTCGGCACATACAATTTAATCCACCGGCAGGTCACCTAAATGATATTCTTATTGATATTGATTGAAATGTTATTAAAAATATGTTTAACTGTTAGCAGCTGTTTTATTTTTCATTTATTCTTTGCATATGGAATTAAAACTAGTTAAAGATGTCAAACAACAATGCCATAACAGCATTACTTTGCAGGATTATAGTTTATTTATGGTAGGAGAAAAATATTTTTAGCAAAATAACCCCATGGATTCTTCGCAAAAATGAGTTTATATCTTTATATTTAGTGCTTTACAAGTATATTCAAAGTGGTCTCATCTCTGTTGGTGGGTGAGCCCAGGCTTCATACATTTTTGTCCATGGTCCAAAATACGTGCATTTTTACGTGGATACAATACGTGGAAGATTGTATTTTGTCTAAGTTGTTTTAGTTTTTGGCTATACTGAACTAAATATGTACTGTTACGACCTATCAGCTTATAGCTAGTAGCTTCCAAGAAATATTATTTTATATCTAAAAGGTATATAACCTTTTTTAAATTATCGCTAATGAGTTTACTTTTATTAAGCCTCAACTGTCTTATATAACTTAGTTTTGTCCACTAAAATTCTCAAAATTACATAATACATTCCCGTATAATTCTTTAGTAGCCGTGTGGTTGACTGCGTAGAATACAAGTGTCACCACCCCCTATCTTTCCGTGGGTGTCGTAAGAGGCGACTAAGGGATTAGACGATGCAAATACCATCTTTGCGTAGAGACGGAAAACTTGACATCAAACCCTATACGACTGCCTCGTTGGTCTCGCGGCATAAATGTGCGCGTGGGATCGGTCCCGGGTTCGATTCCTGGGTCGGGTAGTGTTATTGGGTTTTTCGGTCACGAAATTCTCAGTAGCAGCACGGAGTCTGGAAATGTGCCCGGTAAGGCAATAGGCTCGCTCCTTATTACGTGGGACTAAAGTATATCTAGCGAAAAGTGGGTGTAGAAATACACCTCTGCTTACCTCTTCGGGGTTATAGGCGTGAGACTATGTATGTATGTATAATTCTTTGACACCAATACAAAAAATGTACACAAAACTCAAGTAAAAAATTGTGTGCATTTTTGGTTTTCTGAGCATTAACTAAGATTTGGCTGTAAATGAATTCCGAACAACCTATAAATAAAACGGATGTCATAAAAATAGACCTTCATATTGAAAAGAGCCGGCACTTTCTTACTGAAGACCCAATGTTCTAGTGGTTGACCTTTATAAGGGTCCTTTCAATCTTTGCATAGATGCTTGAGAGCTATCCCTGCTTAAGATCCCGGTGCTACAAAAGGGCTTGTGGGCGTGATGTGCGTAAGAATAAGATCAAGTTGATTAATATCCGCGCGGCTGATAAACTCTGAAATCACATGATAATGAAACCAATAACGATCAGAAATCCAGGCTTAACAACGTGGAGATTAGAGGAATACCCGAAAAAAAAGATGAGAACCTTTTTAAAATCATAGACTCTATCGGAAATGCAGTGCAGTACACAGTACCAAAACCCCAGATCAACTACATCTCAAGAGTACCTACGTACAACTCAAAGGATAAGCATATCATCGTTAGCTTTATTAATAGGTACGTGAAGGAAGAGTTTATTGCTGCGGCGCGAGCTAGCAAGAGTCTCTCAACAAGTGACCTGGGATATCAATCTGGACAGCGAGTCTATGTCAACGACCATCTGAATGCGGCATCGAAAAAGCTTCTGAATACAACGAAGACTATAGCTAAAGAGAAGATGTACAAATTCGTATGGGTGAAATACGGTAAAATTCATATTCGCAAGAACGTTGAATCGCGTACTACAGTGATCAACAATGAAAACGATTTAAACAAAATTGCTTAATCTGGTACCGTGAGTCGAAATCATTATCTTTTTGCTTAATTATACCTGTATATCTAAATGTATTTCTCACCTTTAGAGTCGCAAATTTACTTAATCTACTTTTGTTCATTATCCTATCAACCAAATTGCTGTCAGTATGCAAAATGTTTTTAATCCCTGCCTACGCTCGAACTCGTTTGCGCCACTACCGCTCTCTTTGCTTTCGCTACGCATTAAGTTTAAATATATTTATCTCACTCACACTCGTGCTTATAAAAGTGTATTGCTCACTCGCTTATGCATTCATTAGCCGTTTATTTTATCATTGTTTTTGTTCACCCGCATTTATTATTTTTATGACGGACTATTTTTGTTTTGCAAGGATATTATTTATCGTAGGTGTATGCTTGCTTTATTTTTGTATTTTGCTGTTTCTTCATACTTTGAAAATTACTTCTAATGTTATGTTAATGTTTAATAATGCATTATAAGACCTCGAAATTAAATATCTATTATCAAAACGTCAGAGGGTTACGCTCCAAAACTTTTGAATTCTATCGCAATCTTTCTCTCAGTTCTTATGATGTTGTAATTTTAACGGAGACTTGGCTTGTGGAGAGTATATCCAATAATGAACTCTTTGATAACCGGTACACGGTATGGCGACGGGACCGAGATTACAAAGTCACAGGACAGACTCTAGGTGGCGGCGTCCTCATAGCAGTACGCAGCGATATTTCTGTTCTGCCACAACCACAATTTCATTCTTCGGCAGAGGACTTATGGTTAACTTTAAGAACACCTAGTTTAAAATTACATCTGTGTGTCATTTATTTGTGCAGACAAAATCAT
Source organism: Euclidia mi (assembly GCA_944739405.2). Classification (NCBI taxonomy): domain Eukaryota; kingdom Metazoa; phylum Arthropoda; class Insecta; order Lepidoptera; family Erebidae; genus Euclidia; species Euclidia mi. Next base: position 23,529,177 of record OX123188.2, read on the forward strand.
GGTCATACTTTTTCGCAACAACTTAACAATTTTTTATTAAAAGTTAGCGACGCCTTCTTACGCAATCCATCTGATAAATATCTTCTAGTGGGAGATTATAATATGAGTAATATTTTATGGGTTCCTAGTAGTGACGGCTCTTTGTCTGCTTCCAATATACATAACCAAGACGAACAATTATTTACCGAAGAAATGCAGACCCATAATTTATTGCAATACAATGGTATCCTAAATAAGTATGGCAAAATTCTCGATTTGGTATTGTCAAATGTAACCAATTTAGTAGCCCAGTGCGACGCTCCATTAGTACCAGTCGACCCCCATCACGGGGCGCTTACGATTACAGCCACCACCATCGATGTACCAGGTTTGAAGCCGTTAGCACATACCAAATATCTTTATGATAAAGCTGATTTTGTCTCAATTAACAACTCGATCTCATCAACGGACTGGAATAAAGAATTCTCGATCAGATCTATGGAAGAAGCAATTGATTATTTTTACCTCAACCTCAATAACTTAATAAAAAAGCATATCCCGTCCAAGGTAGTCTCGAAAGAGAAATATCCTAAGTGGTATTCGCCGTCGTTAAAAAAAGTAATAAAGGAAAAGTTTAAATACTTATCTAGGTATAAAATTTATAAAAATAGATCTGACTGGGAAACTTATAGACTTCTTCGGGACAGGGTTAAGATCTTAGAAAAACAATGTTTTAATTCCTTTATAAGCGCCACAGAAGAGTCTATAGAAAAGAACCCAAAACAATTTTGGTCATTTATAAAGTCGCGTAGCAAGGATAACAATATACCCTGCGTCATGAAATATCAAGACACTGTTGTCTCAAATGGAAACGAAATATGTAACGCGTTCTCCTCCTACTTTCACTCCACATTTGTTATGCCCGCTACATCAGGGGATGCATACTCCTTAGACACCATTGCTCCCGATTTGTCGGATATTTCCACTGTGGATATAAATATTGCAGAAGTCACCAAACTTTTGTCCCAGCTCGATGCCTGTAAGTCTGCCGGACCTGATAAAATCCATCCTCGTCTTCTTATAGCATGCGCTAAGACTATCGCTATCCCTATATCTCTCTTATTTGAGAAGTCTCTTGCAACCCGCACCTATCCGCGTATATGGAAATCGGCGTACATCACTCCAATTCATAAAAAGGGACCTAAGACCGAAATTACAAATTATAGGCCAATCTCAAAACTATGTGTGATCTCAAAGGTATTCGAGAGAATTATTTATAATCAAGTTTATTCGGCTCTAGAAAATTGTCTCAGCCAAACGCAACATGGTTTCCTCAAGGGTCGCTCGACCGTCTCAAATCTTATCTTATTAAACGATCATTTGACGGAAAACATGGATGCTGGTAAGCAAGTGGATGTGATGTACACCGATTATAGTAAAGCTTTCGATCGGATCAGTCATGAAATCTTATTAATAAAGCTTCAGCGAATAGGAATAAGAGGCGACTTGCTCAGATGGTTCTCGTCATATATTAGAAACAGAACACAGGCCGTAGTATTAAACAACTACATATCGAGCTGGGTACATATCCCCAGCGGAATCCCTCAGGGATCGTTAATTGCGCCTCTTTTGTTTATTGTATTTGTAAATGACATTGAAACCTGCTTTCATTACTCTAAACTACTGTGTTTTGCAGACGACATGAAAATATGTGCATCTGTGTCATCACTATCCGATGCAAAGCTACTTCAGTCGGACCTTACGCGCCTTGATCAGTACTGCCTCATTAATAAACTTGATCTTAATCCCTCCAAATGCTCTGTTGTTACGTACAGTCGTAAGAAAGAAAATGTACTATTCCAATACACGGTAAAGGGCCACCCAGTACCTAGAAATGCATCTATCCGTGACCTGGGCGTTACTCACGATTCAAAATTGCTTTTCGATAAACACATTGAAGACATAATAGGAAGGGCCTCTAAAGCTCTTGGTTTTATTATGCGTTCGTCCGTATGCTTCAAAAAGGCCAAAACCTGGAAAATTCTATATTGTACTTTTGTCAGGAGTATATTGGAGTATGCATCGCAGATATGGAATCCGCGCTATGACACGTACGTCGCGAGAATTGAGAGAATTCAAATTAAATTTGTCAAATACATGTGCTACAGATTACAAATCCCTTTTAAATCTGACCAATATTTAAATATTTGTAAAAAATTTCACCTCCTAACCCTTTCTGACAGAAGAAATATAGCCGACGTTTGTTATATGCTTAAAATTGCCTCAAACAACATAAATTGTCCTGAATTACTAAGCAAGCTGAATATAAATGCACCACCTAAGCTATTAAGATCTATTAAACCCTTGCATGTTCCCTTAGCCTCTACTAATTATCGCCAAAACTTCTTTTTAAACCGGGCGGGCAATAGCTTTAACTCAGCCGCTAAAGAACTAAATTTGGATTTATTTTGTACTAGTATTCCAGTGGCGAGACGACGAATGAGTGAGAATTTCTTTGCCTAAACTATTACTAACTGAACTCTAGGTACTGTGCCCTATGTATATAATATTGTAGTTTGCTATGTTAAGTCACTTTTATCTTTTTTATTTAAGAATGTGTGTGTAGTTTACTATATTATGTTACTTTACAGAATTGTATTTTGCTATGTTATGTTACTTTAATCTTTTTTATTTAAGAATGTGTGTAACTTTTAATATAATGTTATACGTGAGGGCCTGTAATTGGCTAACCGTTGCTTACTCAATAATATAATAAAATTATAACAAGCTGTTGGACCTCCAATAAATAAATAAATAAATAAATAAATAAATAAATAAATAACGGTAAAAATTAAGTACGATTTATATGCATGAAAAATTTAATGGGAGTGAATGAAGCAAGAGAGATATCAGGATAGCTGCAAATAGTGTACCGTAGTCTCTGCCAATCCCTTCGGGAAACAGGCTTCAATCAATATATGTGTTGACAAGTTGCTTGATCTTTGGCCGGTATCAACACTTTACAGTTTGTTTTACGTTCACACCAAATCAAATTAACAAAACTGACTATAATTATTTTGGATTACTAAACACGAAACGAGTAACAGTTTCTAGGTACTTGTTGCCCGCCCGAAGTCTCCAAGAAAAGTGATAGTTGTCTTGCTCCGTTGAACGTCAACCGTCACCCCCCTCTTGAACTGTAGCGAACGTCACACTAGACTCTGTCGAAGCGCGCCATCTTCACACTTCCGTTTCGTAGTCAGTTGACGTACCGTACTCATGACTATTTCGATATATGTATGTATGCATATACTGTTTTGATATAGTTTAATGTTTTACACACGTCAAAAAAGTAGTAGAGATCATCGTAGTGATTAATACTAAAGCGTACAATACAAACCGCAACATCACGCGACATATAACCGCGTCATGTCGCAGCGATAAGTAATCCACGTGTTGTTATAGTCATGAATTCGAACCCAATCGCAGACATAAGCAACACACGACAGCGCCGTATCCTATCCGTTGGTTCTGAGAGTTCTACGTCACAAGATATATGACATATGTGAGAATAGATGTCATGTCACTACTGAAGGTATTTCATAGGAATACATTGAAATTAGTAACGTCGGTGACAAGTTGCATGCATCTGCGGTCTGCAGTCGAATACTTACATAAACTTTAACAGCAAAATGGCCTTCCTAGCATTTTTTCCAAAACAAGAGCGTTCACAACACTCCCCTCAATGCAAAGAAGAAAAATAACCATTTATACCACTGTACTATTTAGTCATTTTGGATTAACATTAACGCTGAGAATTTAATATTTAGTGCTATTACTGCAACAACCTCTTTAGAAATAATGAACTGGTAGGAGCGAAGTCAACAAAATTAATGAGGAGGGAACTTTTAACACCAATTTCACACACTTGACGCCTTATTTATGCACGTAGTATACAAACTTGCATATCAACTTTAACTAGAGGTGAGATTTAACATCTCTGAGGCTGCATATTCAAGATTTAATCTAATGAGCGATGTGGATAAGCTGTGTTTAAGAAAAGCATAAGCGAGATAGGAAAACAATAAAATCAGCCTAGTTTATAAGCTGTCTCACTGCTGACTGCTGAGCACTACAATGTACAGTTTTTTTTTCATTAGAGACGCCGTAAGCTATAGTCCACAAATCTGACCGATTATGGGTTGGCAAAGTTCGAATGCCTTTAGTGAAGATTCAGACGTACAATCCGTTTTACCGCCGCCGATTTGCCTATAATTACTTCAGTTGCAGTATGAAAAATCAGTTGAACACGCCATGGCTTTGAACCCGAAGCCCTCTGCGTAGTAGACTATTGGTCTTGCCACTAGAAAATAAAGTGATAGTATTGATGGATGTTTGTCTTGCACACCGTTCATCAATATCGTACATCTCGGTAAATGAAAAACTGTGAAGATTATACTCCGTAGAGAGCTCTCGCGAAATCTTGATATTTCGTATCGACAGTTCGGTCGAGCGCTTCGGGTGTTAAGGTAGATTTTATCGCACTAGGCGCTTAAGTATCGATAGGCATCGTGAATTTAATTTGTTTACGTGTCAGATTTTCTTTCTGCTTTAATAGGCTTTTAGCTAGAAATTAGAGAAAAAGATAAGTGATATTTTTACACGTTTGATATCAGATTTATGTTCAAGTTATTTATATTATTCTATAATTTGCTTTACGACCTACTTGTAGTCTTAATGAAAAGCAATCTTTCTACAAATCTACGTTTAAAACATCTCTAAAACATTTCTAGCTATCTGCGACAAAACCGCGTCAGATGCTGCTCTTTAACACTTTTCTCTTACGGTGTGGCAAATATAATAATATTTTAATAGAAATCCAAAATGATATGACTTTTATACATAAAAGTCATATCATTTTGATAAATTTATGATAAGTTTAAACGTAGGTACATATCATTCATATTTATTATTACCAGCACCATGCGTACAATGTATATTTATTCACAGAACACTTATACTAAGAGAGAAGAATGACAACTTCAAACAAAATTTGTGAGGAAATTTCTCCTTGGCATCTAGCGCCATCTATTTGCAGCCCACACAAAACTATTGTAAAGGTCATGTTTGTATTAGAGCGGACAATTCAAAATTGGTGGTATATACTCCACTATTTTTTAATTAGTACAAAACATTTAACAGGGCTCTAAGTATCTTTAACTGATCATATTTGTGTAGGTAAAAAATATAAACACTTAGTCCCAAAACTGTCTCAAAACTGTCCACAAAAATACTTAATAATTGGTAAATGCATAGCTAAAACTATAAGTAGTAAATTAGTAATAGTAGTAAACTACTCCATTGATAAATTCTCCCCTGTTCCTCTGCCCCTGCGCCGCGCCCCTATCCGACAAACAGTGCTAAATTGTAACCGGTACTGAGCGCATCGTTTTTTCGATGGCTTATCAGTTCACATCACGGGAGCATGTAGCTATGCTTCATGCGTACTTTTTGAGTGAATTAAACGCGTGTGCAGCTGTGCGATTGTACAGGAAAGAGTTTGGAAGCCAGTGGATCGATCGATGCGGCCCTGTAGCTTGGCCTCCATGCTCACCTGACCTCACGGCCATGGATTTCTTTTTGTGGGTGTACAAAAGTGAGTCGGTTAGTGTCGAACAATTAAAACAGCGCATATTGGACGCTTTTGACGAAGCGAAAAGACAGAAACGTACTTCTCTTGTTAAAAAACAATTTAATAAAACGTACCCGTCTGTGTGTTGACAATAGTGGTAGACATTTCGAAGGACACTTGAAATACTTGTAAGTAAAAATGACCCACCTACGTAAATAATAATTTGATGCGGGCGGCTCAAAATTGGTCTGTGTGGAGAACCTTGGGCTGACATGATGATGATGAAATTTGTAAATAGCAGCTGATTTTAACTTCATAAATACGCCAAAATTACTATTTTCTTTTAGTCCAGAATACCTTCTTTTATTTTGATATTTGTTTGCTTTCTAATTACATACCTCCGTATTTAATTACTTGTTAAACGGTAAAGTTTACCGGTCCTAAGCCTGGATGAAGTATGAAGGAGAGGGTAGAATTAAGAAAATTAAAAAGTAACTACCTACACTTATTATTTTGCTTCATTTTATTGTCTAAGGCTACCTACATCATAGATGCGACAGAGAGAATGCGAATGAGCAGGATGGAATGTTATCAATGAATTAGTGAATGGATTGTAAAATATGACTATGATTTAAGTGAGATTTTCTATAATAAACAAATGATAATAACTTTGCTCTTTATAGATATTATGAAATTCTTACGTTACATATATGATAATAATGTCTTCGCTAATCTGTCCTTAAAGTTTTTGCACTAATTAAAAAATAGTGTTGTATACCTATATAGGTATATCTATTAGCTTGTTTACTATGGGTTTAAAAAAAGAATAAGTACTGTATTTTTCGAAGAGTTCCTTGAAGTTAATGTGTATGCCGATTTAGGTTTGGTTTTCTATAGAAACTGATTACTAATAAAATCAGCGTTCCACATCTTCAAAGAAAACTATCGAAAAACATAGTTTAGAGTTCAATAAAATATGTAAGTTCATTATAAGAGATTTATTTGTTAATAGAGCAATACATACAAATATGGAAACAATGTAAGCACTCGGCTACTGAATGTCGAAGTTTGAAATGTCGTCGTATGTTAGTTCTAAAGTACAGGATCTTGATGTACGCCAGTTCGAAAGTTCACTGGAGCGAAGTATGCAAGGCCGACGTATCGTTCATATGAAAAAGTCTCGTTAACTCGGGAAACTAGCATGACGGAGCCCTGCTTCGCAGGCCTCCTATTTTTGGATAAACGGTCACAAGGAACCTAACACAACATTTCAAACTTCGATATTCAGTAGCGGAGTGAAAACGGGGGAACAAGGTGCTCGATTCAAAGTTTTTTAATGCAGGAGAAATCAAAACAGTACTTTATATATCGAAATATCGAAAATAAACCGAAATTACGAGATAAACGGTGTGTAAGCGGCGGCCGACATTTTTCTTGTAGTGTTACCAGTAAATAACACAAAATTATTAATAAAAATTATATTTTCAATTATCTTTTTTATGCTGCGGTTCACATACTTTGCTCTATTAATTAATTATCAAAAATATCATTCATAATTATTTCAAAGCGTTTAACATAGTATTTGTAATAAAATAGAATATTTTTTATTAATCTTAAGTATATTTTTCCAGTGGTCATTCACTACATCAGCCATTATATCGCTATCTCGTTTCCCCGCTATCGATGTCTCTGTCGTGACTAATAGCCCACCTATAAAAATCTCGTAGAACTGAGTTGACCGAACCTGACATTTATTCAACTTTATTTATATATATCGGCGGGTTGCTTGATTTTTGGCCGGTATCAACACTTCACAGTTTGTTATACGTTCACACCAAATCAAATAGGCTTGTGTCCTAAAATGTAATTAGCAATTGATTCGTTCCTTTATTAGATGTTAAACTGAAATACCTGTTTTTTTCTTCAAAAATCGATCAGCTATATTATTATTACGGCTTTTTAAAAACCTTTTTGAATTTGACTCGAAAACGCTGTAAACCATCATGGCGGTTGAGTGATATCACAAAGTCCAAAATTTTGTTTTGGACTTTGTGATATCACTCCAAACCGTGAATGAAGTCTGGTCTGATGTACCCACTTTTATTTTGTTATATTCGATTTGACAGGTAGAAAGTTTGACGTTTTAGTTGTATTTACTACTAAAACGTCAAAAACATGAATAGCGGACGTACTGTTTGACGTAATGCTCTCTGATTGGTGTTCACTGTCACAAGAATAAATACATTATTTTTAGTTTTGGAATCTTAAAAATAAAATTAATCTTACGTTTTTATAATAAATAATAAACTTTATTGACATCTTAAAATCATAATGAATCTATAGATACTATTAACAAAACTGTCTATAATTACTTTGGATTACTGAACACGAAACGAATGACAGTTTCTAGATACTTGTTGCCCGCCCGAAGTCTCCAAGAGAAGTGATATCTGTCGCTCCGTTGAACGTCAACCATCACCCCTCTTCAACTGTAGCGAACGTCACACTAGACTCTGTCGAAGCGCGCCATCTTCACACTTCCGTTTCGTAGTCAGTTGACGTCCCGTAATCATGACCATTCCGATACGGCCATTCTACAAGACACACGTTCCTGTGTGTTAATCTGTAACAAAATTTTACACGCACTGTATCACATTGCTCGGTCACTCCTGACTTAACCTAGGTAAGGGTTGAATCAAAACAGTGATAGGATTCCAATCAAATTTTTTTTTTACAAAATTACCTCCTACATTTCATTCCTATAATAATAGGAGCTGGATTCAGAGCATCCCGGACAATATAGTCAATTGCCATAGACTCACTTTATAATCAAATCAAATTACTAAAGCTCTACATGTGATTCATAACCATTCAGTAACCTCCAGTCACTAAACCAGGCTCTCAACCAGCCACTCGCTTGCCACCAATCAGTAACCTCCAGTTACTAAACCAGGACTTAAAACAGTCACTCGGTTGCCACCCATTTATCTGCGCATCCTCACAAGGATCGCCAAGTCCCTCCTGGACTTTATGGTTGCCTACGAAACCCATTTATCTGCGCATCATAAACTTTATGGTTTCTTATGAAACCCCAACACCAGAGTTGTCTGCCTATCGCGTACTCACGGACAACTGCCTTCACAGTTGGTTGATACCGATTTGTACTGATTTACGGTTACAAATCAACCTCTGACATTGAATCACACAACCAATCAAACACCAGAGTTGTCTGCCTACCGTGTACTCACGGACAACTGCCTTCACAGTAGCTTTGAATCCGATTTGTACTGATTTACGGCTACAAATCTACTTCTGATATTAAATAGAATAGAATTAGAATAGAATAGAATTAAATCACACGACCAATCAACGTGTAAGCTTAGTTTTCTACTGTCTCGTCAGTATTAAGGTTCACACTTTGCTCTCTTCAAGATCGTCATTTATGCTCTAATCCTCTGGCACAAAGTTTCAGTATCAAAATCAATAATCAAGAAATTCAAAGTAAAAGTGCATTTCACTATCGCGGTATCTTTCAAGATATTTCAAACCAAGTTAACCAAAACATTTAAGCTATGGTCATTGGACTCTATATCTTCTAACCAAATTCCATTAATAAACTACCTTCACTTTCATGATTTAGCTATACCAGTTACCAGGCTCCTCAAAGCCACATTCAGGCCACACATAGGCCCCGCGCCACACACGGGCCACGCACCACACACGGGCCACGCGCCACACACGGGCCGCGCGCCGCACACACGCCCTGCGCCACACACGGGCTATACTGGTCACCAAGCCACACTCGCCACCAGGTCGTGCCGGCCACCAGGCTAAGCCGGCCACCAGGACGCGCCGAACACCAGGCCGCGCCGGCCACCAGGCCGCGCCGATGACCAGGCCGCGCCGGCCTCCAGGCCGCGCCAGCCTCCAGGCCGCGCTAGCCACCAGGTTTACCCAAAGAGGAAATAAATCTACCAACAGTATCTCAAAGATTCCTCTCATCGTATACCCACTGAATAGAGTATCCGTTCTTTCGGATTAATTCGACGTCCGCACTTCGTAAATTTTAAACGATTATCAAATTCATTAACACTTCAGAACTGTACAGAACGTAACTCCCGTACATACTTTCAATGAGCTATGTTAAAACTGGATTTGACCACTGACAAAAACTAAAACCAAATGCGATTATGGCGAGAACTGATAGTCTACCTTCGAACAAACTGATTTCCATTGGCTACATAGAGGCAACGACTACAGTTCTGTGATAACCAATCGACAGTCTATGAGTACTTTCAGATTCTCGCAACACGCTCTTGTCATACAACACGGAAACCAGAGGTATCTAACAATTTTAGTGAACAAATATCAAAGCAGAGCTACTTGAGCAGCAGGGTATCCATGATTGCGATCAACAACCACACTTCAATGTACTTCGCTCTAGGATAAAAAGAAAATTATCGCTTAGCACTCATTCTAATCGTTCGGCTATTCCTGAACCAAGTCGGGGGGCAATAAAAGGTACTCTGATCAAAATCATCACATTTTTCTATGAAAATCACAACTAACTCTTTCTCTCGAAGCTGACATGTTGAACAACACGCATACTCGTTAAAATAATAGGAAACTCATTAAAATATTGCATTGCTCATACTCTGACATCCATCGCGTCTTCAACATCACGCTATGCAACCTCCATTCGGTTACACAACACCACCCGGATAATTATTTCGAGCGTTTAACAAAGTAATCTTAAACTAGGTTTGTTTAACATGTTGCTTTGGTTTTCCTTATGACATAGCAGACTATAAGAAAATCTTACTAGGCTGATAGTCTAGATGTTAAGTTTACTACCAAGTATCCAACCAGTCTTATCAGCGTTATAATTTTGTCATGGATAGTCTAAATACGAAGCTTATCCTAACGAAAGGTCCGTCGCTAATGATTACATTAGCGATACAGCAACGGACCTTTCGCGTTCAAGACGATGGCCAACGTTTGTGATACTATGATAAATGCACTAATGGCTGTCTTGTTTGCATACCAACGGAGACTATGACTAACACAAAAGCTTCAGGGTAAACTAGGCTAACCAGAAAGGCACTTTGCCGGTCCAACCAACGGCGACGCATGGCTAAACATACAGCTGCACAAACGGCTAATCCACTTTATGCAAATCTACACCAACGGAAACGTGGGTACTACAAAATTATCATAACAACGACTAACAAAGTACCCATTTAATGAGAATAAGGTTAAGCATACAATCATCAATAACGATCACTAACCTAGTTCTACCTACAATGAAAATTAAAATCTCTGAAACTGATTATCGTAACGCACTACGATGATAACTAAATAATTTTCTTGTACGTCTGATAATCGAATTTAACAGCTTCTACTAGAAATACTATCACTCCTAAACGTCCTAAGTATAACTTGGAATTGGCCAGAGAACTTGGGGCACTTGATAAAAATTCCCAGCGTATCACATGAATTTAAAAAATATTTTCACGCGTAAAATCTTAAAATTTAATTTAATTTTACTAGTGGTGCCAATAATCATGAGTAAGAAACATTTTAATGTACCATGTTAAAAATAAGGACACAAAAAAGCAGGTGTAATTGCAACACCGAGATCATCTGTACAACTCAGAATTACAACGAGTAACAGTGCACTTTTTACTTAGGCTCTGATCACATTTAAACGAAAACCGTTAGGTTCTAGGTAGAAGAGCCTTGCTCATTTCAGCATGAATGGGCCGGCTCGACCGGGGAAGTACTACCACGGTAATATAATCTAACAGTATTGTAACTCGGCCGTCTTCGTGAGTTATATACCTACCAGACGCGCCGCATGCGAGCTACGGCACGATAGCGGCTGCGGGTACTGTAGGTACAGTCCGCCCAGTGTAATGGGTACTCTGCTCGCGGCGCGTAGGTATAACTCGAGTTTCGTGCGTTTGTATGGAGTTACAATACTGTAGTGTGTAGATATTATTACCGTGGTACTACCCTCTCACAGAAAATCGACGTAAAGTAACAGTACCTAAACTGTTGCGTTTCGTTCGGTGAGTGAGAGTGCCGGAGGCCCTATCCCCTATTCCTTCTCCCTCATCCCACTCCTCATTCTATCCCCTTTCCCAAACCAAAGGTGCGGCAACGCACTTGTGACTGCTGTGGTGTTGCTTGTGTCCATGGGTGGCGGTAATTGCTTACCATCAGGCAATTCGCCTGCTCGTTTGCCGCCTATTGCCATAAAAAAAGTATTATCAACACCACGAGTCGATAAAAATAATGGCGCTAGAAATATCTTTCGACTATGGTCAGGTTACACTAACCAACCAACCTCACTCGTCTTAACAGCACTGCAGTTCACACGTATATTTAAGAAATAAAAGCTACAAGCTCTTCTACACAAAATAAGCACAGTCAGAAGCAATAGCTCCGCACAGTCTTACACTATGAATTTAGTATTTACAATTCGAAGAGTTTACCAACTTTAGCGCCGCTGCCCTGCGAAGGACAGTCTAGACCGGAGTTATTGTTCTAGATTTAGCAGAAAACCAACCAAAGCTGGGTGTTGGTTCTAAAACCAATATTACAACTGCAATGGAACAATAACTAGCATTTTTCACTCAAACGCACTTGCTTGGAATAATGCAAGTCAGCCTGTACACTCAGTCTCGTTACTATTTCAGTCCATAAAATAAGACCCAGACAAGAAAATCTATTTGCAAGCAAGCATAATATGATCACAAGGTTCGTGAGTGCGAGTCACCCTCGCATGAAGCAATAAAAATAATCGCTTCCTTTTTAACCGGCCGGCTTATCAAACTCAAAACCTCCGTTCGATACCTACGCTTTAGCTAGGTCACAGGGGTAGACAAACAGCCATACGCTAACATAAAATACGGCGAAGGTCAAACGGTTCCACAACTCAGTGTCTCGTGTAGGAATCGAACATACAACACTCGGTGCGATGTGATGGCGATATTGACATTTTCAAGGTTAAACGCGTAATGTTTTACAACTACCGACACTAAACAAAATTGGCAGTAACAATAAAAAAATGAGACAAAATACGCTCACCACGGTTGCAGGTGAAAGCTAAGCTGATTCACCAACATAGCAGCGTTAGCAGTCGCCTTCGCTCGCGCTGATCCATTATCCCACTTCTAATGTCGGCGGGTTGCTTGATTTTTGGCCGGTATCAACACTTCACAGTTTGTTATACGTTCACACCAAATCAAATTAACGAAACTGACTATAATTATTTTGGATTACTGAACACGAAACGAGTGACAGTTTCTAGGTACTTTGCCCGCCCGAAGTCTCCAAGAGAAGTGATAGCTGTCGCTCCGTTGAACGTCAACCGTCATCCCCCTCTTCAACTGTAGCAACGTCACACTAGACTCGGTTGAAGCGCGCCATCTTCACACTTCCATTTCGTAGTCAGTTGACGTTCCGTAATCATGACCATTCCGATATATACATAGACGAAAAATTTCCTGGAAGGTCGCTTGCGGATCAAATGAAGGGCATAAGACACTTTTTCCTAAGAAATCTGTATAAATAGAATTATTTGACCATCGCCTAAATATAAATCACAGCCTCTTTTATATCCAGAGAAGTATGTTCAAAAGATCTATTGTGTATTCAATACCCAGAATACTAATGTATAAGAAAGCTTTATCGGGCATAAGATATATTAATAAAGTCAGATGCTTTGAATACGTATCGATAAATACACGAATAAGCCTTAGTAATTTCAATAGGTATTTATATAAAAATGTTATACGATAAATTTATTTGAAATCAGTCGAGTGGATAAGTTTAACTCATAAATTAACTACTTGCATGCTCTTCTGCTATCGTGATAAAAGCTAGCTTATTTATTATTCCGTCTCATTCAAATTCTTAATCCTTTATTCATTTGGGTCACAATGTGACGCTTATGAACGTCAAAATAATAAATTTATAAATATAAAACTAAAACAATAAAACTCACTGTCACTCTTTTTCATCGCCAGGTTTTGCATAATACAAATAATTAACATTTTGTTAGGTGCTGCAACTGTTACACCTTCTATAACACTTGTATATATATTAACTGTACATAATAATACTCAAGCATAATACTTTTGATGTTCATTTGGTTAGCCTCCTCAGAATAAACATGGTGAAACAGGACCATCCACTTACATTATATATTAACTATCGAACTGCAAAGTTTCGTCTAAATCCATTCGGAAGATTTGCCATTTAGCATTAAATGGAAAACATAAAACGAACCCTGATTTGATGTAACATGAATAACATTGATAAATCTTATACTTTCTATTCGTTGTGGTCAGAGACCTATCTTTACTCATTCAAATAGTGCATCGACCTGCTGAAACTTACCGACACTCAACAATCGGAATCTATCTCAGATTAATTGCAAATGGCTACCCTAAAAGCCTGTAGGGAAAACTTTTGCATAAGTGTGAATAATAAATTCAAACTAATGCAGAAGCTATTTTTGAGCGTCTCGCGCTAAAAATGTCTGAAATGTATTTACCCAAAGATGCATCCTCTAGACTAAATTGCTTTAAAATATGTTGTTTCAAAAATGGTTAATTGCTCCCTGGTCACTGTACTTACACTTTACAGTGCAAATATTTTATTCACATTTACAACATTTTTCATACAGCTCAGCTATAAAAGTCTAGTATTGCTCTACTTCTTCCAAACTTAAAGTATCTCTTTTGAAGAATAAATCTAAGCTGGCAGGAATATAATATAAATCTGAAAATGCTTAAGAACAAGGGTAATCTTAGTTCTATCATTAACGTGCAAGTTTGTGTGGTTGGATGAATGTTTGTTACTCTTTCACACAAAATCTTCTAAACAGATTGTGATGAAAGCACGTGGGTTTCATTTATCTCGATAAACCTCACATGGGCTAAGCCGCGTAATAAGCTCTTATCATATGTAGAATGCTATTTTCTTATTGCCCTTTTAGCGCCTAATGCCAGATCAAAAAAATATTTTCTTTGGTAACAAAACAACCAGTATCCACATTAAAACTGAGTGCGATCTGAACGTAAGGGTGTTCAGAATTGAAATTAAATTCTCAGTACAGTCTGGGGAGCCGGCCGTTGCTCCACAACTGTTGGTTCATATTTATTTAAACACCTTGTTGTTTATAGTACCACAAGTTTCAGGTAAGCCCGCACGGATAAACCTCAAACACGTGCAGTTGCGTCATATATGTGGACCTTGAGGATACCTCAAGGTCCAGGTATAGACCCGATTATAAAATAATTTATTATCTTTCATGTTCGGAACATTATTTAACATTCTTTTTACAGCCTATTTAAATACGTGTTAAATCGCTTCTAGAGTCTTATTGTTCATTCTACAGCCTGTCGTCTGAGTACAATCACTTCCAGAGATTTATTATTTACATGAAAACATTCAAAATATTCGTCAATTAGATATACATAGATATCGTACGCTAAAGCTCTTGAGTGTTTTGCTTAAAGGGACGAAAAGCAGAATAGCCAATATATAGCTCTCTGGCATTGTAAAAGTTAAACCACAATATATTAAGTGCCGCACCCAATCACAAAAACTATTTCATCTAGTGAAATATGAAATATTCGTTAAATTCTTGGACAACTTTGTATAAGCTTGAACTAAAACACTTGAACAAAATGTATTTTTATAGGTAAAGTAGAAGTCATAAATTTAGGCATCCCGACATCAAGGCCCGAGAGTTTACTTAACTATAGGTGTTAAGTAAACTCTCGGGCCTTGATGTCGGGATCTATCTACCTATTAAAATTGTTGAATTTACGACGTCAAACTGAATATTCATAAAAACATTTAAAATCCTCAGTAGCTAAAATGTTTAAGGACCGCGAAATGGAAGAATTTACATTTTCAAAAGGCTTTGCACAAATTCCAAGTGGATGCATATACTTATCAGTTTATTGTTGTTGGGCTTGTTAAGATATAGATATGGAATAACAGTTGCCTTGCTCCCTCTCTTTACCCTTTCCTGTCTGTGTAATTCTAGACTGTGACACGGTCGATAGCTGTAAGATTCCATCTTTGCACGAGTTGTAACCATAAAACACCACAGGAAGATACTTTCTGTGCTCCACAAAAAGAATTTTCAAGCCTAGGTATTTATTATGTATGTTGTGTAATTGTTCGTAAATCCTAACACTTAAAAAACTGATGCAATAAAAAAATTAAATGGGGCTTTAAGAACGTTGGAACGTTGTGTTTCTGCATTATTTCTGCATTATTTGTATTACACTAAAAATACATGTATGTGGGCAAGGGCAAAGTCCCTACGGTAAATAATTCGCCAAAACATTTCAGAAGCCATTTGTCATCGCCCAAAAAGTTCTTATAAGAATGGTCCCACTCTTTACTAAGGGTTACGAAAAACTTAAACCTATCTAATTAAATATTAACAAGGGGTGGGACTAATTTTTAGCGGCGTAAGTGCTTGATCCTCTTAAGACCAAGAGTCTGGAATATTTATTTCTTGAGATAGTATTTGATACGGTGGCAAAAGTATAGAGTAAAATATAAGATCTTCAACGAAGCTGAAAGGTAATTAAGGCAGTTTTTGAACTGGAAACATAACGATAATATTACTTAGTAAAGTTTAAACGCGCAACTTTGTTACCAAGCAATATTTATAAAGGGGAAATTGAAGGTAAGGTTAGGTCGGGCTCGCATTCCGTAATAGCCATTGGGAAAAATAAGTTAGACAATATTTGAATTTTCAGTAAAGACCAAAAAAGTAGCTTTAAACTGTCAGTATGCGTACTATAATAATATGAATTTGGCAATTTCTAAGCTCATTTGCTACCAAACCATTTTTCGAAAAAATATCTAACAGTATTGAAAAATCAAAATTTTATATACAGACCGCCATTATATTATCAGACTCCTTAAAACATGGCAAAGATAAAATTGTATTAAATATTCATTATCCATTGTATAAAACTTGTGTCTGTCTGTATTCAACGTCAAATTCGTGACACTTACAGTACCAGAATTAGCACAACGTAATTCCATTGATTTCTGAAATGTACCTGTTTTAAATAGATATATTCCCTCTTACTTATAAACGTTATTCAAAATTTTGAACAACTGCTGAGAGGCTAATTACAAAAACATTACCTATAAACCCTTTAGCGTTTAGTAGCCACTAAGTGATGTTCAAATAGCTGTCAAATTTAAACAACACCGGGACCTTGTTTAAGCGTTGCTGAGAGGTACAACGCGGGTTTTACTTAAATCAGTAGAGTACGTAGTATGATGTCATTATGCAGGTACAGTCAGGCACTGACGATGTCTATTGAATACAAAAATCGACATATTTGTGCAGTACAATTGCCAAGTGATTATACTTACCAGTTCATTACAATAATAATATGTACATACATATAATAACGATGTCGAATATCGAAAGGTTATTATTATTTTATATTAACAGGTTCTTGATTAGAACATAATTGATTACAATAGACGTTGTACAGGTACTTTCACTGCAATATTTGAATTCGTTTGATGACATGACACCTAAAATACTTATATTGGGGTTTTCCAAATTCTCAGTAGCAGCCCGGAGTCTGGTGATGTGCCCGGTAACGGCAATAGGCTCGCCCCTATTACGTGGGACCAAAAAAAAAAAAATTATGGCGAACTGTGGATGTAATATTACACCTCTGCATACCCCTTCGCGGATACAGGCGTGAGTCTATAAAATAAATCGTTTTATATTTTTCGCTCGATGGCTAGTGGTTTACTGCAGCACTTAGATGCTAGCGATACTCAGATATTTCTCGCACTTTTTTAAAAGGAGAATGCAGCAGTTATTTTATATTGTTACTAAATAAATCCGCGGTTACACTCGCGTTATTTAGGGCTAATGCTCAACACCCATGGTTCATACGTAATGATACATATCAGGTAGCTTTCCTCGACAAATGGACTATCCAAGATCAAAAAATATATTCATTCGGACCAGTAATTCCGGCGATAAGCGCATTCAATAAAACAAACAAATTCTTCAGCTTTGTTATATTAAGTATAGATTTGATGAGTATGTGGTTCTACCTCACGCTGTTAATATTGTGTGACCTTATCACTCTTGTTTTTCCTGTTTGCTATGTTGATTCAGAAGTACCATCACGTGGCGTTTCATTATTAGTAAAGCCTTTTCAGTGTTCTTCTTAGCTGAATACAACAAGTTTTTCCAGTTCAGACTTAGAGTTCAAACTATGGTTTGAACTCTACTTATGGTTTGTAGCTTCATAAAACATTTTTGTTCGTCTGTTTGTTTCAGTACCGGAAAGCAACTATAGAAATGGGTTCGTAACTTATACCAGGTGTTCTTAATATTGTAACTATTACATTTGTGTGTCTTAGTGTTATATCCTATCCATTTTTACCAGTATAAAACCACAATAGCTATAAACAATAGATAGAAACATTGCACTAAAAATCTCTAGAATCTTTTTGATGATTTACAATCTATTGTGCTGACGGTCCATTTAAAAAGTAAATTATAAACGTCCAACTCAGCATTATCGACTTTTTCAATATTCGATCCATATATGGATTTTGAGATTCGAGATTCGTGTTTGACATATTTTGTATGGAGCTTATGTCAAAAACGAATCTAAAATCTACAGATCTATCTGTAGATTGAATATTGAATTCACCCATGGGACGATATGGGGTCATGACATTCCGTATTCTTAATCCGTCACCACACGGACATTTCATATATAAAGTAAAAAAAATCTGGCAATACATTTTATTAATAGATAAGTCTACGAATGAAATCGTGTCCAACAAGCTTGTGGTTTAGTTTAAATTGAGGCGAAATTGTTTGAATCAATTATTTCACTTTGTTCAAACTAAAGGCGCCCTCAGTGAACCAGTCTACAGGCAATATTCAAAGTCGGAGGAAAACTAAAGAACACTTAATAAATTCCAACTGTTCTGTAAGTTTTGAGTTTAGCTTTACAATAAAATTATCGAGTATTTAGTAAGCTTTGGTAGAAGGATCGAGACTGCCCTGTACCGGTATTTCAAAATATTTACTTGAATTTCGTGTAATTTATTTTATAAGCGACGCGACGCAATCTTTTTTGCCATTATGTATTAAATAACTTGTCCTGACTGACACATCTACGCAGAATCTAAAGTACTAAAACTAGTAACACGTTTGGACAGTTGATTCCCTATCTGATGTAAGATCTCACTAGAAAGAATTTTAAATGTTCCATACCTAAGGATTACCCGCTCCTAATTAAATATACATTAAGAGTTTTTTAGAAATTCCGTGGTAATTTCGGGCAGTCTCTTCTTAATGCCCCTGGTCCTCAAAGAACAAACATCCCAAATAACAGCTCAAGTACGCTCAATAGTTTTGGCTGTAGGTACTGTCAGTCAGTCAGTAATAAGCTTGCTGTAAAAGCTGGTATAATTCTTTGAGGGTTAATATATAGGCTAGGATTACCCTTCGCTAAGTGAGCCAAATATCACGCGAAGCCTCGTTTCAACTTTGTTACCCGACTTTTATAGAATATATACAATGACAATGTGTGAAATGTAACGACAATACTCAGATTGCAAATCTATTGATTAAGGGTCGACGCCATTTTAGTATCCGTTAGTCTCGGCAATTCAAAATTGCATTCTTTCATCATCTTACCCGAAAGACGTCTACTGCTAAACATAGGCTTTCCCCCGCAGGTTTCTCCAAACAGCCCATAATTTTATTGAGCCATCTACTTTCATTGTGTACAAATAAGTATGAAATAAAGATAAGAAATTACATTCGAAACCAGTCAATCTAAATTGTGTATTGTCCCAAGTACTAATTCTTTTGTTCAGTATCATATTAGACTAGTTACTTAAAGTTTAGTTATAAGTATGAAAATTATAATAGGCTTATTTATGCACTGCAACGACTTAGTGGATTCAAACCCGTACCGGGTTCGAATCCATGGAACGCACTTAATGACTTTTCGGAGTTATGTGCGTATTAAATTGTTAATTATCGCTTGCTAAACGGTGAAGGAAAATATCGTGAGGAAACCTGCATGTCTGCGAATTCTCCATAATGTTTTCGAAAGACATGTGAAATCTGCCAACCTGCACTTGGCCAGCTTGGTGGCCTATGGCCTTACCGTTCTCATAGTGAGAAGAGGCTCGTGGCCAGCAGGGGGACAGTTTATATATAGGGCTGACGATGATGAATCAAGGAGTATAATTGGTATTAAAGTCAACGGATTTCAGATTCTGATGCTACATAATGTGAGGACTATATGAACCTACTAATAGACCAGTAATTCGTAACCTCAATGATGCATTTACCAGTATCAGAGATACCTAAAAGCAAGTGGCACAAAAGAAATACCGGTCCACATATCCATCGTTTGCGGCAATTCAGGTCCAAAATTTCATAACATGAGATATAAACGCTCGTTATATTCCAAAGAACATCTATTTATTTTCAGATAAAGGTCAGTCATCTAGTATCTTCGTTAGCAATCGAACCGAACCAGGGTCGCGAATAATGTGTGCTAGACTACTAGAAAAGTTACCGCCAAACTTACGCGGTTACGCCTGACCGAAGTTACGCTGTACGCTATAACCACGGTAATAATATCTAACAGTATTGTAACTCCATACAAACGCACGAAACTCGAGTTATACCTACGCACCTCGAGCAAAGTACACATTAGACTGTACCTAAAGTACACAGAGCCGCGATCTCTGGTCTCAGGGCTGTAGGTATATAACTCACGAAGACGGCCGAGTTACAATTTACAATACTGTTAGATTATATTACCGTGCTATAACGCGCAGTAATTTCGGTAAAGAGTGTCCTTAGTAATTCAAATAGCATTGCGGGCGTAATCATGCCGAACTTCGGTCGCGTAAGTTCGGCATAGTGTGTTTAGACACTAACGTTACATTTTATATTATTGTTAAATTGTGGTCTTTTTCTGTGGAGAATTTTGATGAATTATGCTTGTTTTAAATGCTGTTTATTTATTTGTAAAGAATTTACATAAAAATCACTTATGTGTGCAGCATTAATAAAAATATAATATTTGATTTTTTGAGTGAAAATAAATATTTTGTATAATACCTTTTTTTTACTTTTTTATTTTCGGACTAACTTTGTTAGCATGCTAGGATTTTGATTATTTTTTAATGTTATTGGTCGGGCTTATTTTTCACACAGCTCTAATAAATAATGTTTAAATTAGTAGCCTTAGTAACTGAAACGGACATACCGACAGAAACTGGTCTTTCTGAAGGACCCTCATAATCTGGCCAACCGTTTCGGCGATTAGCCAACAGATAGACAGACTGATCACGGCGATAAGGTTGTTTATTGCTTGTATGGGTCTGGCACAGTAAAACGAACGTGTTGACACATTGACAGTTTATTTGCTACTAAAAAATTATAAAGGACAGTTGACTGTACCACTATAGGTTAAACATAAGTAAGTACATATATGTAGGTATCACACAACTAGGCATCACTGCCGTCGCTATACGCTTAAAAATTCCGCCCACCAAAGGATCTATCCTTTAAGACTACTACAACAAAAAATAACAATAACAAAGTTAGTTAAATAATGCGTAAAGCACTAGCTGGCAAATGTAAACAAAAAAGTCAACGTCGCGTCGCATCATAATAACAAGCATACTTAATAGAAACGATAAGGTAGGTACCATTAGGTCTACATAACTGGTAAGTATACATAACATATCTGTAAGTTTAATAACACGATACCTACACACATGAATACAGATAGATAGGGAAATACTGTCCGCGACAGATCAAGTTGTCACCGCCAAAGAAAAATAATCCGTAATACAACCATGTAGGACGCAATGTCCAACTTAATGTGTTGCCGCGTGTCCAATATAAAAATAGGTAAGCATTCAGATTGCATTCATTCACAAAATCACAACTCCTAACCGCCCACCGTGCAATAATATGTAAGTAATTAGTTAAGTGCCTATGTATAGATAGGCTATTATGAAACTAGGAATGCTCACTCACTACATAAAACATGAAAAAGGTAAGTAATAATTAACATACATTAAACATAATTTAGGTAGGTACCTACATTATTTGAAATGAATTCTGTAATTCAAGTATATATCACTAGTTGACTCAAGTAGGTAAACATAATATTTATAAATTACGATTGAATTATACGGAGTGTCTGTATTGTGGCACAGCCGCTCCATACAATTGGTGACACTTTATTATCAAGAAGTTTTATCGCATGCGCGATGCTTAACACAAAATTAATAGGTAAATAGTGATGGCGCTCACGCTATGGAACCGGGTTCGAATCCCGGCTAAACTTATCTATACACATTTTTATTCAAAAGTATACAGTTGAAACAGTTTTAAGAAATAAGTACACAGTTTATACAATGAAATGAAAATTAACCTTGTTTAGGCAATACACACACTTTACTCACGGGTCGTTTATATACACCGTTTTTACATTTAATTGTTACAACACGAGTAATGCAATCGGGGCCCGCACGCTTTTGAAATAATTTGGCTAATATCCATTTACTAATATCTATTATCTTCCTTTTATGTCATCGATTTCTGGTTCAGAAGCCTTTATATTCCATTTATATCTTAGGTTCAAGTTTACGAGATATTCTTTGTACCACCTGTTCCAAAAATCGTTGACCATTTTTGTGTTAGCCACCATCTATCTAAACTAGAAATATTACAATTTGAATAATTTTCATCACTTAAATTCAAATTCATCAGAGGTTCACCGATCAGGAAGTGACCGAGTGTTAGTGGAATCGAAGTCATTGGGGTCATCACTTAGTACAGTTATCGACGTCCCCAGGGAATTAACCCGTAACCACAAAACTCAAATTTTACAGGAAAAATGATTTAGTGTTTTTGGGGTATATCTCTTCAACAAAATGTAACTATGACAAAATTGTAATATGAGGGAAAAGCTAATTTTTACCCGACAAGTTTACAGTTTTTAGTGTAACTATTAAAATGCACATAATTAGTTATTCACCAAAATACATATTACCGAAAATGGTTTCATACAATTTTGGTGTATTGATATTTTACGATCCCGACTTATTAATATTCTTCCAGTTTTGTTTACTTACCGAATTATTCTTGTAAATTTCTTGAAAATCATGGGCATAATATTGCTTTACTGGATTATTAAACGTTGTTTTTTATTACAGGCGAGAGATTGTAATGTTCAGTTACCGACTTGTTATGGTTAATTTTAAATAACCATAAATGGGTAACGTAGTGTAACCCGTATATTATAGAAAAAATTGTTAGTAATATTATCGTAATCATTGAAAACCGATTATGTAAAATAAATTTGTCTTCGCTATCTTCGAGGTAATAATTAAAGAAAGCTTAAAAAATGTATGAAAATTGTAACTTTTATTGGAAACCAAGTTTTCAAAGAGATCACAAATTACAATCAGTAAAAATATAAAAAATAGCCAAGTTAAAACATTAATAACTAATAGGTATTATCATTTGCATCATCATTATCATCGCGATCATCACTTATTTCTGCAGAAATTAAAGATTCATAAAATGCGTGGTAATACCGCGGACTCACCTCACTATTGCACAAGGACAGTAAATCTGTATGCAAAACCTGTGCCAATACGTCGTTTGGTTTGGAATGAACTTCAAATATTTAATTCAGAATATGCATCATCATAATCATATTTAAAGAAAACTTTGTCCTGTTGGGATGATTATACATGAATTTCCATTACATCAGACCAGCGTATCATTTTTCCATCTATGTCGCGACGCCAACTCAAAGGATTTACCAATTGTTTAATGTCTAAAATATCTGTTTGCTCCAATTCTTACAAAGTATATTTTTCTCCCGAGACTTTGGAGTTTAGAATTATTATACATTTAATCAGGTGTGTAAATAGAGTTATTTCTCATGTTCCTTTCAATACAGGCATGCATTGAGTCGCCCTCGTTTTGGCTATGTCTAGTGTCAAAAATTTTTAGATTGGATTATAAATTTAAATATAACGGAACCACGACAGCAAATTGGACTGCTAGTAACCTACAGGTAGCTGTGGTTGAATTTTCACGCCTTTTTTGAAGTAACATAACATGTTTAATGGCTTAACAATCAATCAACAAAGAAATATCGCATTTCAGTTTGGCAATAGGCTCGCCTATTGCCAAACTGAAATGCGTCCCTCTGGGACCGTCGTTATCTCACCATGAGACTAACGCAAACTCGGAGGGCAGAGTAATAGCTTTCAAACGTCACCTTCATCTTGTGATATAAACAAAAAATGTATTACAAGAAGAAAAGAAAGCTTACAAACCGCAGGGCAGCTTTGTGGCGAGCTGAATGTGTGTGGCGACACTGCGGTCCCGAATGCTTCAGAGGGTTGGTCAGGGTCTCGTCTCCGGCTTGCATTTGTTGGCTCGTTTTAGTGGATTTCGAAGAGCGCACGCAGGACTCTCAACTCTGGCTTGCCTTGGTCGGCCGGCCTGAGAGAAGCCGCAAGAGCTATAAGCTCGGGGGTGGAAGTGTCATAGTCAAGAGCTTAACTACGGGGAAACGCGCTCCGGGTCTCCGTTACCACAAGACCCGCGATGGTGAAACCAGTGCCGCACCGCTCGACACCCTTAGCCACTCGCACCGGTGTTGCCCTCTGGCTGCCTCTATGGCTATGTTTAGAGAGGGCCCATCCAGTGAGTTGGCGAGTCACCACCTGCCACCGGTCGGATGCTATAGGAGTATCACTGGCAGGTGCCGTTTGTTATCCATAGTAACATTATTTTCAGTCCATTAAACATCCAACCACATAACCCATTGAAATTAGGCTCCACATCATCACAATAGTCCTACATGTTCTGCGGCTAGTCCGTAGCTGTACTCAGTAGTGCAGCTGTGTTGGCTCCGCGGTATGTGTCCCATCGCATTTTAGATTAAAAATCTCTACGGGCCTCTGCACGTTGGATCCATATCCCCGTGTAAGCCTCCCAAAGGACCGGTTATTCATCTGACAAGAAAGTTAGAAGAATAACCGTGATAAGAGAGAAACATAATAGGAGAGTAACTGCCCTATGTAAAACTCAACTAATGGACAAGCACCTAAAAAAGGCATTGAACACTTACGCAATTCCTATTTTAACATATTCTTTTGGTTTAATAAAATGGACGAAAACTGATATACAGCAAATAGAGAGAATTACTCGTACTACACTCACCAAACATAATAATCTGACCCTAAATCTGCTAAAGAGAGGCTATCCATCAAACGCCAAAACGGAGGGAGAGGCCTGATAGACATCCACGAACTTTGGCAAAAACAAATAAGAAGTTTAAAAACCTTTTTCCACGCAACGTCTAATACGAGTGAAATTCACAACGCCATAGTTACAAATGATATCAACTACTCACCACTTAACTTGCACGATCAAACAGAGACACAACACACTAACATCCATGATACACAAAAGAAAAAACTAGAAGATTGGAAAAAGAAAGTGCTTCATGGCCGGCACTCTCATGATTTAGAGCAAGATTTACATAGATACAATAGCATCAAATAAATGGCTTAGGATAGGCAATTTATTTCCTGAAACAGAAGGCTTTATTATTGCAATTCAAGATCAGATTATAAACACAAAAAACTACAGAAAGTATATAATTAAAGATCCCAAAATCACTAATGACAAATGTCGTAAATGCCATAACCAATCAGAAACCATACAACACATAACTCGAGCATGCATACAACTCACACAGACAGATTACACTCAAAGACACAACCAGGTAGCAAACATCATACATCAACAACTAGCACTGAAACATAAACTCATACAAGACACAAAAACTCCTTATTATTACAATTATTGTGTGCGCAATAATCTGTCGCAGTTTATTTCCGTGTTTAGAAAGAGATGCACTGACTATCACCGACGCCGTATATTAGTATTAAGGTCATCGCTCATTAGAGCCACCCGGCATCCACTCCGCACCGCCTCGCCTCGTGCGGTTGGTATTCTTTATATGGATTTGTATGGGTATGCGCTCACTACATCAACTCCGTAGCGTCACCGGATCGCCTCTGTCGTAAGCCGTCCACGCGCGGGCGGCGGGTGGTCCACCCGCCGTCCGCGCGTGGACGGCTCGGTGGCAACTCGCTGCTCGCATGCTTGCCGCGCGTTGACGGCTCGTCGCCAACGCGCGGGTCCGAAGCGGACCGCGCGCTGCCCGCGAATGATTCACGTGCGAGTGTTACCAGATACACGGTAAATACCGTAGATGCACAGTAATTTTGAGCAAGACACACACGACAAGCAAATCGGTGGCACATGTATTTTATGACTTTTATCGACGTAATGATTATGTCTACAACTCTACATGCGATAAAATAAAAAAATCACCACTTTTCAGTAATTAAAATAATTTTATCAATGTTTAAGTGACGCGAAATTTTTGCCGACGGCGCGCGGCGTAAACATTTTTGGGGTAAAAAAGTAGTTTTCTTTACAAATTTACCCTTTCACTTAAAGAAGAAATGTTGTTAAGTACTTTGTTTGATAGTTTTGTTTATTATTGTCAATTATATGTAAACTTATGTTGATAAGTTTACCTAATTCAGCAAAAATATTGTTTTATTGAAGGAAGTACGAGTTACGTAAACAAAACATATTCAAAATTTCTTGGTATGTCTTCAATAAATATACTTACTCTTTGCTTAAAATTTAATACATACACCTAGACATATTATTAATTTATCATTTAATAAGTTATTAACCCAAAATAACATAAACGGCTATCATTAACTTCGCGCGCCG
The DNA here is from genome assembly GCA_944739405.2 of Euclidia mi. Taxonomy (NCBI): domain Eukaryota; kingdom Metazoa; phylum Arthropoda; class Insecta; order Lepidoptera; family Erebidae; genus Euclidia; species Euclidia mi. Next base: position 23,555,705 of record OX123188.2, read on the forward strand.
TAACGCGTATCGCACGGGAACAATTGACGTTTTGTGTAATGGTTTATTTAATCTTAAATAATCTAAATAAACCATTACATTACTGTTGCCATATTTTTTTACTAGGAAATGTATTGAGATAAGAAGTTAAACAAAGAACAAGGCAAGTCACCGTAGAGTAAACAGCTACAAAACTAAAAACACCGTAATTGCTCACTCTAGAAAGTTGCGTATATTATTATAGCAAAAAAGAGGCAAAAGTCACTTAAGTTCATTTGGGCGAGGTCAAAAACATAAACAAATAGAAGGCTAATCGACAATTATTGCGGGAAAAGACTAACATAATACATATCCACAGTAGGTATACTTATTAATTGTCGCGAGGTAATAAATGTATTTGTATTATTTGTATGTTACTTTAAAGTCACAGCCAATCTCTCTTCGGGTGTGATCGCTTCTCTGAACTTTGTGTTTTTCTTAATTATCGAGTCTTCAATATGAGACAGGATGTTATAAAACACATTGCGGCATATGATAGTACGAATATATTTTCTTCGTCGGTTAACAAATGCCTACGAACGGTCCAATATTCGCCCTCTTTTTTTCTCTGCTTAAACATTTCGTGCACCCAATAATCTTTCTTTTTTTTGTTGCGTCTTTTATTTACTTCCTCATCAAGCGCGACAGCTATGAGTGCCAATTCAACGCTTGTAAAATTTGGCATTACGAAACACACGTGTAGACTTAGTGCCAATTGTTAACAGACTATTCGAAAATTCGTGGACCAAGCGACGTCCACTCGTTGACCGCGCGGCGTTCACTCGTTGACGGCGCGCGGTCCGCTGGTTGACCGCGCGGCGTTCACTCCTTGCCGGCGCGCGGTCCGCTGGTTGACCGCGCGACGTCCACTCGTGGACGCCGTGCGGAGTGGGTGCCGGGTGGCACTAATGAGCGTTGACCTTTAGTGTGCGTGATGTGAATTACATGTAGAAACGCGTTCTTGAACCGCCGAGCGCGAGCAAGTTACCGCCAATATGTATAGTAGGTATAAATTTATGTCCCGGATGATAACTGTAATAATGAATTACCGAAAATGTTTACCACAAAATTTAAGATCGTAAACCTTTAATGGTGTTAACCAGCAATTTTGCTGAAATATTTTCCAGTACTATTACCGAAATGTAGCCTCAAAACTTCATTTGTAAAAATGTATTACGGTATTTTTCTAGTAAATAAAAAAATTAAAATTTCCAAAGAATAAAAGTGTTATAAGGAAAAGCAACGAAAATTAAAGCAGAAAAAAAATGAAAAAAATTGCATAGGTGTATCCCGACCCCTAGATACCGTAAATGGTAACACAATAAAAAGTAAGTATTTGTATAATACAGGTTTATTCCTTGGGGGCGTCGTTATGGGCCGCGAATTTAGACATGCTTCGACTTGAGCTAGCACTGTGGTTAGCTCCTCATAAGTAAGGGTAGCATCTCCAATGACTTTCCTAAGATGTGTCTTGGTACTACGTACACCAGACACACAGTACACAGACCGCCAAAATTGGGTGCATGAGGGGGTATGAAATGCCATGTAGTATTCTCTAGGACTAACAACTCTGCTATCTCTCCAGGAATAGAAGACTTGGCGTTGTTGAACATGTCTCTTAATTGTTTATCTGCACCCACGAAATTTGTACCGTTGTCACTGTAAACATCGTGACAATTACCTCTTCTAGACATAAAGCGCCGGAATGCGGCAATGAATGCCTTAGCAGTCAGGTCAGTGACGGCTTCCAGATGTATGGCACGGGTTACCATACAGATAAATAATCATATATATCCCTTGTACGCTTTAGCTCCTCTGCCTGTCGAGAAACGAATATTGATGGGACCTGCGTAGTCTACACCAGCTGATTTAAAAGCTCGGTCGGCTTTCACTCTCACGTCAGGTAACTGACCCATCAGTTGCGTGGTATTCTTCTTAGAATACCTAATACAGGTAACACACTTACGATATATTTTCTTCGTTAAGTCTTTAGCTCGTAAGATCCAGTATTTTGACCTCAAATAATTAAGCATCACTAGAGGACCACCATGCATTGTCATAATATGTGCATCTTTCATTATCAATCTACTAAGATGATTCTTAATAGGTAAAATTATTTGGTGCTGTGTATCGTATGCAATTTGAGACTTTTGAATACGGCCGCTTACTCTTAGTATTCCATTGTTATCTAGAATGGGATACAGGTTGCGAATCTTGCTTCTTTTTAAAACGTAACCTTAAGTAAGCTTTATATTATCCTCATTAAATTGAATAGATTGCACTTGTTTAATACAGATGTTTAAAGATTCTGTTAATTCCTTAGGTTTAATAAATTTAGAAAAAGGTTCACGTTTGGCTTTAGGTAATTTAAAATTAAGAAAACGTCTACAATACGAGATTACTCTTAACATCTTTGATAAACTAGAATATTTTGTCCAAATTAATTCTTCTTCAGTGTTATGTATAGCAGTTAAAGATCTCACACGTTCTTCCTCTCACGTATCTTCGATATTAGGAACACTAATACTCATATTTAGGTAAGACAGCCAAACTGGGCCCGTCCACCATAGTGAATGGTTCAATAATTCTGAACTTTGTAAGCCCCGTGATGCACAGTCGGCTGGGTTCATATCTGTAGATACATGTCCCCATTGCTCAAAATCCACAGTGTTTAATATGTCTGAAACCCGGTTACTCACAAGGGTGCTCCGCCTGCTTGGTCCTTTAACCAAGCTAGTACAATGGTGGAGTCTGTCCACGCAAATAACTTGTCTTTAGGTACACACTGCACTTGAGATGTTTTTAATATTAGTTTAGCTGCTAATGCCGCACCGCAGAGTTCCAATCGGGGGATTGAGATTTTTTTCTCGATTGGAGCCACCTTTGTTATGGAAGTTATTAGATTAACATACACTCGTTCACCATCTGTGACTCGCATATACACTGCTGCTCCATATGCGACTTGAGATGCATCTGCAAAGACGTGTAACTCAATACTTGACGCGTTACTGTAGTGTAGCCATCGTGGTATGCTTAGGCCTTTGATGTGTGCTAAATTTTCACGATATCGGTTCCATTCTTCAAGCAAAACACCGTTAATAGTCTCATCCCATTCTAGTCCTGTCTTCCACAATTTCTGCATGATCATCATTGCGACTACAACCACGGGAGCTATCCAACCCAAAGGATCATACAGCTTGACTATTTCGGTAACTATGTGTCTTTTAGTTACAGGTTGTTTAGGCTCCGGCAAGTTGACCGGGTATTCGAAACTATCGGTTTCTCGATTCCAGCTTAACCCTAATACTTTAACCACTCTATTGACGTTTAAAGGCAATTCATGGTTATCACACTTATTTTCTCCAATGTACTGTAAAACAGCTTCATTGCTACTACTCTAATTTTGTAGCTGAAATCCCCCAGAGTTCATTAAATTGTTTATCTTGTTATAAATATTCACAGCTTCTTTCTCTGTCTCACAAAAAGATAACAAATCATCCATGAAATAATCAGTATGTGTTATTTGTGCAGCAATAGGATAATTCGACTTCTCCTCATTGGCAAGCGTCTTTAAACATTTCACTGCAAGGTACGGTGCACAAGCTGTACCGAACGTTAATTTTAACAGTTTTTAGTGTTTAATAGGCTCGTTGGGTGATCTCCACAATAATCTCTGATAGTCTGTATCTTCATCTGCGACACGAACTATTCTGTACATTTTAATAATATCTGCCGTAATACAGATTCTGTGAGCCATCCACCTCATTAATATATGACGTAACTCTTGCTGCAGTGGAGGCCCAACACACAAGTTATCATTTACAGAAAAGTTATTCGAACCCTTGCAAGAAGCGTCGAAGACCACACGAAGCTTTGTGGTTGACTTGTCCTCCCGAACCACGTCGTGATGAGGAAAGTAGACAGCTGTAGGCTTGTCAATTTCTGATGAATCAACCTCAACCATGTGATTTAATCTAATGTATTCATCCATTACTTTATGGTATTCTTCTTGAAGTAAAATATCTATTTTACCTCGTGTTGTGAATCCTGGATCTGCCAACTCCAGTTCTTCAAGTTGTAACCAATCAGGAAATCTAAGATTACTGGTAGGTAACAGTGCTGTTAGTGAACGCAGTACATACGCATTTACTCTAATTGACTCATTGGGATGGTGGCGTGATTTCACGCAGGGTGAAACCATGTGTTTGATTCTCGTTTGTCCCTCTCCCACACTGGACACCCAACCACTCACAGATTGACGGGTAAGATTTAGTAACTGAACAGTTGCCTCGGATACAAATGACGCTTGTGACCCTTGGTCTAGCAAGGCCCTAATGATATGTTTACAACCATTCTTACTATTAACTAACACTTTAGCAGTAGCTAATAACACAGAATTCATTTGAATTTGCTCACATGAAAAATTAGACCCAATCTGCGCATCATTAGACAAAGGAATGGACTTACCAACCGACGTCTCACGAACGGTACCTGTAGCCGCGTTTGTCCCCTCGTTAGACTTCTCGGCGCTTCGCTCTCTCTCGAAGTGTAGAAGGGAGTAGAGCTGATGTCCACATCGTTTGCAGCACGCTGACTGTCGACATTTATTTACCGAATGCGATGGCGCGATTTAGTTGAAACAGAGCTTATTATTCTGTACACTCTCCTGTCTTTCTTTCGTAGACATATCGCGAATGTTTTGCAATGGTATATGTAATGCTCGTTTTCACATAGTATAAATTTGACGTCGCGCCCCTTTCCATCCTTGATAACATTCGCATGAAAAGCCTTAAATTTAGCTGCCGGTTTCAGTTGCGACGTCTTTGTCTTGTTACTCTCGATCATCTCTAAAGCTCTGAACCTAGATTCCAGAAAATTCCTCAAATCTTGCTAAGTAGGAAGATCGCCTTTGTTTGCACTCAGTTGTAGTTACCATAGTCTCAATGATTCTGGATCCAGCTCAGATACGATGAGATAGTTTACAATCAAGTCCCATTCATCGGTCTCCACGTCTAAGTTCCTTAACGTCTTTAAACACGTTGAAGTTGTGTCCACTAGATGTCTTATACAACTCGCCGACTCAGTATGTACAGATTTTTGTTTAAAAAGAACTCTCAAAATAGCGTTGCAATTATATATCTTGTTATTATAGCGTAAAATCAACTCGTTCCAAGCGTCGGCGTAGTTTGCATCCGTCGTAGTGTAATTGCGTAGTATCACTTCTGGTTCTCCTGTAAGATTACTTTTTAAGTAATGCAGCTTCTGTACAGGTGACAGTTTCGTATTTAATGGATGAGAGAAGTAAAAAGGTCATAAAATGTCTGCCACTCCTCATATTTCCCGCTAAATGTGGGTATTTTAATGCGTGGTAATTTAATTTCGTTACGAGTACTGTCCGAGGAGGAGTAAGATGACTTTTAACCTTAATTTGTACCAGACATTGAAGCTTGTCGTGCTGCATCCAGAAACGATTGAAGAGCCTCTTTCATAGCTGACTTATATGGCACATACTACTCTTGAAACACCTCGTATGTCTTTTCCTTAAAGTACGGATTTATCCTTTGCTCGACGCTGGTAATTTTCAAAATAATACTTTTGTGTCCGTCTTTAAAGCTAGTCCAAAGTTTTTCAAGTATTTCCAACCTCGTTTCCTAATAAGGTTTTTTAATCCTATCTTTCGGAGTCTTTTTGTAGTTTTTCTCTGCATTCTTTAAACTGTCTAATAACTCAACTTAATAAACCAGAAGATCTTCCATCGAAATATTTGTAAGATTAGCTTCACACACTATGAAACTCGATATAACACGTTTATTCTTCGTAAAAATGTAATGTTCACGAGTAGCGGGTATGTTGCACGTTGTTAACTAGTACTTATTTGTATTTTACTCGTAATTCGAGCCACGCACTGAATATTATAAGCACTTAGTTATGTTCTTGATTTTATAACAGTTTAATAAAATCACAGTTCTATCCACTAATATTGCAATAAAGACCTCTAGGTATAGGATCCTTATCGCAGTCTTTTGTTCGTCACCACGCGCTCGTCCGTCGCATGTAAGCTACAACATCCGGCTCGAAGGACCATATGATCACGGCGATAAGGTTGTTTATTGCTTGTATGGGTTTGGCACAGTAAAACGAACGTGTTGACACATTGACAGTTTATTTGCTACTAAAAAATTTTAAAGGTCAGTGGACTGTAACACTATAGGTTAAACATAAGTAAGTACATATATGTAGGTATCAGACAACTAGGTATCGCTGCCGTCGCTATACGCTTAAACACAGACAAAACAAAATATTTTATTTTTTGTTTCACCTAACTAACCTATTCACTTTCCCAGATACTCAGAGAGAAGCTTATTATTTTGGTATTACAAACAAATAATGCGTTCTTTTCATTTAATGTAGACGACTACTTACAGCTCGTTCAAACAAAAATAAAGTTGTGAGTAAAATAAATAATTATAACGTAATCTTCTTTTCGAAGAATCGTTTGAAAATTAATTTAATAGCCTTACTTGCTAAAATTCCACGAAAAGAAAGCTAATTTAATCTGTACGTTAAGATGCCGGTAATTTGTACGAAACTCAGTCCGGAACAATTAAAACTATTTTCAAAACGAAAAGGTCATAGATATTCCCATTAAGTACATTGTTATATTTTTATAATTATGGCCCCTAATTTGATTAAAATATTTAGGTTCCGCGGAAATCCCTAGCGTAAAAAAATATTCTAGTTTAGGGTACCGTAGTTAATGAAGGAACTCGATTTTCAACCTTTATATGTTATTTCTTTATTTGTTTTTATATGATATTAAAGTTGGTAACATTACGCATTCTGATCACGCCTACAAAACAGTTCCCTAACATTTCTCCAAAGTTTATTTTGGGTAACGATATACGTAAGAGCGAAAGTATTGTTTTTGCTCGTCTATTTATAAAGATCTAACATACATTACGTGTCAAACTAAGTTACCCGTGTGATGACTAATAAAGAGTATAGATAGTTCAACTCAGTTGTGCGCGCGGCACTATGTGTGGGTAAACCTTGTACATATACAGTGACTTTGTGTGCGTGACAAGAGGTACAGTCGGGTACAAATACAAATACAGTTATTTACGGGTTATATACGGGTGTTTCATTATTTCCGTCACATTTTGGTCGACATTATGAGCAATATATTTTTTTTAAATTCACCACGCATTTTCTATAGGGTTTAGTTCAGGATGATATGGTGGCAATCGCAGACCTTTTATGCCATATGGCTTAAGTATGTCGTCAATCTTGTAACAGATATATTTTCCTTCAGCCAAGGTATCAGAGAGAACAATTACTAATAGTAATTGTTCTCTCTGATACCCCACTGCCATTGCTGTTCTTTTCCGTACGCTATTTAAATGTTCACTTAATTTTGATATTAAAAATGGACTTGCACTGCAAACTGGATACTAGTTCCAATATATCTCTCGCATTCATTTTCAGAAATTCTTATACCTTAGCAATGATTTTTCGAGTCTAAAACAATAATACGTAAACGTCAACAAGGATAATTTTTTTCGTATATAGAATCATAGTAAATATTAATTACATCTAAATTTAAAATAAAAACATATTTTCCTGACTCCTTAAACATTTTCTCCGTGAAGAACTAGAGATTTTCGTAAACTACTGTACCCGTAAGAAAAAGCGATAAGAACACGTCTTACTCGGACGACGACTGCCGCGTCACTGCCACACGAATGAAAGTTGTATATTTACAAGCCCACGCACACATAGGGCCGCGCGCACAACTGAGTTGAACTATCTGTACAGTGATACTACTCAATTTCATTCTGTGGCTATCGTAAGAGGCAAGCATAAAAATAGTAGCATACATGAAATTACAAGTAAAGTTACAGCTGATTAGACACTAATTATTAACTAGTAAAACTCGCTTAAATTTAACTTATTTTCTAGTATCAAAATGAATTTTACATGAGACTTCCTAGGGTTGCAAATGTGAGGAACTACGAAACCCGATATTGTGCGTCACTCAAGTTACACTTAACTAGTTTTATTTTATTTTATTTTTAGGGTAGCTGGCTAGCTAGCTTTTTGCATAAATGCCTGCGCTATTAAACTTGAATTTTTGCTCAAATAATGTTGTACTGTACATTTAATTGGAGGGCTTGTAAAAATGTTTTGCTAACATAAACTTCTTGTTTTACCGAGGTGGAAGTTTAAGTGAAAACAGTAAACTTGAACTTCAGGGGACAGTGGCACAGTGGTATCTTAAGAATCTATCGGGACCCGAGATTAAGCAAATGTTAACGTGATGAACGTGATTTGTAGATGTTTCTGGCCTCATGTCGCTTCCTGCTGTCACAAAGATCTATGATACTCGTTATGTGGAGTCAGTTGCCTCAAATATCCTGAAATTAAATTTGCCTAAGAATATGCTCATCTTGTTTTAATGGCGTCAGACGGTAGACGGTAGTCAATCTGTGAAAATGTCAAAGACCAAAGACGTCTCCAGATCTGACGAATGCGCCGCTCACGTGTCTTTAAAAGTACCTGTGATAACGCGTACAAAATTAAGAGTATACTTGATTTTTAAATCAAAGCTATAATTAGTATTATAGCTTAGCATAATTACTATGCTTGTAGGTGAAATCCATCTTAATTTGATAATAAACTCATGCTAGTGCTAGGTAATCAAAACAATTGAGATTATAGCCACCCACCCAATTGGACTTACTTGTTGGTCTAGTGGTTAGTAACCCTGGCTGCTAAGCTGGAGAGTTTCTAGTAATCTTAATATATAAAATCCTTGCGTTACTGACTGACTGACAGACACGCTACAGCCGAAACTATTCGGTGCAGGAAGCTGAAATTTGGCATGTATGTTCCTTGGGGATCGTAGGGGTGCACTAAGGAGGGATTTCCCGAAATTCCCACGGGATCGGCCAAAACGGGTTAATTTAAAAAAATGCAGGCGTAGCTGGTGGCGTCCTCTAGTTATTCAAATAAGACTACTATCGTTTGTGATTTTAAGCATTTACTCTATTCGAAGTCATATGATATAATATTTCTTTGTATATTTACCTAGAAGAAGATTAAAACTACTAACAACAATAAAACAAAAAAGGCTGCGTAATTCACCAAGGTGGCGACGGTCTACATATCAACATTTTAATACCTCAACATAACTGTTTTCTCATCAAATCGTTTATAATAGTGTCGCCAACGGAACCCATTAGTCTTTGTACCGTTTTATCTCGTTATTTTCGTGAAGGGACCCCAATATTGATGACGGGTTGCCGACTAGATGCTTTTGTCGAACAACTAAAGCTAAAATGTCAAACGCAGCGAAATATCTACCGCAATGTTTTTACGTCGTTTTTCCTTGAATGTGTTGGATGAAGCACTGTTTGTGAGAGATAAAGGTACAACAGACAGGTAAAGCCACCCCGAACACACTTTGTTTGGACTTGTAAAGCTTTAGCCATTTTTGTGATAATTATAAAATTAGTTTAATCCATTGCAAAATAAAGACCTTTAAAGTTTGTCTTAATAACCACTAATTTTCTGGTAAATATCTGATATTCAGTTATTTACTTTAACTTCAAAACATTTATACCAAATGTGCAGAAAAGTTGAGACGGAGTGGAATTTATTTATCAGGTGTGATTTAAAGCCACATATTATAATAAATGATCTATTACAACTTGTTTGTGAATTTCAAGGTACATAATAAACTTGCATGTTTAGGCACTTACATGTTTTGCATTCAAACATTTATGTTTATTTACAACATTCTTCAATAGTAAAAATCCACATTTCTGTCTTATTCCAACATCTACCTTTGTAATTTTTGCTCCCATCACAAACAAGGCATCAACATATAATGTTAGTAATCTTACACGTGTATTTCTACAAGCCGACATCTATCGACACTAGTATCGTAAGCGATTTTACGAGCGATTGCGTGGAAGGCGAGCTGTGACACTGACTGATTGACGACTAAACCGTCGCAGTGGCTAAAGCGAACCTCATCAATAATATGGTACAAGTAAAAGCTATCCACTATCGGTTGACACACAACACTCAATACCACGCTGTAAGCGGCACTACTATTAAGGTGGAAGTTATAGAAAATATGGAAACACAAGAATGTGATGGGAAAACTGTGATGGACACAAAGATATGGCAATCAAATAAGAAATGATCGAGCTTGAAGAATAGGTTGAAAAAAAATCGTCTATTTTGTCGTTCATTTCTGATAACCGCGTAAAAACCTATGGGATAATATGTATGTGCCTGAAGGAAAAAAAATACTTGATGTACATATGTGTTTTGATATGAAATAACGACTGCCTCCGTGGTCAAGTGGATAGCGTATGCGACTGCTGATCGGAGGTCACGGGTTCGATTCCCGGGTCGGGCAAAATTGTTATTGGGTTTTTCCGAATTCTCAGTAGCAGCACGGAGTCTGGTAACGTGCCCGGTAACGGCAATATGCTCGCCTCCTATTACGTGGGACCTAAAACTCATGGCGAAATGTGGGTGTGAGTCTATAAAAAATAACGTATAAATTCATCTTTCAATATATTGTTGTTATTATGACAATAGTATTATTATATATATTTCAAGGAAAAACATCTATATTTCTTAAATATGCCAGAAGGATCTGTAAAATGATCGTGTTTTCACTTTAAGGGTGTCTTATAATCTATCAGTTAATTAACACAAGTAAACTCATGTTTAAAACATGCCTACTTCTAGGCACAAAAACATAATTTAGAAAAGAGTACCGTAAGCGTAATTTAATTTTCAGCCATAAAAATTAATATTCTCTTCTTAACAAAAACGATTATTACAACTTAAAACCAGCAATTAAAAAGTTGAAAAGCACCAAAAAACTTTTTCTTTATGGCGAAATCATTGACATATTTAGTACATATATATCGATGGGTGAAATCATACATAAATCGTATGAATTACGCCTGGGACCTCTGTCAAAGTTACTGCCAGGACATAGTAAAAAACTTCTTGACAAAATAAATAGCTTTCAGCTCGACACTGCACATTTGTAGCAAGTATTCAGGATTGTGTAATAAGATTCTAAACTTAATTTTGGTGAACGCAATGTTCTGTGTTTCAACTGTGTGCCTTAAAATTAGAATTAGAGAAAGATGTAGGTAACAGATGACATAGCAAAACCATCATGCCTCGACGAGGGGTAGGATTAACTTTTGCACGTATTACATTAAATAAGGTGATGAAAGTCATTGTCGAAGTAAACTTCAAGTAAACGGAGGCCTCATCCCATGTTCTTCCTCTCTCATCCGTTCCACCTCCTCTTCCTTTTTTTATCCCAAATATCGGTAATGCACTTGTGTTTTCTCTGGTGCTGCGAGTTTCCATGAGCGGCGGTAATCACTTACTATCAGAAAAATATATACGAAACTTTCTTGTGTCATCACACCAACGCATGTTAGTACGGTACGGCTATGATTTTTATTTTGAGAAAATCGGTGTGATCCAATTTTCTCAAAAGGTTAAACATTACAACTCACTGTTTATCTGTCAGCACGAGCCCTTAAGTCCCTTGAATATTCACAAGCACATCAGAGTAATCAATGAAAATTTAATTAATATTATAATCTCTTAAGTACCACGCTGTATGTTTGTTCATATATCTATAATAATAAAACGTCTCCGGTACTATTAGCTAACGGTTATGGCACAGTTACGGCCTTCGTAAATATTCATGAATTTCCGAAGTGTATGTTTATGTGACGCACTAATCTTAATATCACTTCCTCTAACGTAACAATATCTTGGATATTTTTTGCTTTATTATATCAATAGATGATCTCAACCTCTGTCTTATGTCATACCTACTTAGAAACAAAAGATAAAAATAAAAATGGACTCAAACGCATCAAGTTAATACTTATATTTTCTTCAATACCTTTATTTAATGTGGTTGGCTGTGTAATAGTGGCGAGTGTGTTGTAGACGAACTTTTTTGTTCATATGCCACCTGATTTAATTTTAGATTTAGACAATTTTAGACCCTCTACGAAAACATATTTTGCAGATTTCAGAACAGGACTAACCTTCGAATTATATTTAGTCCTTGCTTTATATAAAGCCAGCTCCAATTTATATCGAGTTTATCAAAGAAAATCTGATAGGCTTCCCTTCTATCATCCTCGATACAGCATCATCCATCACTAAAATGGCATCAAAAATCACCTCTCAAATGTTTATAGTGTTACATATTTATACAAAGACATAATTAATTAATTCGTAGCGAGCTCCAATCCCGAGATAGCTTCACGTCGCTTACAAATTGATTTATTATTAAAATCATTACCAAACTTTACTTACGTTGCGTTTATTTTCTCCGAGGAAAACATTCAATTTAACCAAGACTCTCCGAAATGATACTAAAATACAGACTTGACGAAATGTGATCTCATTATAAGTTGACGCCACGAAGTGTAACTCTATTTCGTCTAGAAATACACTGTGTATTACGAGCCAAAGTTCAGCGCTTAAAATGCTTTGAGGCTTCTAACTTATTTGGTTTACTAACAGTAACAGTTTCTTGTTTGCAAATACTCTGATATCATTTTATTTAGTTGTATTCGGTTACTGGGTTTCTAAAAAAGAAAGTTATTGTAAGTTCATTTATAGATTTTGGCTCAGCGTGAACGAAAAGAGTAAAACTAGGGTCTTTAAATCTTAGCACCAATGAGCAACCTACTGCACTAAAAACTTGGGCCTACTAAACTAAGATATCGTGGGCAAGAATACCACATATTGCTATTGATCTTTAATACTTTAAACGCAATGCAGGTCACAAATGACATTCATCGGTCGTATATAATTAATTGAATATAACAGCAACCAAATACATAGTTATGTATGTATATGTATATACGTAGATACTATGTTGATGACGTGACAGTAATTTCTCTAGAAGGAATGCACTGGGATGCGTATTATATTATGACTGCACAATATAATACGTATCCCAGTGCATTCATGCATGCACTGAAGTGTGAATGCGCAGCGGCGCGTCGTATTGACGTTTTCCAATAACGCGAGGCAGCGGAGCCGATTATGTGACTCTCTAGTAATACCTCCTTTGTGTGCTACTCTTCATTGACATGCAGATTATTTTGTACTCTCTGGATTGAATAGGTTGGCTTTAGAATGAATGTGTTAAACTAAAAAAGAAAGAAAAGTATATTTTTAACCCCGAATCGTTTGCTAATTCTCGAACGCCTTTGTTCTCTTTTCTGAGAAAACTATTAGCGTTAAAAGAAGGCAATGCTAGAAAAATTTTGTGAGATTGAGCACTGATTGTAGGTAAATACGAGTCATAAATTCATTTCAAGTTGATAATGAAAGGTTTATTCGTATGTGTTGTTTCTAATCATAAGACCAGCTTTTATATTATAGATAGGCCATGATAAAATTAAGCGTTAGTTATAAAGCTTTTTAAAGGTACCGTAACTCTTATCATGCAACCGCAAACACTATAGAAAATGTCATTAGTTACGTCATAAACCGATAATGAGATATCAAATAAGTAGGTAGGTATTTTATCCTGCGTGTGAAATTTTATATCAAGACAAGTTACAAAAATCATTACATCGCAGTTGTAGGAACCGCCATGGGTAATTTGAAAACTAGCTTTATTCAATATTAGTACGTATTTTTACTCTAAAAAGGGTAATGTAAATAATAAAAGTAGTATCGAAAATGAAGCAAGAGAGATATGTCGGGATCCCGGAGGGGTAGTCTCTGCCTACCCCTCCGGGATCCTGACATATCTCTCTAAACAGGCGTCAGTCTATGTATGTATGTATGTATGTGTCGAAAATATGCCTATTACCTACCGCGTAAATCAAACATTACCTACTGTTTCAGTAGATACCTATTGTTCTTTGGAGAAGTTCATGTAATAATCTTGAACAAATGTACGACAAATACAACAATATTTACAATATAGCTGTGAAACTACGGTGATGTGTTAAATCATGAGAGTAATCGCATAGTAAAATAAGTATAGCATAGAATTGGAAAACCGGGAGTAGGTTCTCGGAGTTTGTAGAACATTTCAGCAAAAGGATGACGGGCGGAATGTACCCACCGACCAATAACGAAAAGACGTATGTCGTGAGAAAGCTCTTTTCATGACTATCATTTGTTATTATGGGGGCTAGTCTCAATTCGTTGTGGGGAAAATGTTATAGCAACTTAAATGATATCTATTAAAATAAAAGTTGTTAATTCTAGAGATCTAAAAAACAGTTTTTGTGTGGATTCAATGTACTTTCAGTTATAATGTTAAGTATGAGATTAGTCAAATCGTGAAAAAGAAACTTAAAATAAAAAAATAGAGTTAAAATTGTTTATTACTGATTTACAAACACAATTCTTACTATTTAAAAACAGAACGAGTGATATATGTTGTCTACGATTACATCATTATGCTGCTGGAGGATTGAACACTTCATGCCTTGCGTAACCAATGTACCTGCCATATTATTTACGTTATGTGTGCAAAGCTGCCTACCCTTCTTCGCCCAGTCAAACAAGTGCAGTCATACTGATATGTTGCATTAATGCCGATTTGATCCCTGTTTATTAAAATATAACAGTAATATATTGTCTGGATTTTGAAGGACCTTATTTTACTCAAAAACGAGATGGATACTATTAAGGAAACATATATTCATGTGGACCAGTTTGTGAGATTACAAAATGAAGTTATTAATCTGCAGCAAACATCCGTGGTTAATAATTTCGAACGAGACAATTTTATTAACAGAAAGCGAGGTACAAAGAATCATTTCTTAGATAGCTCAGAATTAAATTGCGAAAGTGGCCCCCAAGGAATTATTCAAATAACACACGAGCCGGTAAGCGCTAAAAATCATAATCATTCCATCGCGATCGATAAGGAGGTAGATCAACACACTCAAGCGCGGAGCTCACTGGCCCTGTCTCGCTCGCGTGCGCCGCTGTCTGGCGACGATGTCCCTGTCGCACACAGCCCAGATGTTGCGTGCGCTGAGATGCTCACCGAGAGACAAACTCACGGCACTTCAACTAGCGCGGATACTAATGCATCGATATGTGTAGGTGCAACAAACAATCAGCTGATTCGAGCGCCCGAGCCGCAGAGCGCTTTATTTACGCAGAATAAAGACGATGATTGGCAAGTTGTACAAAGAAAAAGATATAGGAATCGATTTGTAGGTAGAAAAGGGACGTGCACCGACATCACTGGCAGTTTTAAGGCTGCAAATATCAGTGTCCCTCTATTTATTAATAACGTACATAAGGAAACCTGCGAGAATCATATAGTTGCATATATTAAAAGCAAAACAAATGTTGAAATAACGTTGCAAAAGATCGAACCCAAGCAACAGAAACAATACAACTCGTATAAAATGTATGTTCCTAAGGAGAAACTAAGTTTGTTTTTGGACTGCAGTTTATGGCCTGACGGTATAACTTTCCGACGGTACGTGGACTTCAGCAGACGAGATTTAGAGAGACGTAGGAAATCTGATACCAGTGCAAAAGTAAATCAAGATGGGTAGTACAACCAACAATGAGAGTTTAACATTCATCACTTTCAATTGTAAGTCTTTTAAAAGATCCTCGGAGTGTGTAAGACGGCTGTGCTTAAATGCTGATATTATAGCACTGCAAGAAACTTGGCTGTTGCCGCACGAGATATCCGAGCTCGGTAATATAAATAACGAGTTTGGTTTCTTCGGCAAATCTGCGGTTGACCTAACAAGCGGTATTTTGCGCGGGCGACCCTATGGCGGCGTAGCACTTCTATGGAGAAACAGTAAGTGTAATCATGTGTCTGTGATTCCGTGTGAGAGTGATCGAATAAGTGCAATTAGGATGTGTGTGTCGGATCGGTTAATGCTAGTTTTTTCCATCTATATGCCTACTGATTCATCTGACAATCTATTAGAATTTGTTCAATGTTTAAGCGAAGTTACGTCAATAGTTGAGAGTAGTAATATTGAAACCGTATTTATTATGGGGGACTTTAACGCTCATCCGGGGGAATCGTTCGGCAATGAACTTCAAAATTTTTGTAATGAACAAAACTGGACGTGTGTTGACCTAAAGATGTTGAAGTCGATTTCAAATACCCATACTTTTGTGAGTGAAGCGCACGGCAGCCGCAGATGGTTAGATCACTGTGTTGTTACCGATGCTGCATTAAGGACGGTCTCTTCGGTAAAGGTATGCTACGACATTTTCTGGTCCGATCACTATCCAGTTGAGATTCAGTGTAACTTAAATACAGTTTGTAAAACAACTATGCCACCGCTTATCAAAATAAATAAAGTCCTATGGAAAGACAGGGATTTGAGCCAAATAGAAAAATATACTAAATATTGTAATAATAAACTAAGAGAATTGGGCTTCCCTCACGAATTCCAAAAGTGTTGTGATAGTATGTGTGGTAATAGGGACAAGAACCACTTAGCAGCGATAGACGCACTTTATGGTGACATTGTAATGGTGTTACAGAAAGCTGCTGTTGACAGCTATGTGGGTCGTGGGGATAGTATCGGACGGCACCGTGGTCGTCACATTGTCGGCTGGAACAAGTATGTTCGTGATGCTCACAGGGAGGCTAGGCAGAAGTTTTTAACCTGGGTGTGTTACGGTCGACCTAGCAGTGGTAATATTTATAATGAAATGTATGAAGCTAGGAAAAAATTTAAGAGCAAACTACGTTATTGTCAGAATAACCAAGAATTAATAAAAATGAATATATTAGCTACCAAACATAAGAATAAAGACTTTAAAGGATTTTGGCAACAAACTAAACAGTTAAACCCAAAACCTAGCGTCCCTGTGAGTATCAACGGCATCAGCAAACCAAAAGACATTGCTAATTTGTTTAGATGTCACTTTCAAGTGAAGTCTCCGCTAAGTGGTGAGCAGACCAGGGATGCGGAGGTCGTCATGTCTGCGGTTCCCGAGCGAGTCACAGCAAAGCAAGTTGCTCTAATAATAAAAGGCATGACTCGAGGGAAGTCGCCCGGGCATGACGGCCTCAGCATCGAACACTTTCAGTATGCGGGGCCACACCTCCCGAGGCTTTTGGGACTGTTGTTCACGCTATGCATAAGGCATTCTTACTTGCCAGATGAGTTGATGAAGACGGTGGTAGTGCCTATAATTAAAAATAAGACTGGAGATAATTCCGACAAGTGCAACTACCGCCCGATATCATTAGCTACAACCACTGCTAAGGTGCTTGATGGCTTGCTTGAGAGACAGCTTAAAGAACACCTACATTTAAATGACGCACAGTTCGGCTTCAGACCAGGACTTTCAACAGAATGTGCGATTATGACTCTCAAGCAGACTGTCAGGTACTACACATATAGGAGCACGCCTGTGTACGCAGCCTTTCTCGATCTCTCCAAGGCTTTTGACCTGGTTAGGTATGACATTCTTTGGCGTAAATTAAATTGTACAGGTGTGCCTGGTGAGTTAGTCAATATTTTTAAATATTGGTATGACCACCAAACTAACCGGGTCAAATGGCTTGGTGAATTTTCAGACGAGTACGGGTTGGAGTGCGGAGTGAGACAGGGGGGGTTAACGTCCCCTTCGCTCTTCAACTTGTACATGAACGAGCTGATTGTTGGGCTGAGCGACATCGGAGTAGGATGCTCGATTGATGGTTACTGCATCAACAGCATTAGTTATGCTGATGATATGGTGTTGCTCAGCCCATCAATGGCTGCGCTCAGAAGGCTGATAGGCATATGTGAGGAGTATGCGAAGGTACACGGTCTCTTGTACAATGCTCAGAAAAGTGAGCTCCTGGTATTTAAATCTAGGCGTTGTAAACTGGGGGATGTGGCACCTGTGCTGATTAACGGTGTCCCGCTTCGAAGAGTGTTTGAGTTTAAGTACCTCGGTCATGTGGTCACCGAGGATTTAAAAGACGATAGAGATATTGAAAGGGAAAGGAGGGCAATGGCGGTCCGCTGTAACATGTTGGCACGCAGATTTGCGAGGTGTAGTTTAGAGGTAAAGATCACTCTATTTAAAGCATTCTGCCAAACTCTCTACACCTGCAACCTGTGGGTCAATTACACGCAGCGGGCCATCAATGCTCTCCGAATACAATATAATAACGCGTTCAGGGTGCTGGTGGGGCTCCCACGCTGCTGTAGTGCGTCTGCAATGTTTGCGCACGCGCACACAGACGGCTTTCACACGGTGCTGCGGCGCCGCATCGCTTCGCTGATGTTCCGCACCCGTGGGAGCACCAACACCATCCTGAACGTGCTCAGCCACAAGCTTGACAGCCCCCTCCTGGTGCACTGGGTACAAGCACAAGTGCGTGTGTCTGGGGCCCCAGAGGGTGGTAAATATCTTAATTAATTAAATTTGTATTACTTATTTTATTGAATAATTGACTTTTTTTTATTATGTTCCTATTTTACACTCAGACATTGATTATTATATTATTTTTAATTCTTTTTTTGATTATATCATACTTTGATTATTTTAAATTTAATTACTATTTTATTTTGATTTATTACGTTCAAATGTGTATACTGGCAATTTTGTAATTAATTAATTTGATGTATTAATTTTATTATGGGTATCTTGCCTGAAATAAATTTATTTTATTTATTTTTATTTATTTATTGTCGATCTAACATGTCTGGACTGAATGCGTCCCCTTAATAGCCAACAATTTTGAGGCATATTGTATACGAGTTTAAACTCGTGCTTTAGCTGTAACTGCATGTCACCGCGTGCATCCTTCTCAAATACATCTATCATGTACAGGCCGTTTTGTAAATGTTCATCGCAATAAGATTTTGCAAGTTTCACTTGGTAGGAGCCTAATGCAAACATTTTACTGCCATGTTCTGTGACTCGTGGAAAGTCCAATAAACAAGCACAAGTCACACAGTTAGCAGATAACAAGTCCGGCAGGAATGCAAAGGTCAAGTTCTTGTAGGGATTCAGTAAAAACACAATGACGTAGTCCTCGCTAAACGAACGTAAGTTGACGACTGGCGGCTGGGTGTGCGAGCGAAAGAACCACACCGCATCTGACTGCGTTCGTGTACGTTCGGCCGCCATCTGTTGGCATCGGGTGGGTGAGATACGGCGTTCGGTACAAACAAAGGCGGCGGTCACGGGTGTGACGGGCGGCTGGCGGGCGACGCGTACGCAATAAGCATTTCGGCCGTTACACCTTCCAATAGTTTACGTAGGGATTATTAACTTTCAAACACATTTTTTATATTACCTGGAACTAACAACTTTTATTTTAATAGATTTAATTTAAGTAACTATAACATTTTCTCCACAACGAATTGAGACTAGCCCTCATAATAACAAATGATAGTCATGAAAAGAGCTTTCTAACGACATACGTCTGATCGCTATTAGTCGATAGGTACGCGGTCCCACAATGATAAAATATTGATAAAATATCTAGAACTCATCATTGTCTTGCCCTGGTCCCAATTTATTTGGGGTCGGCGCAGTATGTCCTTCGCTTCCATACTTCTCTGTCACCAATCATCCGATCGTTTATCCCTTTCTCTTTCATATCCATCCTCACACAGTCCATCCATCTTTTCCTTGGCCACCCTCTCCCTTTTCGTCCTTCTAAGTGCATATTCATCACTTTCTTACCTACGTACATCTTATCTCGTCGCATAACATGTCCATACCAGGCCAATCGACTCCCTTTTACCTTTTCATCAATGGGCGCCACTTTCATACTACCTCTAATGTAATCATTCCTAATTCTGTCCATTCTTGTCACTCCACACATCCATCGCAACATTCTCATCTCAGCAATATGCAATCGTTTCTCATCCATCTTCTATGTAGCCCAAAACTCAGCTCCATACAGTACGACAGGCCTTATAACCGCCTTATATATGCGGCCTTTTAACTTCACAGGCATTTTGTGATCGCAGGTTGTGCCTGAGACCTGTCGCCATTTCATCCATCCTGCGTTAATTCGTTGCCTAACATCCCGATCAATTTCGCCGTCATCTAACAGGAGTGAACCTAGGTAGCGAAAATCGGAGCATACTGGTAGAGGTGTACCGCCGAGTGAAACCGGTATAGGACTGGAGAGACCGCCAAAGTCACAGAACATAATTATACTCTGTCTTGGTTCTGCTTATTCTCAGGCCTACGTTTTCCAATCTCTGCCGCCACTCCTCCAGCTCGCTCTGCACCTTTTGTCCACTCTCTGTTACCAGAACGATGTCATCAGCAAACAGCATGCACCAGGGTGCATCTTCCTGTACGTCCGATGATATAGCATCCATAATTAACAGGAAGAGGTAGGGGCTAAGGGCCGACCCCTGGTGCAAGCCTACGGCCACATCAAATCTGGCTGTGATACCGGTCGCGGATTGGACTTGCGTTCTGTATTCAGCGTACATGGCTTGAATGAACGTCAGGTATTTTCCAGGCACTCCTTTCTTCTTAAGGGCCCACCACAAGACTTCACGAGGCACTCGGTTATATGCCTTTTCAAGGTCGATGAATACCATGTGCATGTTTTTATGTGCCTCCCTGTATTTTTCGCACATTTGGCGAAGTGCAAAAATGGCATCCACCGTACCTCGACCAGGCATAAAACCGAATTGGTTTCTTGAAATCTCACTATCGTCTCGCAGGCGTCGCTCAATTACTCTCTCCCAGACTTTCATACTATGAGGCATTAACTTTATTCCCCGATATATACCACGTACCTTTGTTTGGAGTAACCGATATTTCGGCACTGTTGCAAGCGCCATGTTCACGGATGTACTGAGGGTATTGCGGGTGGGTGAATGTTACGAGCAAGTATAACGGTCTACCCGCTTTCTTACTCGTTTTTTGCGTACAACACCACTGCCACTGTTTTCACTATCGCACTGTACCCGATCACGACATACTACACTCACTACGTCAGCTCGCGGTTTGAGTTTTTCCGTTTCACGGGTTTTACATAGACGCACCACTGGATGCCAGATACTCGACAGTTGAAACCTGTCCTCTCTATTAAAATTCTTAAACTTTTTAATTTCAATAGCCTCCCTAACCATTCGAGGTATGTAGTGGCGTTCTGTCGAAAGGACCTGAGGGTTGTGTAACTCAATCCAGTGGTCGGTACTCGAGTCTAAAAGGTGTTGAGCTATGGCTGACTTATGTGGCTCGTTATTTTTGACTGCCCTGATGTGTTCCTTTATCCGGCAAGAGATGGTGCGTTTCGTTTGTCCTATAGAGGAACTCCCACAGCTGCAGTCAACTTTGTATACACCTGGCTTTTCTAATGGAAGACTGTCTTTCGGCGTTCTTATATATTGAGACAGTTTCTTAAAAGGAGTGAAAATAGTCTTTACTGAAACTTTGTTAAGAATATTGGCGATCTTATCTGTCACTCCTTTGACGTACGGTAAGTACGCTGGGTGTCGTTCAACTTTGAAGTCCAGGTGTTTTTTAGTATGTCTGGGTGGTCTGATTCGCCTACTGTATCCGTTTTTGTGTAGAACGTCGCTTAAATGCGAAAGTTCCTTACCCAAATGTTCATCGTCACACAAGCTGTATGCCCGGTCGGTAAGCGACGTTATAACGGAATTCAGTTGACGTGGGTGATGATGTGAGTCGGCGTGTAAATAGCGATCTGTGTGTGTTGGCTTTCTGTATACAGAGTGGCTTAATGAACCGTCATCCCGTACGCCAATCATAACATCGAGGAACGTCATTCTTCTCTCCCTTTCAATTTCATAGGTAAAACTCATTTTACTGTGGATGCTGTTTAAATGTGCCAAGTACTCTTGAACCATCTCTTCATCGTCTTCCATAACACAGAAAATGTCGTCTACATACCGTTTCCAAATTTTTACACTTAATGGGGCAGTAGCAATGGCTTGGTTTTCAAAATGTTCCATCCATAGGTTGGCTACCACTGGAGCTACCGGGCTGCCCATCGCTACGCCATCAATTTGTAGGTAGTACTCACCTCTGTATAAGAAGTAATTCGTGGTCAGGCAATGATGTACCAGGTCGGCATATACCACAGCAATATGGTCCTCACTGATCCTACGTCTAATTACCTCCATGCAGTCTGTTATAGGTACGTTTGTGAAAAGCGATTCTACGTCGAAATTGACCATCACTTCTTTATCACTAACGTTACTCTGCCGTAGAATCTCAATGAAATGTCGGGAGTCTTTGACATACGATGTTGTTCTACCCACCAATGGTCGCAGGACCTTAGCTACATGTTTAGCTAGTTCATAAGTAGGTGAATCCACTTGAATGACTATAGGCCGTAAGGGAACGTTGTTTTTGTGCACCTTTGGCAAACCATACAGTTTAGGGGGTAGAACATTGCGTGGTCGTAGTAAATGGGTCACCGTATCTTCATCGATCGCGTGCTGGCACTCCTTGATCAGCTTTTGGGTACTACGGTTCAATCTAGCGGTCGGGTTATAATTTACCTTTTTATACGTGTTGACGTCACTTAATAAATGACGCATTTTGTCGTCATATTCACTAACGTTAATGACTACCGTCGCGTTCCCTTTGTCAGCTTTTAGGACAAGTACGCTCTCATCTTCACGGAGTTCACGTAATGCGACACGTTCTGCCACGGTCGTGTTAGGCTGAGGAAGCTTTGCTCGACGTAAACAGACAGCAACGTCTTGTCGTAAAACTTCGGCCTCCTCGGACGGTATTTTATTCCGTCGGATAACCTCCTCAACTGTGCCGATCACTTTTTCGTAAGGAACATGACTAGGTGTTGGGGCGAAATTTAACCCTTTCTCTAATATATTGAGTGCAGCTTCCGTCAACGTTTTATCGGATAGATTTATCACTGTGCGTTCAATATTTGACTTTTCTTGGTGGGAGGTAGATGGATTTTGTTTCATCATTAAGAATTCAAACTTACGGTCTTGTTTCAAGGCACTAAGTTCTCGCGAACGCTGTGCCTGTAGATAGGTGATGCGATCACAGTTATCAAAATCATCTATTGTCAACACTTCACTGCACTTCAGATGTATTTTATACAACTCCGTTTGTATTTTGTCAAGTTTATAACGGGTGTTGGCGATTAACTTACGCAATAGTTTAACACTCGCATTACGTAGAATGCCCGCGGAACCGTGAATATCGTTTCGGGGTTTTATTTTGACACAAACCGGAATAATGTCCGCGTCACGACACTTCACTAAAAACACCAAAGATTGCCGTAAACATTCACATTTCTTCCGCGCGCGTTCTAGTTGTTTAATTAATTTAACACTTTCCGGCCCGTACCGGTGCACAATATAGGAATTTAAACTTTCGTGGTCATTTAAACTTGATTTAAATTGTCTTTCGGGATATATACCACGTACCTTTGTTTGGAGTAACCGATATTTCGGCACTGTTGCAAGCGCCATGTTCACGGATGTACTGAGGGTATTGCGGGTGGGTGAATGTTACGAGCAAGTATAACGGTCTACCCGCTTTCTTACTCGTTTTTTGCGTACAACACCACTGCCACTGTTTTCACTATCGCACTGTACCCGATCACGACATACTACATTCAAACAAAGGTACGTGGTATATATCCCGAAAGACAATTTAAATCAAGTTTAAATGACCACGAAAGTTTAAATTCCTATATTTATTCCCCGATAATTGTTGCACTCTTGGATATCCCCCTTATTTTTTAAAATGGGCACCAGGTAACTGTTGCACCATTCCTCGGGTATGGTCTCCTCATGCAACAGCTTATTGAAGAATAAAGCCAGCCACGCCCATCCATCATCTCACTGGTATTCCATCTTGTCCTAACGCTTTCCCATTATTCATTCCCCTAACAGCCCTTTTACCTCATCTTTACTTATTTCCTTCACTAAACCAATATTCATCACCTCACTTTCAAGTTTTCCGCTCCAATCGTTCTCTTCATTCATTAACTTTTCAAAGTATGTCTTCCATCTTTATTTTATTCTATCGTCGTCCATAAGAATCGCTCCTGTTTTGTCTTTCATGCACTTAATATGGGATACATCCTTCGCCTTTCTCTCTCTAGCTTTAGCCAAGCTGTATAAATATTGATGACCCTCAGGTTTTTCCAGTAACCCGTATTAGTGGTCTAGGGCTTTGGATCTAGCAACGACTACAGCTTTTTTGGCTCGTTTTTTACATTCATCGTATTCTTTCTTCTTACTTTCTTCCAAAGATTCATTTCCTCCTTTCACCATCACATCACAGCTGCCATTCTTTAAACCTTGCTTTCTTTTCCTGAAGCGCATTCTGTACATCTTTTGTCCACCACCACGTGTCCTTATCTTTCTTACGCTTCTCTATCGACTCTCCCAAAAAATCCTTTGCTACACACTTTATACATTTACTCGTCTCTTTCCAATACTCATTGACACTGCTATCATTCATATCGCCCATTTCTAACATTTTATCTACCACTCTATCTCTGAATTTTTCTACACATTCATCCTTCTCTAACATATGCCATCTTATTTTTGGAGGCAGTTGCTGCTTGGTTCTTTGAGAGCTTATTCGAATCTGAAGTTCAACCATCAGGAGCCTGTGCTGAGAGACTAAATCTTCTCCTGGTACCACTTTGCAGTCTTTGACCCAGTTGAGTCGATTACGCCTTAGTAGGAAATAATCAATCTGGGTCATGTGGTGGCCGCTATTATATGTAACTAAATGTTGTTCTCTTTTCTGAAACCAAGTATTTGCAACTTCTAGGTCAAAAGCGGCAGCAGCTTGGAGAATTGCTTCTCCCTCACAATTTCGGCTGCCGAATCCCCAACCTTCATGTACTCTTTCATACTCTCCACTTGTTCGTCCCACATATCCATTAAAATCACCTCCCACAATAATCTCTTCATTCTCCGGTATACCCGTCATCATGCTATCAAAATCCATCCAAAACTTCTCTTTCTCACAATCGTTACATCCTACCTGAGGGGCATACACACTTATCACATTCAAAATGATACCTTGCCGCATCACTTTCACAGCAATCAGTCTATCATTAATTATATTTACACTTGTCACACTATCTTTCAGATTTTTGCCTAACACAATTCCCACGCCATTTCTTTTTCCATCACTTCCACAATAATAAAACTTGTATCCTTCTCCGATCTCTCTAGCTTTCGTACCTTTCCATCTTGTTTCCTGCAGACATGCCAGATTTATTCTTCTTCTTTTCAAAACACCAGCTAACTCTTTAGCTCTTCCAGTCATCGTACCTACGTTCCCTTACATCACAGGCTCGCTTCTTACGTTGCACTCGCCCCGAGTAGTGCAACAATCCTTGCATACTTCTCGCAGGTGCCGGGTGCTGCCCCTACGCGTCGCCTGCGGGGAATGCCCTAATCCTTTCGCACTCATTGTCATACATGGCCATACTACAAAAGGTTATGGGATGTATTTTACCAGCCGGCCTCCTGCCTGACGCCAACCCTCCTTGGGAATATTATCGTTATAAAGGAAGAGGGGTAGGAGATACGGGGTAAATGGATAGGATGTATGACAAGGAAGAAGGGTTTGTAGGTAGGAGTACTGTAATCACTGGAAAGGATATTGGTTAGTGACTACAGCAGCTCGGAGAGCCGGGATCGCGAACCCGAAGCCCTGTGTTATGGTCGGATAGACCAGAACCAGAAGCACCCCCTGACTATCTATATTATGTATATATATATATATATATATATATATAAAATATCCTACCAACTTTTATTTTAATAGATATCATTTAAGTAACTATAACATTTTCGCCACAACGAATTGAGACTAGCCCCCATAATAACAAATGATAGTCATGAAAAGAGCTTTCTAACGACATACGTCTGATCGCTATTGGTCGATAGGTACGCGGTCCCATACATTTTTTCCCGTCATCCTTTATACGCTCGCTTTAACTACATGGCCGCTTTACGTATGTATATGCTTATGTATATTTATGTATGAGTCAAAAACAAGTATATTAGTATATCTTGATCGCTAGTGCCGTTGACCGCCAAGAACAGAACAGAACATATGTTTGGAAAACTAATGTGATTTTCTGTGCATTAACTTAAGTCTACACAGGCTATCGTCACATTTTCACAAGTTTCATTTTATTTTAAATAGAACTTGACCGCTTATACCGCAACCTATATGGACTTGAATAAACGTTCAGTTAATTTAAGTGTAGTTTATTCTGTTAGATACGGCTGAATAAATATGATAATACAAGCCCTAGCCTAACTACTAAAATGGTTTACGAGGCACTAGTTACAACTATTTCTTTGTCCCTCCCCCTCTCTATTAGTAAAATAGCAATCGGGCAGAAACTTTAAAGAACTCAATGTTGGAAAACAAAATGACTTTAATGAACTACTTAATTTTTTAGCTAATAAGATAGGTACACGTTTTCAAATCGGCCAAGCAATTCTAAAAGCTTTTAAAGTAGATCAGAACTGAAAATTAAATTAATATTCTGGCAGGTCTGGTTAGACTACTTAGTAAGCATCGAAGACATCGGGCTCCAAGGCGTAAGTCTTGGATACAACCGGGAAAAACGCTAGATGATGATAGAGTATTTAAAATTGAAGTATTTAAAAATCACGAAGCTTACTCAAAATATACATTTGACAGTTACTGCTTTGTCTTTTTTTATAAATAATACCTTTTTCTCGCTTCTTTTCTCAAGGATTAAAGAAACTCTTTTACTATTTATATAGGTATCTACAACAATGTCGAAAGGATTTTCGATGATCGGCCGAGTTGTTAAGGCGTAACTGTGTAACCTAAAAAAAACTTATATTGGTAATTATTTATGATTAGCTTCTGTTTGTGGCTTTGGCGGTAACCCTTGTTGTGAAATGTATATTACTTCAAAATTGCAAATTGCATTATAATCCGTTGAATAGTTTTTGCGTAAAAGAGTAACAAAAACCCATCCATCCATCCTCACAAAGTTTCGAGTTTTAATATAAATAAACTGTCCAACATCCTTATGACTGGTGATATCTTGCACATCGCTGTGACTCAGAATTACGAAAACGTCGCCGTAGATGTTCATTAGCAAAGCAAGACATGATTACTATGGATTCGGATGGATTCGGATTAATATGGATTCAGATTAGCTTACTATGGATTCGCACCAAACACCATAAAGTGGTTTAATAGCTACCTCACTAATAGGTCCCGATGTGTAGAAATACAAAGAAAAGGTGGTATGTTCATGTCATCATCTGCTCTCACAGTGAACAGAGGCGTCCCACAAGGCTCAGTACTCTCAACACTTCTCTTCATCATATACACAGCTGACATGACCCCTTCTTTAAAAAAATGCAGTTTTCATAATGTATGCAGATGACACTGAGCTTTATCTCTCTTTTAAGCCTGAAGACACCTTATCAGCTGTTACAAAGATAAATCAGGACCTTGACAGAGTGATTGAATGGTCAAAAAAACACTCATTAATATTGAAACCACATAAATCAAAATTTATCATTCTGGGCAGTAAAATACAGGTAGAGTCTATATTGCAAGTTAACCAAGCTATCATTTTTGGACGGTCAGAAATTAGAAGGGATAAAAGAGGCTTCTAACTTAGGTTTATTAATTGACTCTGAGTTAAGGTTTGAAATACATGTAATTAAAATAGTAAGAAATTGCTTTTACAGGTTAAAAATTCTGTACAACATTTGAATGTTGTCTACAAGCTGTTTTCTAAAGTGAATACTAAGATAGTTTTGAAACTATCTTAGTATTAACCTTAGAAAACAGCTTGTAGACAGTCTCATTTTATCCCGTTTCAATTATTGTGATGTAGTTTATGGCCCGTGTTTGCTAGCAAGACCTAAGAATTTAATACAAAGGGTGCAAAATGCATGTGCCCGATTATGTTTCAAGATTCCAAGACAGCGTCATGTCACACCATATATTAATGATAATAACATCCTTAAAATGGAATCTAGAAGAAAATTACAATTTGCCACATTACTTTTTGGGATAATGGCTAGTAAAAACCCTATGAAATGTATGAAAACTTAGATTGGAGACAAAACTACTTTTCATACTCCACCAGACCCTCAACCAAAACTCTATCCCAAACTAAACACCGTACAATGGCTTTCCGTGGCTCTTTTAGATATTTAGGTACGAAATACTGGAACAATTTGCCTCCCTCGATAAGGGACCTGAAACAAAAGCATCATTTAAAAAGAACCTCAAGAGCTGTTTACTCTTTCAACAGAAACTACAGCTACAAGATACTGCTTACCTGTGAGGATATAGCCTTAGTAACATTAGTCTGGATTGCTTACAGCATATTAATTAGTATCTCTGCTTCGAGGTCTGATTGGGTACTTGCAGGAACGCCTGAAAAATTAAACATTAAACGAATTATCCTCATATTATCCTCTTTGAGCAAATAAGTAAATTAAATGTAGAAACTTAGTAAACAGGCATACGTACTATTTATGTATTCCCTTGTTACTTGTAAAACACATGTTTGGAAGGTGTACTTAAGTAATCATAAATAGTTTTACATGTTTCATATAAAATGGTACGTAGATTCTAGGAAGATGACCATCACGTTTCAGTGGCCTTTTGATATGTCAAAAGGCCACTGAAACGTGCCGCCACGTATTATGATACGTGGCGGCACTGAAAATCAGTACTGTGATTGGAACTATGGCGTCCATCGCAGTGTTTACTGAGTGTCAGCCCGAATTGCGGCACGCGGTGTATAATGCTCATGCGGTTATTATTGATTAAGTTTTTTGTTATTTGCAAAAGTAATAATTCTAAATTGTTCAGTCTCTGGTGTATATACACGTGGCGAGGCACGTGTTGACACGTATCACATAAATGTCAACTAACTCAACTACGTTTGTGACAGTTGACAAGACATGCAAAGTGTCATTATGGCAACAAGTTGCCAAATAGTGTCTTAGTCTTTTGAGTTTGTGTATGTTGACTTCGCCACAATGTGTTTTAGTGTGATTCTTTTTGTTATTTAGAAAAAGTAAAATTAGAGTACTGTGCAGCGTGCTTGCAATAAAGATATATTTTCTTTCTTTCTGATTCATGCAAACAAGAGCAAAGTTTACCCACCTCAGACCTCGCATTGCACAAACTCGTACAAAGCTCTTAAACATCCCTGTATTCCTAGTATATATGGGCGCACTGAGATGGTTTGTTAAAGCATAAACGTAGAGCAGAGCCATCTAGATGGCTAAATGATAACTAACCCGGAAGTTAATATTATTTTAATGTAATTTTAACTATATAACCAGTAAAATATTAATTGCATTTGCTTGTAATTAATATTATATAAATTGTGTTACATTTCTGTATTTACATATATTTCTTGACGCTGTATTGGTTTATATTGTCTTTAAATAGTTAGTCGCCCGCCAACACATTTTGGTAATTAATATTATAACTAATTAAATTTATCAAGACGTATTTCGACGCTTTAGCTAAAGTAACTGGAATTCTATATTGTTTCTTAATTATAAAGATTAATTGAAAGTTCATACATACGATAATATAAATCTTGCAATTAAATGTATAATGTATTGATACCGAGTAAGCTGATGCGACGGCGGGCGGCCATGACACTTTTGATCGGACTTTGGTATCGTGAGGTTTCTTCCCAAAATATAATGCAGTTTTAAGTTAATTGTGTGGTTTCATTTGTGGATCCTCTGGGGGTGTCCTGATGATGGTGCCATGGCGCCGATAGCAGCGGTGGGATCAGCGCCCCCTAAGAGACATCGAGAAATACATTTGGCGCGAAAGTAATGGATCTCTTGGCTTGGCCGCCAATACCAATGATGCCCTGAAGATGAAGACTGATGCGACAAGCACTTGGAAGCCGTGTTTGGCGCTTGTCAACCCTGTTCGGAGACCGCACTGTGTGTCGGAGTTATGCGACTACGCCGGTCACCGGGGTGTGCTGTGGCGCGAACGCTGTTCTGCTTTGAGCTCTATCAGAGGTTGCAGATGTGGGTTGTTGATGCACTGACAGAGGTATTTATCCAGAGCTGATTTGATTAGAGTTTTTGAGAAGCATCCTTTAACATTTTATAAATCATGGTGCTGTTTGTTTACATGATTACCTATTGCCCCCGTAAGGATTACCAGATAAACATACAGTAAATATGAAGTTACTGTTGTTTATCCACGTTTGGTACATAACAGTGCTACTGTGCTTATAGTCACGTCGACCATTTCGGAAAGTTTATGTAAAACTCGACATCAGAGATGGTCACACACTTAAGTATTACAGAAGCAAGAGAAAATAACTTTGTTGTTAAGTGGTTCTACTAATGTAATTATTAGTAAAGAACAGTATAACTGCCCTTTTCAAGTTGAAGCTCTGATATAGATCCATTGTATAAATTACCTGATTTGCTTTCAGTTTAAATAAGCTAATTTATGTGCTGAATATGCATTCAATTGGTAGTCAATAGGTTATCTCAGTGGTAAAACATTAAAACTAATATTTGCAAAGTTACAAAATAGGTTGTAATAAATATTTGTGGACTCTGTAGGTGCCTACATGATTTCCTTTTAACATAATGTTGAAATTGTTAATGTCAACTTGGAGCTCTAGTTAAGGTAATATCACAGGTTATATGGTAATATAATAACAGACAATGGAACCCAACATAATTACCATAATGATAAGTGAGTTTAAAGAACATGATGTGAAAATCCATGTCTCTTTTCCCATTTAGCAGTATCTATTCTTAGCAAATAAAAGTAACTGTATGGACTACTCATGCTTTATTTCCAAGTCAGTTATGATTAGAGTCAGTTTTAGTTTATTTATTCAGATAAACAATTATTAATTGAATTACCTAATGAAAGAGTTAATGTGTAGAGAAATCATAAATAAAAACATGTATTTCAGAAAATAAAGGTTTATTTATATAAATAAATAAAATGTTGAATTCATTATAAAATACCAATATTTGAATGTCTTTATTAACTTTAATATTATGGTTTATTAATAGTAAATTCCTTAACTGAGTGGAATCATAAAAAAAGATATAAGAAAGCACTAATCTTGCTCTGAAATACCGGTAGCTTGTAAATTTCTCTTTTATGGCTCAATTGGCAAACAGTTCAACAATTTTACAGCATGCATTATGCCTAAACATATTCAATATTGGATTCGACTGGTTCTTACATGAAAGTAATAATTATGGCCCTAGTATTTTCGAAATCCTTGAATCTGCAACATACTTTGAAATCATTTCATATTTATGATCATCATCCACAGTCTGACTGTTCACGGCTGAACATAGGCCTCTCCTTGTTCTTGCCATATTGTTTTCTTGTTTGATGTGGATAAAACTTATTTTGAATATAATAAGTTATAACTGTTTTATCAAAACTACAAATGGGTATCCTAATAACTTTAATATTTGATTATCTAAAATGGCACTGTCAGACAGAACCTGAGAAAATTCAGTGTTTACTGTCTTTTGTATTTTACCTTAGGTGTAAAATATGGCCTCCAACACTGTTGTAGCAAAGCTAACTTACAGACCAATGCACGGGTTGAACATGCCTGATATATAGATACAGCTTAATAGGCCGCACCACTTTGCAAGAGTAGAAGTTTATTTCATCTACAGTTACAAAGGTTCATGGAACTAATACTTGGGTGGGAAATGTTGCCCACCACCTGCCTTTTGAGTGTTACAGGTTGAAGATGACATCCTGGCAGATTACCTGGGTCCTGGAGTTAGCGTGAAGAGAGGATGGACGAGCGGTTCTTTACTGATTAATATGTATGGATGACGGTGGCCCACCCCTATGACGTCGGTGGTTTCGTCTGTGGGCTACGCGAACACATGCCGCATGAACGCTGTCTGTACTAAGCTGGACCCCAGCATTGCTTGCTAACCTTTGTTGCTGATCAACATCAACAACTGACTGAGCAGTCGACCGTATGGGCGGGGCGTATAATGACTAAACTGTATTTTTTGTAACTGTGTTTCATATGACTATGTTTTATATAAATGTTTTTTTTAATATAAAATAATGTTTTATAGAAATGTGTTCTCCGTAACTGTGTTTTTGAAACTGATTTTATGACAGTGTTATTGTATTTGTGTTATTTTTCTGTGCTCTTTTAATTGTGATATTGTCATTTTGTTGAGGGCTATATCCCAGAATGGGTGATACCTGTTGTTTGAATGGCTAGACCCGGGATGGGTGATGCCGTTTGTGGGCTAGATCCCTATGTTGGTGATGCCACAAGTTGGCTTAGCCATGGGTGATGCCTGATGTTTGGGTGGCTGAACCCGGGATGGGTGATGCCGTGTGTTGGCTAGAACCCGTGATGGGTGATGCCGTGTGTTGGCTAGAACCCGTGATGGGTGATGCCGTGTGTTCGCTAGATCCCGTGATGGGTGATGCCGTGTGTTGGCTAGAACCCGTGATGGGTGATGCCGTGTGTTGGCTAGATCCCTATGTCGGTGATGCCACAAGTTGGCTTAGCCATGGGTGATGCCTGATGTTTGTAAGGCTAGATCCGAGGTGGATGATGCCTGTAGTTTGGAAGGCTAGACTCAAGATGAGCGATTGCCTGTTATTAATGTTGTAAACTATTTGTTTGAATAGTATGTTTATTAATGTGGAAATCTGTTTGAGAATTGAACTGTCCCTTGTGGTTCAGTTGTTACCATCTCTGTTTGTTAATTTTATGCAAGCTATAATTTTTAACTTTCGTTATTATGTGTGTGTAAACATATAATTGCAACTGAGATAACTGTTTGATAATATCGTACTGTCTGCTGATGATGAAATTGTTTACATTTTGTTTATAAAGTACTTTGTTAAAGCTGCAATACTTTATTTGTTTATTGTGATCATTATATTAACTTGGAAGTTTACTGTTTAAATCTAGAGAACTATTGCTGATTTTGTATTGTTTACTGATACCACATTGGTAACTGCCAGTAACTGTCTGCTGATAACAGTTCACTGATAATAACTGTGTGTTGATGTCTAAACTGTTTACTATTTCGTTTATTCTATACTTTTGTACAACCTGTAATTCATTTTTGTATTGTCATTGTATGAGGTTGTTATTGTGATAATAACTTGTTGCTTGCTCTAGCATGATGTGACTGGATAAGATTATACTGTGATAGTAACTTGGTGCTTGCTCTAGCATGTGAGTGGTTAAGATTATAACTACACATCTTAAAGAAGCACACCAGTCATTTATCAATTACCCACCTGAATGTAGAGTCATAAAAACTTTATAATTTGTAATTTTGCAAGCGCAGAGAGCGCGCTTGTTGTCAGTATGGCCGTATGTGCGCACTGAGATGGTTTGTTAAAGCATAAACGTAGAGCAGATCCATCTAGATGGCTAAATGATAACTAACCGGGAAGTTAATATTATTTTAATGTAATTTTAACTAAATAACCAGTAAAATATTAATTGCATTTGCTTGTAATTAATATTATATAAATTGTGTTACATTTCTGTATTTACATATATTTCTTGACGCTGTATTGGTTTATATTGTCTTTAAATAGTTAGTCGCCCGCCAACACATTTTGGTAATTAATATTATAACTAATTAAATTTATCAAGACGTATTTTGACGCTTTAGCTAAAGTAACTGGAATTCTATATTGTTTCTTAATTATAAAGATTAATTGAAAGTTCATACATACGATAATATAAATCTTGCAATTAAATGTATAATGTATTGATACCGAGTAAGCTGATGCGACGGCGGGCGGCCATGACACTTTTGATCGGACTTTGGTGTCGTGAGGTTTCTTCCCAAAATATAATGCAGTTTTAAGTTAATTGTGTGGTTTCATTTGTGGATCCTCTGGGGGTGTCCTGATGATGGTGCCATGGCGCCGATATATACGTACAAGAACACGTTAACTAATATAAACGGCAAATCAAATGTTTTCTTTCGATTCCTTGGAGACGGGCGCGAAATTACCCCCGTGTATATTTTAGGGGGAAACGATATCGACAATAAATTAAGAATGGATATGGTTATGTGTATTTTGTATAACCAAAACCAATGAATGTGAATCGTTTCATTGATGTAGATATAACAATAAAGACAGCACGCATCGCTGTTCAAAGTTATGTACGTGCGTATTAAATAGTTAATTTTCGTTTGCCTCATGCCTCGGTGAACATGTTAAGGCGTCACTCCCGTCTGCTTTGAAGATGTTTAACAGTTGATATGGGCAGTCAGTACCCTTGCATACACTGGCACTTGAGGAATATTGCTATCCCTTTGGTTCGCGACAGTCAGACGGCAGTTATTCTGTGGAAAATATCTATAGGCAAAATAGCGGACACCGGGCTCCAATCCGAAAATCTTGGATGCAACTGGGATAATGCTGGCGTGACTTATGGAGTACCCAGTGGTTTGAGCGGTCGCCACGCTATTTCACATGGCGCCAAGTATTGTAGACAAGATCTTCAATAATACAAACCTGATAATATGTTATCTATGTACACTAGCGTCGATAGATAAAATATTGTTACGCACGAGGCCTTTACGCGTCGTAGCACTTTTGTTAGAATTTGTGTAGGCGTCCGCGTAAGAGCAAGCGCGTTCCCATTTTGTTGTGACGGTTAATTTATCATTGGACGACAGTCTTCTCTAGCTGTTCCTATAAAATGGAATCGGTAGTTACCGTAGTAAAATGCCGTGCACGATATATAGTCGTGTCGTTGATTAACCTAAACATTTACTAAATGACACTATATAGTGTCACATAGAAAATATTTAGGGACGTAGTAGATGACGACAGATTATATATATACATTTAGACGGATCGAAAAGACAGTGTTTTCTTTTCAATCCGTCTAAATGTGAACTGTTTCATACAAATTACAGTACCACTGGCACGGTTAACGCACTTTTACAGGCTCTAATAAATTGAGCACTAGAAGCTCTTCGTTAGCGTCTTCGTTCGACTTCTATTGAAAGCGATGTATCACAAGTTACTTTTATTATGTACCTACACAAGGTGCCTACTGTAAATTTCGAATTATGAAGCCGTATTGTTAGTAAATAGAAATTTACGAGGCCTATAAGTGAAAGGATGATGGAGGAGATATTTCATATTTTTTTTTAATTTTCCTCCTTGGTTACGCCAGTTGCCGGTTAGTTAAGAAATAAAACGTACAAAACTAATGACAAAATGGTGGGGAAAATTAATCAAAGAACGTTTAAAAATAAACCGAGCACATTCATGCAGCGTAATGCCTAGGGCGTTTTAGGCAAAGATATTTTCTACTCAGTCTGAAAATAGCGACGTTTTTTTACAAAAAGTTTTTATTATATGTAAAATGTTATTCTGTTTTCTTGTATACTTGATAGCGGTAATTCAAACAGATATTGCTGCAAAGGTATATATATATGTTACTTTTGTGGCTTAGTCTGTGTTTCATGAGATAGTTTGTCAGCTTGCAAGTGCTAAGATATCTACTTACAAATATGTATTTGGTTGATAATAAATTTTCACTACGCATAAATGAACTGAGAGTAGAATCAGCCCGACTACTTTACCTGCCCGCCATGCAGCAGTGTCCTGGTGTAAATTCCACAACAAGTGGGCACCCATCGAAGTGGTGACCTATGCAAACATTGCTTAACCTTGCTGATGTGTATGACAAACAGCAGTTTGAGTCACGCTATTGGCGCTAGGATGTGGTTGAAAAATTTTATGACGCAGGAGATTAAATTTCATATCATCACCTACTAAAGCTTTAAAGATGACTTGCCACATTGCTGATCTTATAAAAAAAAACCAGTCAAGTGCGAGTCGAACTCCGAGGGTTCCGAACAAACCTGTAGGTATATATATTTATTTAAAACAATATGTGATGTAACTAAAAATCTAAGGTTTTCGAAATTTTTCTTATGTGCTATAAAACGTTGCTTTATGCCAAATTTCAAGATTCTAGATCGACTGGAAGAGTACCCTTTAGTTTTGACTTAGCATTTGATATGAATTTCAATTTAATAACTCTACGCGTTCATGAGGAAAGAGGTAGTAACATTATTATTTTAAATGTTTTGTTATAGGTATGATGGAACCAAAAATTTTCAGTTCTGACAATTTTACCTTAATCTGTGCTATAAGAAGTTGCCTCGTACAAAATTTCAAGATTCTAAGTTCACGCGAATTACCAGGCCTCCTTCACTCGGCCGTACCTACAGCGATAAGTGCCTACACTTTCGCGCGGCTTCCAAGCCCGCGTCCGACGCGTCGCGCAAGGGTTGTCGACTTGAAAATTTGATTTTATTTATTTTACGAGAGCAACGTGAAAATTTTTTTTTTTATTTGTTGAGATATCCCAACGATTATGATGTCAAATTAAAGATCTAGTTCAAAAACCATTTTATCTGTTTGAATCATGTAAATCGGTCCACGCGTTTAGGAAATAACTAAGAATTAGTATAGTGAAAATGTAAACAACCAGATTTTTTGTGATTTTTGTTCTACGAGCTCAAATGGTTGGATAGGATACTTATAGGATGATTATTTATTATTAGGTACGTGGTCAAGTAGGTAGATAGACGATGAATATATATTATAGTAGCAGCGGCAAGTCGACAACCCTAGCGCGACAGCTAGCGCGTCACTCCGCGCCAGACAGCGACAGCGTTATATGTTAGAAAAGAGCGGGAACGGTTAGGTAAATATCGCATTAGGCACTGAGTGCTTATGCGAGCTGAATTACACTTTGTTGCTTACTAGCAAGAGTCGCAATTTCAATGAATTGGTTTGAGAAGTGGTGCTTCTGTACGTAAGTACTGTTTATTCTGTGGAATTACCCTGTAGGTTTTGATTCCCATGTGAGTATCAAAAATTTGCGAGAATTTGCGGCATAAATAGCTGTATTTTTTTATTACGTTGGCTTAGAAGTTTGATTTTGTCACAGCTTAAAGATATTATAGACCCAAGTATTTGATATGACTTTCTATTTAATACCTCTACGCGTTCATAAGGAAAAGGCTAGTAACTTAAAATTTTAAAAAATGTTTTTATTATATAATGTATTACGAGTATATCCCTTATTTGTGCTATAAGACGTTGGTTCGTACCAAAATTCAAGAATCTGAGTTTAATGGAAGTATCCTGTAGGTTTTGATTCAGTTGCCAGTAGTTGCGAGTTTGAAAATATGCTAAAATTGTTGTTTCTTTTGATTGCGTTGAGATAGAAGTTTGATTTTGTTACAGCTTAAAGGTGTTATAGACCCGAGTATTCGATATGAATTTCAATTTAATAACTTTACGCGTTCAGTAGGAAAGGGGTAGTAACTTGAAAATTAATTCAAATATTATTTTTATATGATGTAACTAAAAATTTACGGTTTTTGCAATTTTTCCTTTATCTGCGCTATAAGACATTGATTTTTACCAAATTTCAAGATTCTGAGTTCACGGGAAGTACCCTGTAGGTTTTGATTCTCTTGCGAGTAGTTGGGAGAAAATATGCGGCTTCAGTTGCTGTTTCTTTTTATTGCGTTAACATAGAAGTTTGATTTCGTTACAGCTTAAAGGATTTATACACTTAAGTCTTTATTATTGACGTACTAACCTATTTACTATTTAAAAATCGAACGAAGGAACTGTTTATTTACATAGGTACATAAAAAATAAATATGTACAAAAAAGGGGACAAAATACACTTGAGTATTTGATATGAATTTCAATTTACTACCTCTAGGCATTCATGAGAAAATGGTAATCACTTTAAAATTACTAAAAATATTTTTATGATATGATGTAACAAAAAATTCACAGTTTTCGCAATTTTTCCTTTATCTGTGCTATAAAACATTGCTTCGTACCAAATTTCAAGATTCTTAGTTCACGGAAAGTACCCTGTAGATTTTGATTTTCTTGCGAGTTTAGAAAATTGCGGCAATTTGCAGCATAAACGGCTGTATATTTTGATTGCGTTGGTATAGAAGTTTGAATTTTTCACAGCTTCATGAGTCAGTAGATTTGACTATTTGATATAAATTTCAATTTGATACATTTACGCGTTTCTGAGCAAATGCGTCTTGACAGACGGACGGACAACAAAGTGATCCTATAAGGGATCCGTTTTTTCAATTCGAGGTACGGAACCCTAAAAATGGACGCAATCCGCTTATCGTTCTTCGAGGAGTCTTTATGCGAATAAATTTAATTAAAATGACAAATTACACGCCGTTATCACGGCAACGTAAGCGATGGTGCCTTAAATTCAGTGACAGCGCACTTTCTCAAAACTTGGAGATTAATGATTGCGAAGTTAATTATTTATAGAACAGGCAGGTATGCTACATAGCTCTTCGCATACTAAAGTAGCAATGAGCAGTGCATATAGCTCGAAGAGCGTTGATTCTTAGTAAAACATATGTTCTCAACTCAAAACATAGTTTCTTCTAAATCAATACATACAGTAAGTAAATAAGACTAGCAATAAGGATATATAAGTATAAATGTTTGTTTAAGAAGTGAATCCGAATAATTACCGAATCGTCAAAATTACCAAAACTTCCCCTTCCACATTATCCTCGTTAAAGGGATTAGTACGACTCGATTAATTTGGTCGGGGGCGTCATTGGCTGCCCAAAAATAGTTTTTACTCAATTACATATAAGGTGCTTTTTACAACGCAACGTATAAATATTTACAAAATTTTAAATAAAGGTTTACTGTTCGCAACTACAGTTTACTGACAACCCGCGACACAAACCTGGAAAAGTTCATGAGAATGATTAGTAATCAATAGCTCACGCGAAAAACAAAGGAGACCACAAATCCTGTAAAATTTATGTATTTATATATTTAATATATTTTTGTGTATAATTCTGTACTTCATGAACTATATAAAACAATGCGTGCATTCAGATATCTGTCACGCAATAAATTATAAGTAGGTACTCTAAAGCCAAAACGCATGCTTTTCCTGAACTGATTTACGATTACTACATATTTTGTGGAACAGACGACATTGTCAGCAAAATATATATATCTTATTCTTTTCAGTTTTTCAATTGATACATTTTCTCCCCGTGACTTTTCCTACAGCGTACTTACGAGCGGATAATCGCGAGGCATGGAAGTCTTCCTTAAAATAGTAATGGTGTATAAATAACCCTATTAAAGTGTTTGTAGATTCGTTACAGTTATAATCATCTAGTGATAATGACGCAATCTCTGTTCATTAGTTTGTGCGTTTTGATAACAGTTATTGATGCTACAGGTAAGCAATTCTCCGCTAAAATATGCAGTTTTTAGACAATAAAATTATGACTACAGTTTTCTGCTCATATTTTTTTGGGATTGATTTATTAGCTTAGTATCCTAACTCCTACATCCAATCTGACTAACTTAAATTGTATTAAGTGTAAATTTTTGCGTTGTGGTTTATTTATTTTCTTTTTAGGGTTCCGTACCTCGAAATACAAAAATGGAACCCTTATAGGATCAAAGTGATCCTATAAGGGTTCCATTTTTGTATTTTTCCATTTTTGTTTCCCGTCCACCTGTCAAGACCCTTTTTCTCAGAAACGCGTGAAGGTCAAAGTGAAATTAATATCAAATAGTTAAATCTACTGTCCCTTGAAGCTGTGAAAAAATCAAACTTCTAATCCAACGCAATCAAAAGATACAGCCGCTTATGCTGCAAATTTCTAAAATTTTCGAAACTCGCAAGGGAATCAAAACCTACAGGGTACTTCCCGTGAACTCAGAATCTTGAAATTAAGTAAGAAGTAATGTCTAATAGCACAGATAAAGGAAAAAATTGCGAAAACCGTAAATTTTTTGTTACATCATATCATAAAAATATTTTAAATAATTTTAAAGTTATTCCATATATTATACAACTCTCTTCGTGTACAATATAATAAATGCTTGCCGGGCTATGCTCAATCTCCCCTGCCAATGTAGTGCGTCGGGCATCTTCTTTGAACACAGAGTGGGAGACTTCTTTGCTGTTCTAAGGAGGACAAGAGCTTCTTTTCGAACAAGATTAATGAACAGTTCGAATAATATTATATCGACTGTATTCTGCACAATTTTTTATGCTTAGACCTAAATGCAATTTGTATATTAATAAATGAATAATGTGTATGTCTAATTTAATATTTAACTGTTTTAATACTTTATAATTTAATTGTTTGTTTCAATAATACATTGTAACACTATGGGCTGTGCTATGGCACAGTTTGCCTGAAATAATGCTCTTTATTTAAACTTTCTCTCGTAATTATATTTTACATTTCTATGTTATTAAGAAAAAACAAATATAAAATTATAAAATAAAATTACGGGACTCACCGGTACCGGGTTAGGGCTCCAGAGAGAGGAACCTCCTGACGATACGGGCCGTGGCCAGCAGTACTGCCTTCTGTATAGAGGACTTAATACAGCCGTCTAACGCGAGCCTCCTGAGGTGGTGATCGAGGCTCTTGGTAATGAGACCACTAACTGATACGACTATCGGAACAATGATCGCCGAATCCACATCCCACATGTCGACAATCTCGTGAGCCAGGTCCAAATATTTGATTTCTTGTCTTTTTCGGCTTTCACGAGATTCTCGTCATGGGGAATAGTAACGTCAACGATCATTGCAAGGCGTTCTGATCGATCTATCACCACGATATCGGGTTTATTAGCCACGATAGTCCTATCGGTGATGATAGATCGATCCCAGTACATAGTGGCACGGCCATTTTCGAGAACTGGATCGGGCACATACCTGTAGTACGGTACTTCAAAGGGTACAAGGTCATATTTTAAGGCAAGCTGCTGATGGACGATCCTGGCTACTTGATTGTGCCTGTGCAAGTATTCGCCGTTGGCAAGACTTGATTCTGTAAGACTTCATTGTAAACTTCGAATCTGAATCCACTGTTGCTCGATTGGCATTCTAAAAACTCGGTTGATAATTTGAATCTACACTAGCGCTACTCTTGCGAGCGTGTTTGCGAGTTGAACTAAATTGACCTCGATATTTTGACAGATGAAGATGACGTAAAAAGTGGCATTCTATAAGGTAATTCTCCCGTCAGTTCGACGCTCACTGCGCACTCAAAATCAAGGTCATTTTGAACCTTATGCGAAGTGAGAGCGAATAGTGACGTGAAATGCGAGTTGTTGTTTGAATTTTACAGAATCGACGTGCAGATACTATATATCTGAGAGATTTACCAGGCTGGTGACATACTCGAAATATGTCAACCGTCCCATCCCTCAGGATATATTTCCGGTAGTTATTCGTCATGAAAACCTCGTCCATAATCGCAAAGACAAAACCTTCTGTTTCTGTGAAAAGATCGCCAAAACGAAGCCAGGACATAGAAGCTGGTATGTCTACATGCCCTGCATGGCAGGTCCATGCAGGGCCCGATAAAAACGTCCATGCAACTCTTTCCATACCTCCTTGCGCTCCTCAACTCCAATAACGGCAGGTTTGCGCCAGTTCTCCTTAGCCCGACCCAGCGGGGTAAGCCCGTTGTCTACAGTGACCACATCATGGTGGACACCCGCGTCAGTGCTGAGAAAATATTCCCTGAGATTGCACACCTCGCGGATATGGACGGTCTTGGCACTTAAGAAGCCGCGACCCCCGCACTTCCGCGGGACAATCTTATTACTGACGACGCGGGTGATGCATCCGGTGTGTAGTCAGTAGACAACGGACTTTTCTATCCAAGGCATCAAGTTCTGCTTGATTCCACCTAAGTATGCCGAAGGAGTACATTAAGACTGGCATGGCCCAACCGTTACAGGCGCGCACCCTGTTGCCGCCTGATAAAAAACTATTTAAGATTTTACTCAGACGGCCAAAGAAGCGCTCCTGCTACGCCTGTTTCATGCAGGCCTCGATATAATATATACCTAGTGCCTGCAACATACCTAGATATTTGTAGGTTTCGGTTGCAGAGAGAGATCTAAGTTGTGTGAAATCTGAAAGTTCTATACCATCAGATTCCACAACCCTGCCCTTCTTTACATGCAAGACCGCACATTTATCTACACCGAATTCCATCTTGATAGACTTACTAAAGTTTTCAGTTACCTTTATTAACTCTATCAACTGGAGGTCAGTGGAGGCAAATAGTTTTAAGTCATCCATGAAAAGAAGATGGCATATTACTTGACCTCTGCTGTGCATCCAATAGCCTAGCCCTGATTTCTCGAGCAAAGTGCTAAGAGAGTTCAGTGATAGGCAAAACTACAAGAAACTCAAACTGTCACCTTGGAAGATCCCTCGTTGGATCTTTATAGGATCGCCGCATCCGAGAGTCCGTCGACATCCTGGATAGCGAAGAACCGTACTCCACTGCCATACACGTCTTCAGAAAAGTGCATAAAGTTGGATCAACTTTGTATAACTCTAGTTCTCTTAAGAGCCATGTATGTGGCACAGAGTCGTAGGCCTTCTTATAATCTATCCAGCATGTTGAAAACTATTGGCTAATGTCATGTCTATAAGGCGTAGCTCTTTAGTACCACGCGACCCACTTTCACATCCATTTTGAGAACTTGACGTGATTTTGTTTGTTTAAATATGTTTGGCCAGTTTGGTTCTCAAAATTGATGTAAAAAGTTTATATACCCCCGGTAGGCAGGTTATAGGTCTATATTTTTTTGGGTCCGTGGTACTTTCTGTTTTAAAGAGCAGTTGGGTAGTGCCAGTTGTTAAGAAAATTGGCAGCATTCCTGATTCTAGAGATGATTGGAATTGGGAGGTCGAACGAGCATGTGCACTACGCCGCCACTTCAACCAAAAGTTGTGCAATCCGTCCGGACCTGCCGCTTTCCAGTTTGGTAACGGTCGGACTGCACAACTAACATCTGTAGCTGTAATAGCTACGGCATCCATATTAGTGATTGCCGCACATGATCGCTCAACATCCCTAAACCAACCACATTCCGTGTGGCTAACGGAGTTTGACCAGATGCTACTCCAGAACGTATTTGTAGTTTCATTATCTACACCTAAGCCGGGACGCTCCCAACTTCTATACACCCACCTTTCATCCTTTTGGAATGTGCGAATCTGGGAATATCTGCCTATACGTTTTTTATAACGTTTGATACGATTTGCCCACGCATAAATCTTCTGCTCCAGGCAGTCGATGCGTCCTGTGACCCGCGACGCGTATTCTCGTGGCCTAATACCCGTTCCTGCAAAGGCGCGGGTCACAAAACGCATCACTCTCGGGCGATTATTGCCCGACCTGAAGCAGATCAGCTTGCCAATGAGTGCCCTAGACTGAGCGATACGACGCTCAATCCTACACTGCCAAACCGGCACAGCATTATTTCGGGTAGCCATATCAATGTTGTTTTGTATCTTGACAGAATTGAGTGGTATCACTGAGATTTTCACAAGGTATTGTCTAGGTATGTAGACAATAGTGAGTCCAGGGCACACACCAACGCCAAATTTTTCTTATGCGTGGGCAAACGCGGCAGACGAGGCCTATTTACTAAGGCCTCGTAATGAAATTCCCTGATGGCACATTCCAAAATACTCCTTACATTATCCATGTACTGGGCACTTACTTGTATATCCCCACCATCCACTTCTTCAACACTTTGTGGCCTTAGTGTGTCAACTGTCACTGACGTTACACGTTCACGAGTGGAAGGAGGAATGGGGGGTTACCTTGCAAGCCTGAGCCTATTATTATTATTATTACCCTTTTTTCATGAACACTTAGATGTATTAAATTGAAATTCATATCAAATACTCATGTCTTTAATACCTTTAAGCTGTAACAAAATCAAACTTCTATATCAACGCAATACAAAGAAACAGTAATTTAGGCCGCATATTTTCTCATAACTACTCGCAAGGGAATCAAAACCTACAGGGCACTTCCCGTGAGCTCAGAATGTTGAAATTTGGTACGAAGCAATGTTTTATGGCACAGGTAAAGGAAAACTTGCGAAAATTGTAAATTTGTACATTATATAAAACAATTTTCCTATTATTACCCCTTTCCTCATGAACGTGTAAAATTATTAAATTGAAATTCATATCAAATATCCGGGTCTATAATACCTTTAAGCTGTAACAAAATCAAACTTCTATCTCAACGCAATCAAAAGAAAC
The DNA here is from genome assembly GCA_944739405.2 of Euclidia mi. Classification (NCBI taxonomy): domain Eukaryota; kingdom Metazoa; phylum Arthropoda; class Insecta; order Lepidoptera; family Erebidae; genus Euclidia; species Euclidia mi. The sequence continues at coordinate 23,599,932 of OX123188.2, forward strand.
AAAAATGTTTCTATATTTTCAAACTCGCAACTACTAGCAAGGGAATCAAAACCTACAGGGTACTTCCCGTAAACTCAGCTTCCTGAAATTTGGTATGAACCAACGTCTTATAGCACAGATAAAGGAAACATTGCGAAAACCGTAATTTTTTTGTAACATCATATAATAAAAACATTTAAAAAAATTTAAGTTACTAGCCTTTTCCTTATGAACGCGTAGAGATATTAAATTAAAATTCATATCAAATACTCAAGTCTATAATATCTTTAAGCTGCAACAAAATAAAACTTCTAAGTCAACCGAATCAAAAGGTACAGCTGCTTATGCCGCAAATTCTCGCAAATTTTCGAAACTCACAAGGGAATCAAAACCTGCAGGGTACTTCCCGTGAACTTCGAATCTTGAAATTTGGTACGAGGCAATTTCTTATAACACCGATTAAGAAAAAAATCCAAAAATGTAAATTTTAGATACATCATATATTATAATAAAAACATTTTTTTAAATTTTAAAATTTCTACTTCTTTCCTCATGAACGCGTAGTGTTATTAAATTGAAATTCGTGTGAAATACTCAAGTCTATAACTCCGTTAAGCTGTAATAAAATTAAACTTCTATGTCAACACAATCAACAGAAACAGCAATTTAAGCATATTTTCAAACTCGCAACTACTCGCAAGGGAATCAGGACCCACCGGGTACTTACTTCCCGTGAACTCAAAATCTTGAATTTTGGCACGAAGCAACGTCTTATAGCACAGATAAAGGAAAAATTGCGCAAACCGTACATTTTTAGTTACATCATATACTAAAAATATTTTTAATAATTTTAAGGGTTAGGTATGACGTTAGTACGTTAAGTTACTACCCTTTTCTCCATGAACCCGTAGAGGTATAAAATTGAATTTCATGTCAAATGCTCAAGTCAAACTACTTCCTGTCGATCTAGAATCTTGAAATTTAGCATAAAACAACGTTTTATAGCGTTGAGGAAAAATTTTGAAATCCTTAAATTTTTAGTTACATCTATTTTTAAATAATTATATATACCTACAGGTTTGTACAGAACCCTCGGTGTGCGAGTCCGACTCGCACTTGACCGGTTTATTTTTATATTAATTTAATATACTAACGAACTGAAGATTACTGTCACTTATGTCTTTTTAAAATCGATGTGTCACTTACGATATGTCTATCGATATCGTACCACTACAAAATAAAATACAACCGGTAAAAGTTATTATCTTAGAAAATAAAGAAAATAGACAGACAGGCAAACGCAAGAAGTCTTTTAGTTTAGCCACAAAGATTTGCCTTGACGGAATCCAAAACTATCTATTAATTGAGACACTCGGCTGAGTAAGTTCATGTTTATTTTATGAACTTGTATATTTACAGTCAAATCGAAAATCAGTCGTTGAGTACTACTCTAATCAAGTGTGATAACATTATTGATTCTAATATAAACAGTTATTATTTACTATTAATCAAACATCTGATTGCTGCATAACAAGGTTACACAAGGTTAAGCTGGGTAAATTTAAGACTCTACCCAGAGTTTGTTAAGAGAGAGAGATCAAGAGAGATCAGAGATCAGAGATCCCGGGAGTGGACGCTCCGCGTGGGCTTAACGGAGGCCTGCGCAGGATGCGTCCAATGGTGCGGGTGCGAGGGACAGTTATTCTGTCGGGCGCGGTCGCGGAAGGAGAGGCGTGTCGGTGTTGCGTTGCCGCGCGCCCTATCTGCCCGCGACCAAATGGGGGCGCACCATTGTAACGTCGCGGTGGGGCCGCAGAGGAAGAGGAGATGCGGTGTTGCGTTGCCGTCTTCCCTATCCTCTGCGGCCGCTGGGTGTTTTGCGGCGGAGCCCAACACCTTCATCCGCCGCCAAGGGGGTTTCGTTCAAGGCCCGCCTGACCATCTGGCGGGCCAATACCCGTCAGGGGGTGCGAGGAATGCTTCAGCGATACCCGACCCTCCGACACACGGGTACATGAGGAACACGGGTTGGTTTTTAGTCAGTAAGAGTTTGACAGTCCCTTTAGGCGGAGGGACTCCAAAAAAAAAACTCCTAAACTCTGACTTAAATAATAATGTCCTACATATTAATAGGTACGTATACTATTAACATGCATTTACATGTTGTCAGGGATCCATGAAAAGACCTATAGTACAACGCAGAATAAATTTGTATATTACATATTATAAATATTTCGTGCATTCATCTAAATCTTGTCTAAGCAAGCTATAATGCTAATGCTGCTGCCGGTTTTGTATTTATTAGCACTGATTGCCTTCATCAATGCCTACTTAGCAGGTATTCAGCTACGCATTCCGAAGTTGGATAAGCCGCTAAAGCAGGGCATTAGACACGGCCAGTCTCCACCTGGGCCACTAACAGTATGCTATTGACCATTTCAATTCCATATTTATTTATTGGCTTAGACTGCATCCGTGGTCCAGTGGAACTGCTTTCGTGGTCGAGTGGATTGCGTTTGCATTTGCTGATCAGGAGGTCCTGGTTTCGATTCCCGGGTCGGGCCAAAGTGTTACTGGGTTTTTTAAAATTCTCTGTCTGGCAAAGCGCCCGTGAGGGCAATAGGCTCTCCCCCTATTACGTGGGATCTACAAATTCATAACATAGTGAAATGTGGGTGCAATTTAACACCCATGCCTACCCCCTTCGGGGATACAGGCGAAAGTTTATATTAATAACAATTTATTTATTTTTTAGTTCAACTTCATTGCGGACCAAACGAAGTCGAAGTGGAATGTCCGCCCAAGTGTTTGACGGACCACCGTCCAACGCACGAACGCCAACATATGTTACCATACGCGAAGCCTAAAGTCTGTGGACCACCTGAATGCAGATGCCGATTCGACACGAGAAGAGCACCCAACGAGACTTGCATACCTTCTATTGATTGCCGTAAGTCAAGAATACAGGCACTTTTTTTTTAATTTCTATATACATCCACCACGTAAGTTTTTACTTTTAAAAGGTTTTAAATAATAAAAGTAATACTAAGCGGAGTTTGAAAATGTCGACCGGCAAGCTCATTGATGACAAAAATGATAAATATTTTGATTGCTGCAGCTCCGTTTGCCTGCGGTCTTCCGAACGAAGAATACGTGGCTTGTCCGCCATACTGTCCAACAGATGGCTGCACGGACGCCACTCCTGTTGCAAGATGCCCTCTGCCGTGGTTTAAATTACGGTTATTCGTGGTAGAATGCATACCTTAATGCAGGTGTATTAAATGATACTGGAGAAATAAAGGGGTCTTTATGCCTTATGATCAATGTCGTAAGTTTCAAAGTCGTTTATATACATTTAAATAAACACTTAATGACTAGATTACTGATTATGTTCAAGAACAAGGACGAGTCCAACCACTATCTTACTTATAAAATGATGTCCCCTTTTTGTCCTGTATGTTTGTATGAACGCGATAAACTCAAAAACTAGCGAACGGATTTTTGTACGGTTTTCACCAATAGATAGTGCCATTCCTGAGTAAAGTTTAGGTGTATACTTTACATGAGCGGAGCCGGGGTCGACTTATTGTTTATTATAAGTGAAATATTCAAAACATCTTTGAAGGCTTTGAACATGTTTGACTTGCTTTGCTTCTAAATCCTAAACCAAAAGTTACAGACAGCTAAGTGTGCATGGCATTTGTGATCGCATTATTTTGAATACAATTTCTAAAGTGCATACTATTTCTGAAGTAAAGTAGTTTGGTAGGTACTTTAACAAAAATCAGAACTGAATGACTTAGTTCTTCATTACGCACTAATTTTACTTCGTTAAATACATACCATTGGGAAAGTATGTCTATTTCACAAGAAGTAGTATTATTTTGGACCTTATCGTTAGTCTGAAATGATAACAGACACCTGGAAAACTCTGAGTGTGGCCATCATTAAATAATAAATCTTCTTAATAAATCAATCACATTTGTGAAACATAGAGTGTTAGAAAACCCAGTTCTAAAATTATTTTGTACCTAACTTGTTTTTTACTTGTTTCAGCCGTTACAGCTCATATACCCGACTTTGGTCCTAAGGTGTAATGAATGATTGATTTACTATCAGAAATAATATTTCTGTTACGTATTACATAAAAAACTGAAGCCGTAGTACATAGTACTCAAGCCTCGAAAAACTAATGGATATAGATAAAATTTACATTGAGCAATAAATTATTGATACGTAAATTATTGGCGCATTTTATTTTACTGCTTTTTTATCCTTGTAACTATTCACACATGGTTATCCAATTCCAACCTAGGAAATGCCTATGGCAACTGACAACTGATAGTTAACCTGACCGCCCAGTTCTTGCAATGAAACTGAGTATGTACAGTTGAAAAAACAAAAAAAAATATTTGAAAACGTGACAATTTTGGTGTGTGAAATTAAAGAAAAACAAAAACATTATATGGGTCAGTCTGGCGACCTCTCGATAAATTAGATAAATTCAAAATTAGAACAAATATTATGTTTTATCAGCTATGTTGTTTAAACGTAAATTATCGCACAGAGAAGGTAATTATATATTAATTCATCATCATCATCGCCCTAGCATTATCCCGGTTGCATCCAAGACTTACACGCCTTGGAGCCCGGGGTCCGCTTACTGGTCTAACCAGATATGACAGAATATCAACTTTTCCACAGAGCGACTGCCGTCTGATCTCCGCAACCCAAAGGGATAGCGATATTCCATGGTTTAGACTAGAAAATTATATATTAATTATTAGGCGGTTTATCGAAACCAAATAAACAAGTAATTGAAAAACACTAAGGTAAGCTCCACACCATAGACCACGAGTGTATTACTGAATTATATTATTTTCAAGCTACTGAACAATAATCATTTCTTTTCGATGTTTTTATTTTAAAAAGAGTACTTCTGCACTAGTTCTATGCCCAGTGTTGCGGCAGGCTTTAGAAAAATCAATCACAAAATACACTGAGAGTTAAAACCAAAATGTATGGATCACATAAAGTAATTATCTACATAGATGTGTTTAATTGCTTTTGAAAACGTAGTAAGTGTCACAGCTAACGTTTTATTTCAGGTAGGTCGCTGGCCATCAATGAAAGCAACAGCAAAACGTATTTAAATATTGAGCCATCTGTGCAGACCAGCCGAAGAGCACTGCCATTTTAAACTCACCGAGACACTAAGGCCCGTAATCGAGTTGCAAAATTCAATCCCACAAATTAGACATCGCTATCAAAAATTGATCGAGAATCGTTAAGTTCACGTAGAAATATTTTATGCGTAATCTCGAATTCGTCTCTCGCTCCAAAACTCGCTATCACTTAGATCAGATTCACACATAAATTCGACAAGTGCCTCGAGGCACGACGACGTTCTCTGTTTAGATACGTTCGCTTCGATGTGAAGTACGTAAGTAATTGCTACCCGTTACCGGATTGCTTCACGGCGGATTTACTGCGGAGGAGAAATTTTATGTTCGCTCTCATTTCTTCGCTCCTGGTAGGCGATTTGATGTAATGTGGAATTATGTGAAATTTAACGAATATTTCAACGAATTATAGAATAGAAGTATTACCTTATTTGTAATTTTGTATAGATAATAGAGTAATGTAAATGTATATGTTTCTTTTTTTATAAAAAATAGATTACAAGCCATGCGGATATCTACATATACTTATTAGTTTGTTTTTCATGTGAGTGTGTGGCCAACTTTGGTGTCGGAGTTTCTCAGACCGCCCGAAGGCCTCCGACATGGCCTAACGATGTTCCTTAGATAAGAACCGGGACTGACAGCTTGCCACACATGGTAGCCCATCAAAGTGGTGACCTGTGCAAGCATTGCATAATTTTGCCGATCGTGACAGATCGGCAAAATTATGCAATACTTATTAGTGAATATACTTAATTAACTGTACCTAATTTAGAGGCCTGAGAACCTGACTTAAGCGGTCGCCTTGCTGCTTGCGTCGAGAGTTCGGTCCTAACAAGAGATAATAACACTTTATATGATCCACTAATTGTAGTTTCAAGTCTGGCTTTACTTTCTTACGTTTATTTAATGTTTGTAAAGACCCCGGGATTTATTTCTTGTGCGGAAGTAGTTCTTAAATAATTGCTGTACTGACTTCATCCCATAAACAAAAGTGAAAATTGTTATGCAAAAAGTAAGTTGTAAGTTTCATAGCAAGATAAGTTTAATAGCATTGTTGAACACTGCAATGCTTTTTTTTCTATTGCTGTCGAAAAGATTAAAACCGTTTTACGGCAAAAAGTTAATATCGCTGGAAAGTGTAAGCCTCGAACGATCGTAAGCTTTGAAAACTATACCGATGTTAATTGTCTGTTCCTACCATTTTGATACCTAGCATATAAGCAGACATAGAACAAATCACGCGTTTTATTAACATAACAAAAAAATGTATACACTATAAGTGAATTAAGTTCCTTGACCCACCGATTGATAATAGCGATAATAGCGAGCCTAGTGGTCAGTTTTCGGAAAAATAAAAATTTCGTTATGACGTGACGGCGCTGACTCTTCGGTCTTCTTCTATCTTCTTTTTTCGTATGAGTGTGTGGCCAACCCTGGTGTCGGTGTTTTGAGACCCCCCGAAGGTTTCCGACATGACTAACTGCCCAGAAGATGAGTGGCCTTTGGCTTGCCGTCCGCAGACTTAAACTCAACAGGCATTCAACTGCGTGACCCTAGGTGCCGCCCCTTTATAATTCGAGTTTGAGGCTGGCAAAAGAGAAGTAAGGAACTTTCTCAAGGGGCGTTCGCGTCCTATTGACTTATGCTAAATTGAATCCATATGACCAAAGTAAAGATGTACCATTAGAGCGCTTGTACACGTTAAGAAAATTTACCGTGTCTGCGACAGACAAGACAAATTCTTCGTGTATACGACAAGAATTTTGTCTGTTCTACACCCCCCCACCGCTCCGCAACAACGTTCGCCGCGTCTTGTCTTGCGCAGACAAGATTTTTATCGTGCACCGCTGCGAGCAGTGTACACAGTTATTTTCTAGTTACGACACGAATTCTTGCATAGGCCCGGCGTATTTTCTTACCTTGTACAAGCGCCGTCATACTAAGATACAGGGCCGGCCTTAGCCATCCTGCTGCCCTGGGCGAGATACTCATTTGGTGCCCCTTACCCAGTTGTACAGGCCCTTCCCCCCTCCCCCTCCCCCGCTCAAGAGGGTGAAAAATCGAGAAAAGATAGGTATATGCTGTAGATCGTAATGGAACCTTTAAAACCTTAACCTTTCTTTTGAACAAGATGTCGTAAGCCTAGTAAGTAGTCTATTATATATCGCACATAGAACAATACTTTGGAAAACAAAGTTATTTCTGGTGGCGAAAAAGTGATACTGGTATTTGGTTACATTAAATATAAGGCATTGTATGACGTAAAGTGGATACCTCTACTATGGAACCCTTCATGATCGACTCCGATTCACAATTGATTTAATTATATTACATTGGTATGTGTAAGGTATATAAATAAATCAAGTCAATCGATCTTCACAGTAACATTAGAATCGTTAAAAGTGATTTTAAAACGTCGTCATAATAAATAAAAAACACTGAAATAAAACAAATTATAGTTTCCAAACTACTAAAACACACGCTTAAATAATATTAAAAGTAGTAAAAAATGCAGATGCTCAATTCATTGGGTATATATTAAATCATAAAAAAACACCCAAGCCCGTCTTACACCTCGAAGCAAACAGGTAGGTCTTGTTTGGTGGTTAAGGTTTTGAACAATCATCGTCGCCACTTGGCAGCGACCTCTCGGCACCTCCACATCCACTTGGCAGCGCTACAGACACTTAAGCGCAACCCAGGTTTCATGGAATCAAAGGCTTCTCGTAGTCTCCATAGGCCAGACAAGACGGCTACTCCGTCTTCCCCGGGAGCCTTTACTAATCTGCCTGATAGGTCCCGCCGAAACTAACTTCGCCGACATCTACTTACGGAAAATCTTATGTTAATTAGCGAGGAAGCGGGCTCGCTAGGGTCGCTTGCGTCTGTCTGGTGTAAGCGAGGCATACAGGTATTCGCAGAAGTTTTAATTTTTAGCAAGTGTTTTTTTTTTTTTGAGACTGCTGATTGTATCGCTATTCGAGGTAGTAGAGGTTCTCGTAGCTTTGTCAGATGACTCTTTTCCAGTTAATTCCCCAAGACTTTTGACTCTGGATTTTGCTCAATCGCTTCTTATATGAGACGAGTGGTCCAGCTTCATACAAAATAAATGAGCGGGTCTTAATCGCGTATAATTAATTAATTTATTTTGTATGATGTATACAAATCGCGAAAGTTTAAAAATCGATTATGGTCCAGCTTCGCCCAGCTCCAGGTAACGTCACATCAGTTCCAAAGTGTTATTTGAAAGTTTAGATATCCCAACAGTTTACGTACAGGACCGACTATGTCAAGTCCACATCTACACTTTTATATTTGCCAGGATTTCTAGTGCAGCGAATCTATTTTCCGATTCCAGTTGGAGGCGACATATCCCGCTACGGGCATAGTAGGATGTAGAGCAGACCACATAATTTGGCCACTCAAGCTCCAAATTTTTTTAGGGCGCCTCTTACAAGTCAGAGATTACTTCCGGTATAATACAGTCATGTTAATCACTGAGACATCCTTAAATATCGGCTTGTCATCAGTGATGATGCCCTGATGGTAACACAAATCAACACTAAAGAGATTGTTATCGCCTGATTCTTGTTGTCGTCGGGGCGCTTTCGAGTCCACTTCCATTGACGATTTTAATGCCAGAAAGTTGCTCTTCATACAAATGATATACTGTTTTAAGTTACATAGCATTTGCCCCCTGTGGTTTTTCTTCGCCCGTAATTATGCAGTCCCAAATATGATTTCCCACCATATTAGATTTGGCCAATTTACATGCTGGGTGTTGCCTATATTTATCATGCTGGACATGCGTGTTGCCAACCGCAGTATGGTGATCAGTACCTGCATAAAAGAACGCTGCTGCACATGTCCAGTTGAAATACCTTAGTCGCCTCATAGATGTTCACCCACGGGAAGAAATAGGGTGGTGTACTATATTTAGTTAAAACATTATGTCTACTGTCAAAAAATGTATGTTACTTTTAATTTATTTAAAAAGATACTTGTTTGCCAAGGAGATGAATTGTTTGATTCTTATATTATCGATGATCAACCTCGCGCCTGCTGTGCTTATTTTTAATAAACGAGAAAACCTCACGACACGAATGTCTATCTACTAATTCATAGCATTTGACTATTATATTTTAGGAAACGTTACAGTTTGATTGTTTTTAATATATTTGCTGTTAAAACAGATATTGCAAACCAGCAAACATTCATTTTTTTGGGCCCAATGTAATCCAACTTATTCAGTGTTTCTTTGAATCCCTTCTTGAAACTTGATAAAACGCAGGGGTGCCTGCGGTGCCCCTGGAACTCGGCGCCCCAGGCGACTGCCCCAGTCCGCCTCCCCCGAAAGCCGCTACCGCTAAGATAATTATAGTATGGTATGCATCTATGAATCTGTGTAACGAAACCTTTTCAAATTCAATTCTATTGAAGTGAATCTTCGCACATTTATCATGGGCCGATGCAAATATAATAGTAAGGTAAAGGCTCCTAATACCGAGGTATTTCGCGACATGTGGAAGCAATGAGGAAAAATAAGCATTTGTTAATATTTTAGCCTATGTAAAAATATTATTTCAGCTAAAATGGACATTAAATTTTGTATAACTTCTATTATTATGTGTCTTTTCAAAAGATTTATTCATCAAAAAAATAGTTTTATAGCAAAGTCGATTTCCCCGAATTCCGAGGAATTTTCAGGCTTGAAACCTAATACCTCGGTAGTCGGTTCCTAATTCCGAGGTAGAATAAAAAGGAGTTAATTGGTTCCGTACAGCAATTTTATAAGTTAAATAATAATAGTAAAATAGTAGTGCTATTTTTTGAAAATGTGCTCCTACTCTAGTCACAAAGGAGTTTATAAATAAAATAATAAATGTTTTAAAAAGTTTTATAAAATTTCAAGTGGATAGTTTACTTATTCTAAATTATTAATAACACACATATTCATCCATATAAAATTTGAATATATCTTAGGTAGGTATCAAGATAATCCAAAATTCGGCTAAGCGCAAACGTTAAATTGTAGCGGGGCGGCCGGCGCGTGTATAAAGGATTCCGATATGGCCCGAAAGTTTTGGTTTACGGAACCCTAAAATACTATTTGTGGTTGCCATATACCTCGGTATAAGGCTCTATGAAGATCCTTATACGGAGGCATACCCTTTGTATTAGGAGCTCATAGGGCCTAAAACCGAGGTATACAAAAATCCTACCTCGGAATTAGGAGAAATTCCTGTAATTTGTAATTCTAATTCCGATCCATAAAAATTCGGAAGAATAAATAACTTATTCAATTCTTACTGGTACCAACATTTCTGTGATTGAAAAGTGTTAATATCAGTCAAAATCTGTACAAAATAATTACATTTTACTATTTAGGCCTTTCAAAGAAAATGTTGTTTTCTGGATCATGTTTGACAACATTTAATAAGATTTCTATCCAATAAAACATAACACGGAAATAGGTTTTTACTTCGAAAGAATATTAATAATTCTAAATGAACAAAGGCCTCATTAAAATAATATTGTATTAAAAGTAATAAGCAAGTGAATACGATGTAGTGTTTCTCCTATTACCGATGGTACTACCGAAGTAGGAACTACGCTTAAAAAACGTACCCTAGCTCCGTGGTATTTTGTTTTATATTTTTAGATACTAAATCAATTTAAAACATAAATTATCTTGATAATTTTGTCAAGTAAAATAACACAAAATACTAACAAATTGCTTACCTTCAACACCTTATGTTAAAATCACAACAAAAACTTACGTTAACAAAATGAGCTCAATTACCTAACAGGATCTGTGTTTATATGAAAAAAACCATTCGCGTCGACGCCGTGGCAGAGACTGATTGATTTTAGCTAGTTGCTCCGGGGTTACACTTACGAACTTCACGTATGTTAGCAAGTTTGAAACATGGAATGAGTGAATCCTGTTTTTAAGTAGTTACATAATAATATTCAAAAGATAAGAACGAAAACAAAAATACCTCGGAATTAGGAGCCGATTTTGACTACCTCGTTATTAGGAGCCTTTACCTTAAATAATTGAATCAAGCACGAGTCGAACTCACTTATCAAGGATTCCAAATGCCTGTAGCATGCATTTTATATACATTTATCATCACCTAACCAAAATACCATTATCACTTTTTCGCCAGCAAAAGACTACAAAGTAATATATGCGGTTTTTGTAAATGTGTTACATCCCAAAAACTGATAACTACATATTATCTTTCAAAGTAAATTTGTTGAAATTTTCCATGATAATTTACAGCATATATTTTTTGTAGGGTTCTCAATCTCTCATTTTAAATGTTAGAGTGAGGAAGAGGGGTGAAGAGGTGTGTTACATTTAGCCGCTTTGGAATTGTTTGAAACGCTTGACCTTGAGAAAATGTGGTTTTAGGGACTTAATGTAATAGTATTTTTTTTGTTTTCGCGATTTACTATTCGACGGATCCATTTATTTACAGGAATCGTGGTCATGAAAAACGATTCCTGTAGACATATTGAAACGTCGTATAGAAATAAAAAAATAGTTTCTAGATACTTCGCTTTAAATTTAATATATTTAAAACCATTATATTGCGATTGAATCCGTAAACGCTACTTTGATTTCAACTCAATGTTATTTTTAAAGTTCGGCATAAACCGGCTGTGATATACGGACTAACAGGCAGATGTGGCGAATCAATAATTATTCTATTTCTTGCCATTTGGTAACGAAACCCTAAAAAAGAACAATCCACAATAGACAAACAAAATAAACAAAAATAATTGCTTAAAAACTAAGATATAGGAAACCCAAGATGCAGTCTCGAACTAAATTGACGTTCAGAACGGTCCACGTTGTGCAAAACTAGTTATCGTTATGATAATGATGATATCATTTTGTAAATTAAACCATATAATAAATTTGTCTTAAAGTTGTATTTACGTTTTTATTTACGCGTTAAATGCCAACACTTTTTTGACGGTTTTGACGCGCGGACTGTGTTATTGTGAATCAATGCATAAAAAGTAAAACACTGTTTTCTAATAGAACGTGTTTTTAGTTTAATTCTATTATATATTTCTTGCCATCCCTACTATATTTTTAGATATATAAAGAATGTTTTCAATACCAATTTGATATATTCACATTCATAACGTATCGCAACAAAGCTACGTTATTATATGTTTACTAATGGCCAATATGTTTAATTTATTTTTTATATTATTTTGTTTGGTTGTGATGAGCATTGCCCAGTAGTCCAGTCACTTTAGGCAAAAATGGGGGTCAATCTCGGAATTGGAGATAATAAGCTGGAAACTCGTATACAGCTTCATTTTGGCGTTCTAAAAGTTGTCTCAAAAGTCTCATATTATCTCGTGTCTGCGTCGTAAGTTATTCGAGGTCAAAGGTCACGAAAATCGTTTTTTTTGCAATTATCTCCGTTTCTATGGTTCCAATCACTTCAACATCTATTATGAAAATTGAAGATAAAAAATTTTGCCACAACTTTTGTCTCAACTCTTTTCGAGATAGAGAGCGGAGAGCACCCAGCGCTCAGGCTTATATACTGTTATACAAGCTCAACCGTGAATCTCGGTGAATAATACCTTGTATATAGTTACTAAATCATTAAAATATTATCAAAAATGGTTAGGACATGATTAAGAACCTCAAGAATGGGGCTAGTTACTCCAAAATGAGTTTCTGCAGCCAATAACTACACTATTACCACCAGCTCCAGATGAATTACTCAGTACAATATTTTGTAATTGTAAGAATGGTTGTGGTTCACGCTGCGGATGCAGAAAATCGGGCTTGCAATGCACTTTAGCTTGTGGACAATGCAATGGGCAAGCTTGTCTCAATGCTGTTGTATTGCAAGACGATCCTGAGGAAGAAACTGCATTTGATCCAGAAATTTTAGAATGTTTGGAGACAATCATGCAGGTAAAAGAAGATGATGAAGATGAAATTGAAATTTTCAATTTCCCAGGAGATGATGGTGAAGAAGAAGAAGAAGAAGAAAATTGATATTTTTGAATTTCAAGTTATTGAAGAAGAATTTAAATGTACATTTAATTTTAATTGTAACATAAGTACAGCTACTAAATAAAAATTAAGTTAAATTATATTTACTTGACTTACTTTTATTTACAATCTATTATCGAATAAAATTAAATGAATTTATTATATATATATATATATATATATATATATATATATATATATATATATATATATATATATATATATATATAATATACCTACACCCGATTTGATTCTATAATAAAAATACTAAATTTGTCAATTCCGAAATCCCAAGATTTTTGTGATATAAAAATATTCCATATTAGCCAACACCTTAAAATATGTAAATATACCCACACCCCATTTGATTCTATCGTTAAAAAAAAACTAAATTAGTCAATTCCGTAATCCCGGGATTTGTCGATTCAAAAGTGCATTCCATAATAGCCAACACCTCAACTTTAGGTAAATATGCATCCGATTATCCGATCACTGATTATAACACACATACCTAAGAAGATTTTGTTATTTTTGTTACGAAAGAAGTTCTATTCATGTTAGTCAACTTATATTTTAAAAAAATATACTGTTTATATATGAAAATGCATCTTTTATTCCTTTTTGTTATAACAAATTATTCTACAGCATAATTATATCAAACTTGGCAGTGTATCTTTAGAGATACATTGAAAGCTTTATATATTTTTAAGGCCTCTTGGCAATGTATCTCACAAGATACATGTGGTTTTTTTTAAACTACCTGCATAAGATTTTTTTTCGATTTTTCTAGGCATCTCTGGGTTATAAACATTATGTTGTATAAAAATTATTTTGATACTCAATCTTTTTTTTCTCTGCGTGTTCGAAAACAAAGAACTAAAGTAAACGTTTACATAAATTTATTCTGTTTTAACAAAAAAATGTTCGGTTAAGAATTTTTCAAATTGTTATGTATCTCTAAAGATACATTGCCAAGAAAAGGGTTAAACTACTAGATAAGACAACAGATAGGCATTCATGTGTTTTAAATTTAGCTCATCAAAACATACAAGGCCTATCTGGCAAAGAATTAGAGATAGATTTAGTTTTAAAATAAACATAAGTTGCATGTATTATGCATTACGGAACATTGGTTAAGAGGTGACCAATTAATATTCAATAATGAATTTTATACAGTAATTAGTGCATTCGTAAGAAAGAACGCTATTCGTGGTGGCTCTCTCATATATGTTTGTAATAGTATTAAATGTAAAGAACGAAAGGACATAGCCGAACTTTCTCTCGAGCGCACCGCTGAGATATCTTGTGTTGCTCAAGTAGCAACACGTCATAGTTTGTGTATACCGACCACCGCAAAGTGACTTTAGCCAATTTGAAAGCATCATGGAGGACGTCTTATAACACTTAAGTTCCAGCAGGAAGTCAATAATCGTATGTGGTGATTTTAATGTTAACTTGTTAGAACAATCACCAACTTGTACTAGGTTAGTTAGTTTATTTATGTCATTTAATTTGAATGTTTTATTTTCTGAACCAACCAGAACAACCTGACACTCTTCTACATGCTTAGATAATATTTTTTGCAATTGTTTGTACTTAAGTAAAGCTGTTTTGAGTGACTTGACATCGGATCACTGTGGACAAAAGGTTGTAATTCCAACTAATACAACCCCTACAGTACAAAAAATCACATGTAGGCCTATGACCTCTGCTCGCTTTAATCGCTTTAGTGATGATGTTGCTGCTAAGATCGCCAGCATTGACTTAACTCACGAAGATCCAGATGAATTATATAAGTGGTTATTTGATGTTATTAAAAATGAGTACAGTAAATTTTTAAGCAGAAGACATTTGCCAAGAGCTCTAAAGTTAAATTTTGTGATTGGGCAACAGTAGAAAAATACAAAAGTAGATCTAGGTTGTATGATCTGTATGGTATGAAGCAATACAATTTTAATCCTTCATTTATTGAATATGTAAGAAATTACTCAAAAGTTTTTAAGAGAGCATGTGCTTCAGCTAAGTCTATATTTATAAGTAATAAAATTAAAGAATCCAAGAACAAAATAAAAACAACTTGGAACATTATTAACAGTGAGACTGGTCGAGCTAAGTTAGTAGATAATAGCTATGAATTAAAATGTAATGGAGAAATAGTTGCAAAGAAAATTGATGTTGCTCAGACTTTTAACAACTTCTTCATAAACATACCAGTGATAACAACCAAGTGTTTAGACTCTTGCCCAAGCAAAGCAGAGATGTTAGTTAGGGGCAATGTGAATGAGTGTGATGTGCTGTTTAATTTTAAATACATTGACACTAATGACATCCTCAAGACATTCAAGACCATCAATACTAAGAAATCTATTGACTTATGGGGTATTTTAGTTAGTCTTGTTCGCCAAATAATTTTTAGCATAGCTCCATATTTAGCTGCAATATTTAATAGATGCGTGGATAAAGGGGTTTTTCCTGATTTAATGAAACACAGCAAGGTGATACCACTTTTCAAAAAAGGATCCAAGAGCGACCCTAGTAACTTTCGGCCAATTTCTATCTTGCCTGCAATCAGTAAAATTTTTGAAAAGGTAATTTTGCATCAGTTAGAGAGCCACTTTCTCACAAATAATTTATTGCACAGTGAGCAATATGGCTTCACTAAGGGTCGCTCCACCTTTGATGCCGGTGTAACTCTATTAAAACATATCGTTAACGCTTGGGAAAATTCGAAGAATGCCATTGGTGTTTTTTGCGACTTGTCAAAGGCTTTTGATTGTGTTGAACATGATATACTTTTACGTAAACTCAACCATTATGGTATTCGAGATAGCGAACTCAATCTTGTTGCCAGTTACCTTAGAGATAGAGTTCAGTATGTAGATGTTAGTGGAAGTAGGTCTCAAGGTTTGCCAGTGGAAATGGGCGTTCCACAGGGCTCTATTCTTGGTCCGTTTCTTTTTTTAATATATATTAATGACTTGCCAATCTTTGTTAGAAATCTATGTGATATTGTTCTTTTTGCTGACGATACTTCACTTATTTTTAAAGTTAATCGTAATACAAGTAACATTGACAGCGTAAATAATTCTCTTCTCTTCTTCTTTCTCAAAAGAGGGCCATACGTGCAATATATTAGTTAGGTGCTAGAGATTCTTTACGAGATAAATTTAAAGAAGTAGAAATATTTACAGTTGCATCGCAGTATATATTTGCTAATTTAATGTACGTTTAGAAAAACTTAACTCTTTACCGTAAAAATAGTGACTTGCAAAAAGTGAACACAAGGAATAAGCATAAACTAGTGGGCACTAACTACCGTCTACATAAAGTTCATAACTCAACAAATTACCTCTGGAAATAATGAATTTACCTCTGCACAAATTTAAAACCACTACTAGGAATTTTCTTTTAAAAAGGGGTTTTTACACTATTAAAGAATTTCTAGATGACAAGACATCATGGGTCTAGTTGCTTTTTTTAAATTCACCATTATTGTTATTTTTATGACTGTGTAAGATACTCTCTTCTTAATTAGTAACATGTTAAGTGGAGGTGCCTCGTGAACACATGATTTTTGCAGGATTTGGATATTATTATGATTTGTTGAATGTAGTTTAACATTATTAATCCCTGATCATATCGTTGTTCACTTGTCACCTTCACAAAATTCTTTCTACATTTGCATTCCTTCACGCGGGCCACTAATTTATGTTAATAATAACGATCTGGAAAATGGAGGTAATTGGCGGTCATGGTCAGTATGCCAATAGATTGTTTCTTACTGCCGGTTCGTATACCGTTATCGTCATGCTCACTAAAATGTCATTTCTTGTGGTGGCGTCGTGTCTCGGGTCATCCCTGTCCCTCTAATATGGCGAGAGGGATAATGGCTGGCACATGCGTCATACTCGTGAACGGGTGCTACTTGCTATGACTGGTCCATGATGGTCTTGCGGGCTGGTATTAGATTTTAATATTTAACTGCATCATGGATCTGATCACTTTCGAGGATTGCCTGCATTATTAGGTATATATAATGTAAGTGGATGCTCCTGTTTCACCATGTCTATTCTGAGGAGACTAACCAAATGAACATCAAAAGTATTATGCTTGAGTATTATTATGTACAGTATATATATACAAGTGATATAGAAGGTGTAACAGTTGCAGCACCTTACAAGATATAAATTATGTGTATTATGCAAAACCTGGCGATGAAAAAGAGTGACCGTGAGTTTTATTGCCCGTTCTTTCTCATGGTTCTACCTATTGCTTTGCGAACGTGGCAGTAAATGTAGAGTCTTTAAGTAATTATTTTATAAATTTATTATTTTGACGTTCATAAGCGTCACATTGTGACCCAAATGAATAAACGATTTTGAATTTAAATTTCAATTTGAATTGCTAGGTGAAACATTATACCTAAGCTCAGCGAATTACCGGGTTTTTTATCGTCATTTCTGAGTAGCATGGTTTACTTAGGTGGTTTATTGGTTTTCTTGCGGTTTGTAGCGGTTATACCATTCTGTCTAGACTAATGCCCGTTTTCACCAACAGTCCCTAAACAGAAACCTAAATAAGAATGCCTTACGCTATGGGATACCTAAAATCATCCCCTTTCTCAAATTTCGTTTCACGATCGTAAGTGCTACTTAGTTAAGAGTCCCTTAATAAGGTGGCGGATAGTGCGAGGCTAGCATTTGAACATATGTCGACAAAATACTTTTATTTACTTTTCTATCAAAATGCAGCTTAAATAAATGTAATACATATTATTTTGATTAAAATATAATAAGACACATTGATTTAAACCTAGTCGATGCTAAAAATAATATCTCACATAAGGCTGTAAGGCAAAAATCTTTTGCTCTAAACACAGGACGGTTTTTTATCACTTGACGTTATTTCACGGAACTAAACATCGTATCTATATAAGGCCATTTTCAATATTCGATCCAAACATGGATTTTGAGTTTCGAGATTCGTGTTTGACATATTTTGTATGGAGCTTATGTCAAAAACGAATCTAAAATCTACAGATCTATCCATAGATCGAATTTTGGATTCCGTAGATAGTCTGTGATCGTGGTGGTTCATCTTCATTTCGTGATATGATACGTGGTATTTTTTCGTTAGCTCTCAAGTAGGGTGCTGTCTAGTAAAAGTAATAAAGTTGATCAAGAATGAAAGGAAAATAAAATCTGGATCTTTTTACTGTAAGACACATAGTAGATTAATACAATTACTTCTTCCACATAAAGATACACTGCTGAACAAAAAGACAGATGGGACAACAAAATAAGCTAAATATTTGGCGTGGAATGCATTAACAAATTCGTACGCTGAAATAAAGAAGTTGGTTAAAATTGTCACTTAACGTTAAGGGGTCGAATATTGAGCCCCTAAATATAAGGTGTTACCTAATGCCTTAGGTGTGTCTTAACAGTTGGTGAAAACAAATCTTTCGTTAGGTGTCCCTTAAAATACGGTAGGAGTTACTTAAATTTTAGGGGCCGTTGGTGATAACGGGCATAAGACAATGAATGAAGAAGTAATAAGTACGAACTGTATATCTCACCTTCATAAGCGTCATATGGGACCTTATTGAATGAATAATTTCCATTTTGATTACTCACTGTGACACTATAGATTACTGTGGACTAGAAGTCAAGTCACAAGTCTCTTTTAAGGCTGGAGTGGCAGTAATTCAGTCGAACATCATCATTACTATCCGGATGATAGGTTTGTGAAAGGTTTTAGTCAACTTTGCTAAATTTACCATACTCGTTGCTAGAACTACAAGAGTGATGTTATGATGAACAGAAATGAGAAAGAAATAAAGCTAGATTTTGTACCTAGTATCTTAAAACTACACTATACTTCTCCACAGATATAAAATGCCCGCCAAACGAACGTTTGTCACCGTGCCCTAGAACCTGCGACGATCCACATTGTAACGATGTAGGAATAGTAATGCCCTGTGAGTATCCGAAGACATGTATGCCCGCCTGTGTGTGCAAGCCTGGGCACCTCCGAGCGCATAACGGTAACTGTGTACCGGCGGTAGATTGCGATGTTGCGTAAACTTTTGTAGTTGTTGTTGAAGACGACTATGAAGTCAGACGCACACTCTTTGGTCTATCATAAAACTTTATCTAGAAAGGAAGACCGGTGCAACTACTGCAGAAAACATTAGAGAAAATCAAATATCAATCTGACTCCTGTCACCTATATCTGCATAAACAGACAGGGTAGCTTGTGTGTGGCTTTATCGGAAGATGTATCCAAATTGATTGCTCTGGTGGACTTGATATTAGATCTCTACAGATATCCCTGCTTTTTAATGCGTCATGCACAATTAAAGGATATATTTTGAAATTTTTTTTTATTACTTAAAGAACTATTTATTTGCAATCAAATTAAAACTAACATAGCTAAATGATTATTTACACATAAAATAAAACAATAATTTCTATACTTAAATAACTAAAAAATACATTAAAAAAAAAGAAAGGAAAAGAAAATTTAGAGGGCGTCATAGAAACCCTCCACATCGCCGTCAATTGGGAGCGTGCCCAGAATGCTGGCAGCATTGCCACGTTGTATGGCAATGCTGATCTTTTGCGCCAAATACAGGCCAGCCTTCTGGTCACGCGAGGCGTCGACCAGTCTCTTTGAGAGATCTCTAAAAAGAGATCGCGCACTTGGACCCATGGTCCCAACGTTTCGACTCCAAACGGCTCAAATACATAATCTCCTATTAGATTTATGTATTTGCGCCGTTTGAGAGTCTCTGCTGTAGCTGCAGCAGTGCCCGCACAACCCACTGTGCTAGGAAGATGGGATGGCGCAAGGGTGTCGACACAAGTTGCGTCCCACACCAAAGGCCTACCCAGCTTCCACGGCAGTAAAGACATACCGTCTGGTCTTTTGCCATCGTCGCGTGCCAAGCCCTGAGGTTCAAGTTAGGCTGGAACGCCAGCGGTGACAAGAGCCCGGCGAAGTATGTCATTAAGGTTGGCGTGTCGTGAAAAACGACCTGCGCTTCTGCAGCATGACAGACCATGGTGACCAAGGCTGTCGACAGCCTCTCCACAGTGACAGCGATGTGGAGAGACACATTGCGCACCTAAACGAAGGCAAGAAGCAATGCGGAAAGTCGTATCGTCCAACATGGTACCTATGTTGGACGATGGCAGTGCCTGAAGCCAAAGACCCGACTCCCTTTTTCCCACAGCAAGCGAGCACGCTCCGCAGCATTGGACGACGAACTTAAGAGATTTTCTCGTACCACGCTGCAAAGCGGCCCTTCCCACTGCCTCTGTGAAGATGGATTTCGGGGTAACTCGGTGCTTGGACAAGCCATTCGCCAAGCATTCATGGCATCGATCTTACACGGCACCTCAGGATCGACCTCTGACCTTTGACATAATTTTTTCTTTTCGCAGCTGGTACCTGCCCAGCGAATGAAGTACCGCATTACTGTGCTAACTCCTTATGTGCTATTAGGGAATGTGGACAGTTAGGGAAGCCAATACTTTGTGCGTCCATCAGTTACTGTGAACCAGCTTGTGTGTGCAAGTATACCTATACTCACTTGCGAGCACAAAACGGCACTTGTGTACCCGCGGAACAATGTGACCGTAGAGAATAGTGATTGCTATTTGTGTATCCGTGGCAATAAATGTACGTTTTGAGTAATTAAATCAATTCTAAATTTAGAAGAGAGTTGGTAAGATCCATAAAGCAAAAGATACTTACCATTCCGCTAAGAATACAATTTTATTTGATTGACGATTTGAAGGTTTGAAGAGATGGACATCATTGTTCGTTTTGACATATGCTGTCAACATTTTATGTCTCTTCAATTTGGAGCTCTCAGTAACCCATAACTTTTCGCATATAATTATGGATTGTATGTTTGTTCGGCCTATGTACTCAGAGAAGATTATTACTCATCAAATGGTTGTAGTACACAAGATTTTTGTCGATACTTTCCAAGAAAGTATATTATTTTCCTGCTTGAGTACGTCCAATTTTTACTTCTGATTCGATCTTTTATTATCTTTTAACAGCCGGTAACTGATTACTGCTAATTATTGTAAAATTCTAAAATGCATAAATGTATATTTATGTTATAAGTTATAAAATTTGTTATGTTGAAATGTTTTTTTTCCTATGCGACTGTAAATGGCAAACCTATTTCAGAATAACTAGAAATGTCTTGACTAATTATATTTTCTTTTCTCAGATTCTAAATGAAGCATATTGTAGCTGAAATACGCCACCCAGTAACAAGTAATAACTCGGCTCGCCTCAAGATTTCATCATAAGATACTGCATAATTATAAATTGGGATTGAAATCGCTTTAATTGTATAATTGTTGTTAGTAACTGAAAATGTTTTCTTCAACGATTGAAATAAATAAATAATTACTGTTTTAAATAAAACTAATAGGAAGTCTTTATTTTTTCTGCTGCATACTTTTAATAAAATGTGTTATTATTGTGCTGTTCTTGTCATAACCATATTATTTAATAAATAATTTTAAGACCACTTTCACCACTGTCCGATAGGTTCTGGATAAATTACATGGCAGATAACATCATACAAATTTCGTTATATTTTAAAGGAGAATGGGTAAGAGTGTACCCAGAGACAAAGTTAATTATAGCATTATGAACCATATCTGTGCCGCGCCTCACATAAAACCCTACGCCCCCACCACGGCCCGAGCGAACGCTCGCCGGCCGCGGCACATGACGCAGACGATAGCCAGGTACGGACGGCGCGCGCGCCTCCTCACCGGGCCGAAGCCATGTCTCATTGATAGCAAATATATCGAAACAATATTTCTCAACCAAGGCAATAAAATCTTCGTGGTGCGTGCCGAGGGAGCCCGCGTTAAGAAAACCGACTTTGAGGTGATTACCAGACATCATTTTTAAAACAAAAGTAAACAATTATAGCTAAAAGTTCGTATCGGCAATCGTCTCGTATCGACACATTACGGACGCTGCGACCCCGTCGCAGGTAAAAACCCACACCCCCACCACGGTCCACATGCACTGAATCAGGCCGAGGCGAGTGGCCCAAGCGATACTCCGGCGCAATAAGTGCCCGCGAGTCCTCCCGCGGCCTAAACGGTGTCATTTACCGCTATAAACACAAGGTCACATCTATCACAAAAAGCTCCGAAGTTTAAACTAACATTTAAAAGTCCGACACTTAGGTACTTTTCACTCATATACATAACAAAAAAGGGTAATAATAGTGAGATTAAATAGAATAGATAAAAATGAGCTGTAATAACAAACGAATTGAAATATATTAACGTCACAACATATGTATTACACAGCTTGCGGCCGTAACTTTTAAGCATGGCATAAGTAAGATATGATAAAAATAAGTGATCATAAGCAGGACGTTCATAGTGCACATATCGCAGCTTAGTGTTTCGCGAATTACAATTAAAATGTAGTTTTGTGAGACATGTACATATAAAACCACATCCAATAAAACATATAAAACTTTGACTAAAAACTCTCTTGTAACGGTCACCACGACCCGATACACCCCTGTGGTGTGATTCTTGATTTTGTTGAAGAACATTAGATATTTTTTGAAGACTATGAGTAGCCACCCGCAAAAGACCAGCTGCTATGACAAAGTGAACCATCTTAGTAAACAGTATATTGCGATGGTTCATGAATATATACTTTGACCTTAATATTATTTTAATTTTGAGGGAGAGGGCCGAAGACACGGAGTAGGTCATTTTCGGAGCGGATTGGGTAGACTGAGTCACCATCCTTATTCCTGGCAAGAACGCGTCCACGCCTTGTCCATATGAACTGCCAGCCAAGACGGTTTCCAACTTCACGCGCCCGCCGAAATAACAATCGGTTTATCTTAGTCAAGCACTCATTGATGTAGAAGCGCACAGGCTTGCCCGATACACCAAGATCAGCTGAGGTCACGCCCCGGCGTACTCTCGCCGCGCGCAGCAGTTCATCGCGTACATCTCGTCGCGCCAAACGAACGACCACAGGCCGCGGCCGCGCATCCTTAGGCCCCTCCGAACTGGTTGCATCGATACGTCTGCCACCCATACGGTCTACGCTTACAACATCACGCTCATCCAAGTTAACACCCAGTTTTGTGGCCATAACAGACATTAGGTGGGCAAGGTTCTCCCCTTTCGATTCAGGCAGATTAGCAATTTCGAGGTCAGTAGCAAGTAACTCCTGATCCCGATCATTTAAGTCCAGTTTCAGCTGTGAAATCGTAACATCTATATCCGCTTGATATGTTGTTTTGGTGTTGTTATTCTGTTCCAGAGCGCTTAATCTATTGTCTATTTCGTCTATCCGTTCATTGCAGCTTTTTATAACACCTCTTAATTGTGCACATTCATCCCGTAACGCAGCAAAATCGCTACGCATTGCGCGTATCTCTGTACGAAGCTCGTCCTTGAACATCCGCAGTTCATCGGCAATACTCAGGGCGTGATTCGCTTTATCCCCGCTTACACTCTTTATGGGACTCGTGTCTAAAAATTCTTCCGAGCTATTCTCGTCCGTAAGCGATATGTTAGCTGATGTATTTTTGACACTACCTCCTGCAGTACCCTTCATACATTCTGGGCATTGCCATACCGTGGTTTTGCCTCCTTTCAGTGGCAGCGACGCGCATGCACGATGGTACATCGCGTTACATTTGCTACACCTAGCTGCCTCGGCTGGTGAAATGAAGCGAGCACATCCTCCACATTTAGCTGGCGGCATAATGTAAACAATGCGCAATCCTTGTATCGATTAAGCGTAGAGGTTCAACAAGTTGGTACTAGATGGCGCTGTTATTGTTTATAGAATAATGGGATATTTAGAGCGCTATCTGGTGGTTATATGCACTATGATAGTCACTAGACTGATAGCCTAAAGGAACGTCCTCACTAAGTTCACACACAATATGTTTTTAAGTTTTTACTTTATTTATACACTATATGGGGTAGATACACACTTGCAATGTATAGTTTTAAGTAAAATAAGTTCGATAATGTTTATTTAAAACTCACTGCGCACTATTATAGAGTTTATTGCTGCTCTAAAACACTGTATTTAAACTTCTATTTGTAAGAAATAAAGTAATTCAACAAGATCAAGATTTTATTTATAGCGAGCAAACCCGAACGCGTACTGCTAGTTTGACATTACGCGGTATGCTCAATTCGCCAGACATGTTTCGGTCTCAATGTAATAGGGAGCGGGCCTATTGCCATCTACCGAGAACATTGTTAAGCGAGCGACAACTAACATTTTTAGTACACACATGAATTTGAAGCTCGAGGTAACTGGGTATCGAACCTGAGACCATCGTCTCGGTAGTCCGTTACGTCCACCACTGGGCTATGGCCGCAGTATATATTTTTTTAAATAATGATGTATACCGACAGGTTTGTACGGAACCTTCGGAGCGCGAGTCCGGCTAGCTCTTGGCCGGTTTATTTTAGAAGTATAAATGGGTAATTACTATAAAGTGCACCCAATTCTTTCACTTGGAGCCACTAGACAGAGTATTTAGCTTTATCAACGAATATAAAATAAAAGTGTTAAGTAGATAATTATACATACATACTCATAAATACATACATAAATCATTTATAAACAATTAAAAAGAAGCTAATGACTCTATCTACCAAAAACCTGCTTAGACATAACTTTAATCATTACGACGTATTATAAGCCGTAGGCTTTTTATTCAATTTCATCATGAAGAGGCTCTTAGACAGTAAACCGACTTGATTCAGAATATAATTAAACACAACAAACACTTCTTA
This sequence comes from Euclidia mi, assembly GCA_944739405.2. Lineage (NCBI taxonomy): Eukaryota > Metazoa > Arthropoda > Insecta > Lepidoptera > Erebidae > Euclidia > Euclidia mi. The sequence goes on from OX123188.2 coordinate 23,624,975, forward strand.
CGAAATACAAAATTATATTCTAAGGCAAATTTCATAATAAATACTCCAAGAAGCCGCAAGCCCTTCACCGAAACTTCTACATCTCTAATATCACTTACCCTAGAATTTGCCGGCACATAACTCAATACTATCTCTACTACGATAATAACTCAATCCAACGTTTCATCATACATACTCATACATACATCTCATCATCATCATCATCAGCCTTTAACAGTCCACTGCTGGGCTAGGCCTCTCCTTTGAAAGGAGGAATTGGCCTACTATACCACGCTGGCCAAACGGGTTGGTATAGGGTTTGTATCAAGTTTTCCTTCTCTTATAGTGCTGTTCTTTGCATAATATGCTCCCTCTGTCGGCTCTTACGACACCCATGGGATGATATGGGGTGGTGACATTCCGTATTCTTAATCCGTCACCACACGGACTGTCACCATACATACATCTACGTATAATAAATTACATCAAACTAAATTACTTGTATTGACACGTGGTAATTAAATTTTCTCCATATCAGGTTAGCGGTTTTGACCTTCATAACCTCTTTCATCCAATTAGGGTTATACATATGTCATACTTCAATCTATATCGAGAGACTATGAGTTCCTTGAATCCAAGTATTTATTGCCTTCGAGCCGTAAGCGCTTAAGTACATTGTTTTTTGAACGAAGTTATAAGTAAGCGCTTAAGTACATTGTTTTTTGAACGAAGTTATGTATTTTTTTATTCAGGCATCATAAAATAAGTTTTATTCTTCTTATTTTCGGGTCTCAAAGAAAGATATTCAAGGTCTAAACGCGAGAGAAGGTAAAAGAACTCTATCTATCTATCATGATGGTAATAAGTTGCTCAAGTTTATGTTGAGATTTAAAGTAGTTTATAGGAATTTAAACTATCGTGGTCACTATAATTACTTTTTACTGTTTCTACGGGATATATACCACGTACCTTTGTTTTGAGTAACCGATATTTCGGCACTGTTGCAAGCGCCATGTTCACGGATATACTGAAGTATTGCGGGTGGATGAATGTTATAAACAAGTGAACCGGTCTACCTGCTTCCTTACTCGTTTATTGCGCGCACAACCACTACCACCGTTTTCACTTTCACAATGTACTCGATCGCGACACACTGTACTCACTACGTCGGCTCGTGATTTAAGTTTTTGTGGTTCACGGGTTTTGCATAGACGTACCACTGGATGCCAGGTATTCGACAGTTGAAACCCATCTTCTCTATTGAAGTTTTTATACTTTTTAATTTCAATAGCTTCTTTAACCATTCTAGGTATATAGTGGCGTTCTGTCGACAGCACCTGAGGGTTATGTAACTCAATCCAATGGTTCGTACCCGAGTCTAGGAGATGTTGAGCTATTGCCGACTTGTGTGGTTCATTGTTTTTGACTGCCCTGATGTGTTCCTTGATGCGGCAGGAAATGGTGCGTTTCGTTTGTCCTATATAAGAACTCCCACAGCTGCAGTCAATTTTGTATACACCCCGGCTTTTCCAAGGGGAAACTGTCCTTTGGCGTTCTTAGGTATTGTGACAGTTTCTTCAAAGGAGTGAAGATAGTTTTAACAGAAACCTTCTCAAGGATATTA